>JAXQQM020060390.1:0-436845 GCA_034641835.2 Pinus albicaulis | reverse complement strand
CTGAATGTAAATGTTTTATTTAAATTTATATTGTTGTGATGCATTGGCAAGTCTCCCGAAGAGAGCAAATATCCCACTGTAATATTAAAATAAGCACCTACAGTTACATTTTTCTGAGTGAGCTGAAAAGAGATGAGAAGGTAGAAGGCAAAGAGACATGGTTGTCCATTTCGAATTCCTAGTGGAATACAAACAGTCATGAAACTATTTTTGTATAAAACAGGGTAATATCCAAGGGGAGAGAGTTGACGAAAAAGGAGTGAGAGAAGAAGAGAGTATGCAGCAGAATTAAAGAGAGTTGAAGAGAATAAGCAAGTTGCAAGAAGAATGTGAATAAGGAGGAGCTGAGCAAAGAAGAAGAAGGGGCTGAGCAGAGATGATGCAGGTCTGATATAAGAGTTGATGAATAGCAGAGAAGAAGGTACAGAACAGAGCTGATATCCAAGGTAAATTAGAAAGTGTTTTTCTTTTGAAAGAGTAAGGAAGTTGGAGCTTCCCTATCAAGTTGTAGCTTGATAGATGTCAGTTGTAGCTGACTGAGGTAGGAGCCTCCTGTAGGTTGGTGCCTGCAGAAAATAGATGGGAGTTGGTGCTTCCACATCAAGTTGTAACTTGATAAAATGTCAGTTGTAGCTGACTGAGGTTGGAGCCTCCTGTAGGTTGGTGCCTGCAGAAAATTGATGGGAGTTGGAGCTTCCTTGCAAGTTGTAGCTTGCAGAATTGAGGATAGAGCGTCCTGTAGGTTGGTGCTTGCAGAAAACAGTGGTGAGAGGGAGTTGGAGCTTGACTTTGCATCACACCAATAATAAAATGTGGTTTTCTCCCTTTATGGGTTTCCACTTATATCTGGTGTCTCTGTGCATGATGTTTATGTGTTGATGTGGTTTATCTCATCTGCTTAATACTTGCTGCTCTCATATTCAATCTGCTATTACATTAACAAATCTGTTTGATAGTAATACTTGTTGCTCACAGATTAAGATTGCTCACATATTAAGTTGACCATGAAATGAACGTGTAAATAATATTTAAAAAGAAAAGTATTAAAAGTCCATGTATGTGTTAAACTGATTCACCCCCCCCCCCCCTCTCAGTTTAACTAAGGGTTCAACAATTGGTATCGGAGCCAGTTCCTTTGGTGTAAGCTTAATAGCTTGAAGGAGATCTGGTTGAGTCATGGACTATCAAAATGTACCTGTGCTAAATACAACTAACTTTCCGGAATGGAGAGATAAGGTTAAGACAGGATTTATGGATGATGATCCAGAGGTATGGAAGCTTGTTTGTGATGGTTACTGCACAGACTCACCCACAGTGAAAGAACAACAGAGGAATGCTAAGGCAAAATGTGTGATATATGACAATCTTCCTAACAAGGACCTTGAGTTGATAATGGATTTAACCTCTGCAAAAGAAATCTGGGATAGACTGCACTTCATACATGGAGTAGACACTAAGGACTGCACTGACAAGAAGGATAAGAGAATTAAGAAAAAGAGAAATTCATGTCAAAAAGAAGATTCTCAATCAAATGAAGTACCTGCTAGTGTGAATGGAGATAAGAACCATGAAGAAATTACAGCTGAAGAAAAAGCCAAGCTTGACACTGCTTTGACTGAAATAGAAAAATTAAAAAATGAAAACAAAGACCTTAAGAGAGTGGTGCAAATATGTGATGAGAGAGAATATGAAGATAAGAAAGAAATTTTTGGCCTGAAGACACACCTTGAAGAAGCAAGGAAGACAGAAGACACTTTGCTGCAACAAATGAGAGAGAAAAGTCTTGAATGTGAAAAATTGGAAGAAGAAGTAGTGAGCCTAAGAAAGAACTTAGAAAAGGCCCAAAGAGAACTATTAATGAATACACCTCTTATGAAATGCTCTGGAGAGTTGGACCAGATTCTAAAGGCTCAAAGGTCACCTCTCATAAAGGCTGGGATAGGATATGAAGGGGAAACCAGCAAGTCCAAGATTGAAGATAAAAGGAATGTCATTTTTGTAAAGGCAGTAAAGGAAGATGAAGCAGCTCAGAAGATTCCCACAGAAGAAGAAGCCAGCAAGAACAAGATTTGTAGAGAAACAAACATAACCAAGCAACAACATGAGAAGACAAATAGTGAAGGGATGAAACAATCAGCTACTAAAGGCTCATATGCTCCTAAGGATGAAGTGAATAAATTTGGAAGTTGTCAAAGGAGGTTCTTTCCTCCTATGAAAAATAGCACATGTTTCTCTTGTCATAAACCAGGACATAATGCAGCACAATGTAAGAGAAGGTCTATCAACTCCAACAAGCAAAAGATGCAGCAAAAGAGAAGAACCCCTCAAGCAAGGAAACGGAAAAGACAATCTTCCACCAGGTATACAAATCATTTCCATGGCTACTGTTATGCATGCAATGTATTTGGACATAAATATGTTGATTGTAAATTATGTTCAAAAAGGGGAATGAAATATTATACATCAGCTCAAATGCACCTTGGTCAAATAAGATGTTATGTATGCCTCAAGCATGGTCACAAAGCTAAAGACTGTAAACTACCATATATATTGAAGAACTCCAAATAGATGATGAAATCCAATCCAATCAAACAAAACTATGAATCAGAAAGGAGTGCAGACATTATGATGAACCCCAATAGAGTATGGAAAGAAAAGAGAAAAGGGGAGCCTATCATCTCAATAACATAATAAATCCGCCATAGTCTCAGGGGGAGCTGCTCTAGGAAGCAAAGCAAAAATCCATCCAGTGACAAATATGAAGCAACATCCTAGGGGGAGAGCAGTTCATATATATACACCATGAAAGAAGTCTAAAAAGAGCTCCTTGGAATAAGAACAGCTATAAGATCAAGAATGCACAGGACAATTTTCTCCAACAAAGAACTATAGAGGAAGAAGAACACCTGAAGCACACAATAGCCAATAGGTTGATGGATGGAGAGAAAGCAACAAGAAGCCTTGGGATTATAGGAAACATTAGCAACGAACATGTTAGCTAAGAAGACTTCAGCACATTAAAGTGATGATCACACTGTACCTCTTACTGCTAGAATTAACAATGAATCACATTAATAAGGATGAGTACCTATCATCAGTTCATCACATCTTTCAAAAGGTTACCTTGGAGGAATGTAGTTAAGTGAGTAATAAATATTTTAGCAATCAGCGTGTGAAGATTCATAGAAAAGAAATTGAAGATGTCTTTTTGAAGATTTGTATGTTAGAACAATTGAATTGAATATAAAGCAGCAATGATTCTAGAACAGTTTTAGAAAGGTACATGCAATGGCTTTCCTTGGAACCAAATGATAGAAAAAGAAGAATGTTAAATAATTACAAGATCAGATTGAGGATATTAATGACTATTAATGTGAACAGCCGAAAGTTCAATAGTATGGAATTATGAAGGTGATCTCAACTATGGGTTTATGTGCAAACTGAAGTGAAATCTTTGCATATCTTATCAAAGTAATATCAATTGGTACTTGGTACAAGCAACATGCCTATCGAATAGAATATCAAGTGTTATTAGTGGAGCAGCAGCATGGTTCAGGTCCTCAGGATCAAAGGATTATGGCAAAAGAACCTCAGTATTATCTGCATTCAGCATGAAAAGTGGAAGTTCATTCTGATAGAACAGTCAAAGTATCTGAAGAATAAAGGACTAGTTGTGATTACCATCTGAAGCTCAGCACAAAGGATTTGCAGGTAATCCAACTTTAAAGAGAGATTGACATACATACCCCCTTATGTCATAAAGAAAAGTGCATGGTTGATAAGTGAGATCGACCAATACATTGAATGCATCCTACCTCAAGGTTTTGTTTTGAAAGTTCATTATGCAAGCAATAAAGGCATTTGATCTCTTAGATCAAATTCTAGTTAATTCATTGATCACATCAGTAACAAAGACCTGCAGCTATTAAGTGTAATATCATCATCAGCTTCCTAGCTCATATCATCACCAATAGGCAAGAAAAGTGAATCACAGTTATAAAAGACATATTGGCATCATCACAATTGAACAGATGTTGTACTGCAGATGGTTATTGCAGAAGAAGATAGACTCCAACTACAACCTTCTTCAATAGATATGCATCGCAGATGAAGATTATAATATAGACTGAAGTATAGTTGAAGCAAGCTTGATATGTCACATGGGGCATTCACAATCTTTAAGTGTATATTCAAGTCCAATAATCCTCAAAGTGTTCTCTCATCAGGCTGGAGCAACATGGTACAAAGTCAGTAGAAGAGGGCCTAAACACATCTCAGAGAAAGGAAATGAACAGATAGAATGCACACTAGGAAATGAGCAACCCTTTGCCATTGATGTCAAAGGGGGAGGAAAAGCAGATAGGCAGAGGAAGCATTGGATTATTGGAGGAGGTGTTGCCATCAATGCCAAAGGGGGAGACTGTTGGAAATGTTGTCATTGATGGAAAAGGAGATGGCAAAGGAGGACCACCTAAGGCGGCAAAAGGAGAATTAAGGAGTAGCATCAGTCAAGGAGCAGATGAAACAAAGAGAGCATAAGACAAGTAGCTGAGGAATGAGACAGAGTGATGAGGAACAATTATTCTAGTGGGAAGACTGTGAAGCACTGTTGGGGAGAATACATCAATTCATTCTGCAGAATTAAATCAAGATCGGAGCCTCATAGGATGTGCTACAAGTATAACAGGTGGAGTGGATTCTATATACGCAATAGAGAAAGGAGCACAAAGAAAATAAGACAACAGATATAGCAGAAAGGAAGAGACAAAGAAGTAACAAAGGCAGCAAAGGAGGCAGTGTTGAAGCAGAAACAGGCAGAGGCACAGCGAAGAACAGAGGCAGGGAAACAAAGAGAAGCAGAGATAGGACCATTTGAAGAAGCAAGGAGCAGCATTAGACCAGAAGAAGAGATAGAAAAAAAAAGATAGCAGAGACAGGCAAAGGAGACAACAAAGGAGACAGGAAGAAGCAGAGCAGTTGTCGAGCAGCAGAGGCAGAGGCAGCAAATATAGAGGAAGAGATGAAACGGACGTGCAGTAGAGGCAGAGGTCGAGCAGCGTTGAAGTTGAAACAAGCAAAGGAAATAGGCAGAAGAAAACTGCTAGAGTGTAACAGTCGAATACAGAGGCAGAGCGACAGGAGCAGCAAGACAGACAAAGGAAGCAGCGAATACAATGGAGGCAGCAAAGAAGCAGAGGCAGAGGCAGAGCGACAGGAGCAGCAAAGGCAGAGGCAGAGCCGTTATAAAATTTCGAGAATCGCCCAAGCTGGCAGATACATTCATATGCATAATTCTGGGAATCGCACACTCCAACCGGCGTTATACATATAATATAACACAAACTTATTCTAAGAATCGCTTAACTCCAGCGGCAATACAATGCATATAATACAGAACCATATTCCGGGAATCGCACACTCCAACTGGCGTTATACATATAATATAACAAAAAATTATTCTGGGAATCGCTTCACTCCAGCGGCAAAAATATATATATACATATATGTGCAGTGCATCACATAAACAAAGGTCCAATGCATTTATATTATGGAGCGCATAAAACAAAGTTTGATAAGGTGGGATCTCTCCCCAATCGCAATCGGAGATCGCAAGGGCAGTGGAACATCGCAACAGAAAGTTGCGATTGTGATCGAAGGCCGGACCCGATCGAGTTATATACCACAGTTAATTGCTAATCGCATTCAAGTTCCCAATCGCATGTCTTTTGTAAAACGCTGCGATTGAAATGGCGGACCCGATCCTGTTATAAGCAGGAGTTAATAGATGCTAATCGCATCCGAGTTCCCAATCGCATGTCTTTTGTAAAACGCTGCGATTGAAATGGCGGACCCGATCCTGTTATAAGCAGGAGTTAATAGATGCAAATCGCATCCGTGTTCTGATCGCAATCGGAACTTTTCTATTATGCGCCCCGATTGCATTTGTTTGTAGTTCCGGACCCGATGGGTGTATAAACGGTGGTTAATACATATTTGAGTTACGGTCAAATCGCATCGGCACTGGTCAATCGGAACATATGTTAAAGACTTGCGATTGCGATTGAAGCCCGGACCCGATGGGCTTATAAATTATGATTAACAAATGTTTCAATTCCATGTTCCAATCGCATCGGCACTGATCAATCGGAATACATGTTAAAGACTTGCGATTGCGATTGAAGCCTGGACCCGATGGGCTTATAAATTACGACTAACAAATGTTTCAGTTCCATGGTCAATCGCATTGGAGGTAAAGTGGAGCATCGTAACATCACAACAGAAAGTTGCGATTGCGATTGAGAATCGGACCCGATGGACTGATAAATTGTGACTTGATAGGTTTGAGTTCGAGAACATGTTAACAAAGATTTTCGATTACGATTGAAAGGCCGGACCTGATGGGTTTATAAGCCAAGACTGATATATGTTTGAAGTTTCGCCATAACAGTGAATAATCGCAATCAAAAGAGGCTGAGGAGTGATACATCGCATCGGAAAAGATCGGCGAGTGAGCCCGAAAGGAGTTCTTATTTGTTTAAAGAGTTTTTATTATATAATGCCGAGAATTGATTTAAGTCTTTTTAAAAGGAAGTTTGTATGTATGCCGAGTGTTGAAATTACATATATATATATATGAAAAGGCATTGTTATATATATATATAACGCTGTTGCGATAAGCCATGTGGTATGTAGACCCACGGGCCTCAGCTTAACAGGAGGGTGATTCTTAATATACAATGACTATGATATATGTCCATTCCTCTTGCGGAAAGTTCCACTTCAACAAGACACTTGCTGCAAGTCAGCAGTCACGTATTTTTCTAAGAGGCACTGATATAAAAGCACTGTTACACGTATGCAGCAATTACACCACAGCAGAGGACAGAAAAGCATACAGAGCAGAAAAGAGTCAAAACACAGTCACAGAAAATACAAATGCGCAGCAAGCCAAGAGACAAAATGAGTGAGCTGGAGTTCTCATTTAAATTTGAATGTAAATGTTTTATTTCCGGAGCAAATATCCCACTGTAATATTAAAATAAGCACCTACAGTTACATTCCTCTGAGTGAGCTGAAAAGAGATGAGAAGGCAGAAGGCAAAGAGACACGGTTGTCCATTTCGAATTCCCAGTAGAATACAAATAGTCATGAAGCTATTTTGTATAAAACAGGGTAATATCCAAAGGGAGAGGGTTGAATAAAATAGAGTGAGAGAAGAAGAGAGTGTGCAGTAGAATTAAAGAGAGTTGAAGAAAATAAGAAAGGCATGAAAGAAATGTAGATAAGGAGGAGGTATTTGGGCTCAAAAAGAAGAAGAAGGAAATTTGACGAGAGATGATGCGAGTACGATATAAAGAAGTTGATGAACAACAGAGAAGAAGGTACATAACAGAGCTGATATCCAAGGTAAATCAGCAAGTGTTTTTCTTTTGAAAGAGTAAGGAAGTTGGAGCTTCCCTACCAAGTTGTAGCTTGATAGATGTCAGTTGTAGCTGACTGAGGTAGGAGCCTCCTGTAGGTTGGTGCCTGCAGAAAATAGATGGGAGTTGGTGCTTCCACATCAAGTTGTAGCTTGATAAAATGTCAGTTGTAGCTGACTGAGGTAGGAGCCTCCTGTAGGTTGGTGCCTGCAGAAAATCAGTGGTGAGAGGGAGTTGGATCTTGCCTTTGCATCATAACAATAATAAGATGTGGTTTTCTCCCTTTATGGGTTTCCACGTATATCTGGTGTCTATGCGCATGATGTCTATGTGTTGATATGATATATCTATTCTGCTAATACTTCTTCTTGTCATATTCAATCTCTTATTACATTTACAAATATTTTAAATGCATGTACTTGTTGCTCACGGATTGAATTGCTCACATATTAGTTGACCATGAAATAAGGTGTAATAAGATTTAAAAAGAAAAAGTATTAAAAGTCCATGTAAATGTTAGTGATTCACCCCCCCCCTCTCAGTTTAACTAAGGGTTCAACAATTGGTATCGGAGCCAATTCCTTTGGTGTAAGCTTAATAGCTTGAAGGAGATCTGGTTGAGTCATGGACTAACAAAATGTACCTGTGCTAAATACAACTAACTTTCCTGAATGGAGAGATAAGGTTAAGACAGGATTTATGGCTGATGATCCAGAGGTATGGAAGCTTGTTTGTGATGGTTACTGCACAGACTCACCCACAGTGAAAGAACAACAGAGGAATGCTAAGGCAAAATGTGTGATATATGAAAATCTTCATAACAAGGACCTTGAGTTGATAATGGATTTAACCTCTGCAAAAGAAATCTGGGATAGATTGCACTTCATACATGGAGTAGACACTAAGAACTACACTTACAAGAAGGATAAGAGAATGAAGAAAAAGAGAAATTCATGTCAAAAAGAAGATTCTCAATCAAATGAAGTACCTGCTAGTGTGAATGGTAGTAAGAACCATGAAGAAATTGCAGCTGAAGAAAAGGCCAAAATTGACACTACTTTGACTGAAATAGAAAGATTGAAGAATGAAAACAAAGACCTTAAGATAGTGATGCAAATATGTGATGAGAGAGAATTTGAAGATAAGAAAGAAATTGTTGGCCTGAAGACACACCTTGAAGAAGAAGGGAAGATAAAAGACACTCTGCTGCAACAAATGAGAAAGAAAATTCAGGAATGTGAAAGATTGGAAGAAGAAGTGATGAGCCTAAGAAAGAACTTAGAAAAAGCCCAAAGAGAACTACTAATGAATACACCTCTAATGAAAAGCTCTAGACAGTTGGACCAAATTCTCAATGCTCAAAGACCACCTCACATAAAGGCTGGGATAGGATATGAAGGGGAAACCAGCAAGTCCAAGATTGAAGATAAAAGGAATGTCATTTTTGTAAAGGCAGCAAAGGAAGATGAAGCAGCTCAAAAGATTCCCACTGAAGAAGAAGCCAGCAAGAACAAGATTTGTAAAGAAACAAACATAACCAAGCAACAACATGAGAAGACAAAGAATGAAGGGATGAAAAAATTAGCTACTAAAGGCTCACATGCTCCTAAGGATGAAGTGAATAAATTTGGAAGTTGTCAAAGGAGGTTCTTTCCTCCTATGAAAAATAGCACATGTTTCTCTTGTCATAAACCAGGACATAATGCAGAACAATGTAAGAGAAGGTCTATCAACTCCAACCAGCAAAAGATGCAGCAAAAGAGAAGAACCCCTCAAGCAAGCAAAAGGAAAAGACAATCTTCCACCAGGTATACAAATCATTTCCATGGCTACTGTTATGCATGCAATGAATTTGGACATAAATATTTTGATTGTAAATTATGTTCAAAAAGGGGAATGAAATATTATACATCAGCTCAAATGCACCTTGGTCAAATAAGATGTTATGTATGCCTCAAGCGTGGTCACAAAGCTAAAGATTGTAAACTGCCATATATATTGAAGAACTCCAGACAGATGATGAAATCCAATCCAATCAAACAAAACTATGAATCATAAAGGAGTGCAGACATTATGATGAACCCCAATAGAGTATGGAAAGAAAAGAGAAAAGGGGAGCCTATCATCTCAATAACATAATAAATCCACCATAGTCTAAGGGGGAGATGCTCTAGGAAGCAAAGCAAAAATCCATCCAGTGACAAATATGAAGCAACATCCCAGGGGGAGATCAGTTCATATATGTACACCATGAAAGCAGTCTAAAAAGAGCTCCTTGGAATAAGAACAGCTATAAGATCAAGAATGCACAGGAAAATTTTCTCCAACAAAGAACTATAGAGGAATAAGAACACCTAAAGCACACAATAGCCAACAGGTTGATGGATGGAGAGAAAGCAGCAAGAAGCCTTGGGATTAGAGGAAACATTAGCAACGAACATGTTAGCTAAGAAGACTTCAGCACATTAAAGTGATGATCACACTGTACCTCTTGCTGCTAGAATTAACAATGAATCACATTAATAAGGATGAGTACCTATCATCAGTTCATCACATCTTTCAAAAGGTCACCTTGGAGGAATGTAGTTAAGTGAGTAATAAATATTTGAGTAATCAGCGCGTGAAGATTCATAGAAAATAAATTGAAGATGTCTTTCTGAAGATTTGTATGTTAGAACAATTGAATTGAATATAAAGCAGCAATGATTCTAGAACAGTTTTAGAAAGGTACATGCAATGGCTTTCCTTGGAACCAAATGATAGAAAAAGAAGAATGTTAAATAATTACAAGATCAGATTGAGGATATTGATGACTATTAACGTGAACAGCCGAAAGTTCAATAGTATGGAATTATGAAGGTGATCTTAACTATGGGTTTATGTGCAAACTGAAGTGAAATCTCTGCATATCTTATCAAAGTAATATCAATTGGTACTTGGTACAAGCAACATGCCTATCGAACAGAATATCAAGTGTTATCAATGGAGCAGCAGCATGGTTCAGGTCCTCAGGATCAAAGGATTATGGCAAAAGAACCTCAATGTAATATTCCCAGTATTATCTGCATTCAGCATGAAAAGTTGAAGTTCATTCTGATAGAACAATCAAAGTATCTGAAGAATAAAGGACTAGTTGTGATTACCATCTGAAGCTCAGCACAAAGGATTTGTAGGTAATCCAACTTTAAAGAGAGATTGACATACATGCCCCCTGATGTCATAAAGAAAAATGCATGGTTGATAAGTGAGATCGACCAATACATTGAATGCATCCTACCTCAAGGTTTTGTTTTGAAAGTTCATTATGCAAGCAGTAAAGGCATTTGATATCTTAGATCAAATTCTAGTTAATTCATTGATCACATCAGTAACAAAGACCTGCAGCTATTAAGTGTAATATCATCATCAGCTTCCTAGCTCATATCATCACCAACAGGCAAGAAAAGTGAATCACATTTATAAAAGACATATTGGCATCATCACAATTGAACAGATGTTGTACTGCAGATGATTATTGCAGAAGAAGACAGACTAAACAGAACCTACAGCTATTAAGTGGAATATCATTATCAACATCCTAGCTCATTTCATCACCAACAAGCAAGAAAAGTGAACCACAACTATAAAAGCCATATTGGCATCATCACAATTGAACAAATGTTGTACTGCAGATGATTATTGCAGCAGAAGATAGATCTAAATCATAACCTTTCTTCTAAGGATATGCATCGCATATGGTAGATTATAATATGTGATCAAGAGAAGCCGAAGCAAGCTCGAGAAAGGTCACATGGGGCATTCGTAATAATCTTAAGTGTGGTGACAAAGTCCAACAATCCTCAAAGTGTTCTCTCATCAGCCGAGTAGCATGGCAGTCGTAGGAAGAGGGTCAAATGCTTGTCAGAGAGAAAGGAAATGAACTGATAGAATGCACACTAGGAAATGAGCAACCCTTTGCCATTGATGTCAAAGGGGGAGGAAAAGCAGATAGGCAGAGGAAGCATTGGATTATTGGAGGAGGTGTTGCCATGAATGCCAAAGGGGGAGACTGTTGGAAATGTTGTCATTGATGGAAAAGGAGATGGAAAAGGAGGACCACCTAAGGCAGCAAAAGGAGAATTAAGGAGTAGCATCAGTCAAGGAGCAGATGAAACAAAGAGAGCATAAGACAAGTAGCTGAGGAATGAGACAGAGTGATGAGGAACAACTATTCTAGTGGGAAGACTGTGAAGCACTGTTGGGGAGAATACATCAATTCATTCTGCAGAATTAAATCAAGATGAGGAACAGAACTCTGGTAACGTAGCGGAGTTCGAAGTTGAGGAAAAGAACTGTTGAATTGAAGGCGCACAGAGAAAGGAGCACAAAGAAACTAAGACAACAGATATAGCAGAAAGGAAGAGACAAAGAAGTAACAAAGGCAGCAAAGGAGGCAGTGTTGAAGCAGAAACAGGCAGAGGCACAGCGAAGAACAGAGGCAGGGCAGCAAAGAGAAGCAGAGATAGGACCATTTGAAGAAGCAAGGAGCAGCATTAGACCAGAAGAAGAGATAGAAACAAAAAGATAGCAGAGATAGGAAAAGGAGACAACAAAGGAGACAGGAAGAGGCAGAGCAGTTGTCGAGCAGCAGAGGCAGAGGCAGCAAATATAGAGGAAGAGATGAAACGGACGTGCAGTAGAGGCAGAGGTCGAGCAGCGTTGAAGCTGAAACAAGCAAAGGAAATAGGCAGAAGAACACTGCTAGAGTGTAACAGTCGAATACAGAGGCAGAGCGAAAGGAGCAGCAAGACAGACAAAGGAAGCAGCGACTACAATGGAGGCAGCAAAGAAGCAGAGGCAGAGGCAGAGCGACAGGAGCAGCAGAGGCAGAGGCAGAGCCGTTATAAAATTCCGAGAATCGCCCAAGCCGGCAGATACATTCATATGCGTAATTCCGGGAATCGCACACTCCAACCGGCGTTATACATATAATATAACACAAACTTATTCCGGGAATCGCTTAACTCCAGCGGCAATACAATGCATATAATACAGAACCATATTCTGGGAATCGCACACTCCAACCGGCGTTATACATATAATATAACACAAACTTATTCCGGGAATCGCTTCACTCCAGCGGCAAAAATATATATAAACATATATGTGCAGTGCATCACATAAACAAAGGTCCAAGGCATTTATATTATGGAGCGCATAAAACAAAGTTTGATAAGGTGGGACCTCTCCCCAATCGCAATTGGATATCGCAAGGGCAGTGGAACATCGCAACAGAAAGTTGCGATTGCGATCGAAGGCCGGACCCGATCGAGTTATATACCACAGTTAATTGCTAATCGCATCCGAGTTCCCAATCGCATGTCTTTTGTAAAACACTGCGATTAAAATGGTGGACCCGATCCTATTATAAGCAGGAGTTAATAGATGCTAATCGCATCCGAGTTCCCAATCGCATGTCTTTTGTAAAACGCTGCGATTGAAATGGCGGACCCGATCCTGTTATAAGCAGGAGTTAATAGATGCAAATTGCATCCGTGTTCTGATCACAAATCGGAACTTTTCTATTATGCGCCCCGATTGCATTTGTTTGAAGTTCCGGACCCGATGGGTGTATAAACGGTGGTTAATACATATTTGAGTTACGGTCAAATCGCATCGGCACTGGTCAATCAGAACATATGTTAAAGACTTGCGATTGCGATTGAAGCTCGGACCCGATGGGCTTATAAATTATGATTAACAAATGTTTCAATTCCATGTTCCAATCGCATTGGCACTGATCAATCGGAATACATGTTAAAGACTTGCGATTGCGATTGAAGCCTGGACCCGATGGGCTTATAAATTACGACTAACAAATGTTTCAGTTCCATGGTCAATCGCATCAGAACATCACAACAGAATGTTGCGATTGCGATTGAGAATCGGACCTGATGGACTGATAAATTGTGACTTGATAGGTTTGAGTTCCGGAACATGTTAACAAAGATTTGCGATTGTGATTGAAAGGTCGGACCCGATGGGTTTATAAGCCAAGACTGATATATGTTTGAATTTTTTCCATAACAGTGAATAATCGCAATCGGAAGAGGCTGAGGAGTGATACATCGCATCGGAAAATATCGGCGAGTGAGCCCGAAAGGAGTTCTTATTTGTTTAAAGAGTTTTTATTATATAATGCCGAGAATTGATTTAAGTCTTTTTAAAAGGAGTTTGTATGCTTATGTGTTGAAATTACTTATTTATATATGAAAAGCGTCATATATATATATATATATATATATATATATATATATATATATATATAACGCCGTTAAGTATAAGCCATGTGGTCCAGACCCACGGCCGCCCAATGAGGGCACTTAATATGCTAATGACCGGTGTATATATGTCCGTTCCGCTTGCGGAAAGTTCCACATCGACAAAGACACTACGGGAAGTCGCTAGCCACGTATTTTCAAGAGGCACCGATATAAAGCAATCGTTACACGTATGCGCAATTACACGACGCGAGAGACGTAAAAGCATACAGAGTGCGTAAAGAGTCAAAAACAATAAATAAAATACAAAAAGGCAGCTAGCCAAGAGACAAAACGAGTGAGCTGGAGTTCTCATTTAAATTTGAATGTAAATGTTTTATTTAAATTTATATTGTTGTGATGCATTGGCAAGTCTCCGGAAGAGAGCAAATATCCCACTGTAATATTAAAATAAGCGCCTACAGTTACATTTTTCTGAGTGAGCTGAAAAGAGATGAGAAGGCAGAAGGCAAAGAGACATGGTTTTCCATTTCGAATTCCCAGTGGAATACAAACAGTCATGAAACTATTTTTGTATAAAACAGGGTAATATCCAAGGGGAGAAGGTTTGATGAAAATGGAGTGAGAGAAGAAGAGAGTATGTAGCAGAATTAAAGAGAGTTGAAGAAAATAAGCAAGCTGCAAGAAGAATGTGAATAAGGAGGAGCTGAGCAAAGAAGAAGAAGGGGCTGAGCAGAGATGATGTAGGTCTGATATAAGAGTTGATGAACAGCAGAGAAGAAGGTACAAAACAGAGCTGATATCCAAGGTAAATCAACAAGTGTTTTTCTTTTGAAAGAGTAAGGAAGTTGGAGCTTCCCTATCAAGTTGTAGCTTGATAGATGTCAGTTGTAGCTGACTGAGGTAGGAGCCTCCTGTAGGTTGGTGCCTGCAGAAAATAGATGGGAGTTGGTGCTTCCACATCAAGTTGTAGCTTTATAAAATGTCAGTTGTAGCTGACTGAGGTTGGAGCCTCCTGTAGGTTGGTGCCTGCAGAAAATTGATGGGAGTTGGAGCTTCCTTGCAAGTTGTAGCTTGCATAATTGAGGATAGAGCCTCCTGTAGGTTGGTGCCTGCAGAAAACAGTGGTGAGAGGGAGTTGGAGCTTGCCTTTGCATCACAACAATAATAAGATGTGGTTTTCTCCCTTTATGGGTTTCCACTTATATCTGGTGTCTCCGTGCATGATGTTTATGTGTTGATGTGGTTTATCTCATCTGCTTAATACTTGCTGCTCTCATATTCAATCTGCTATTACATTAACAAATCTGTTTGATAGTAATACTTGTTGCTCACAGATTAATATTGCTCACATATTAAGTTGAGCATGAAATGAAGGTGTAAATAAGATTTAAAAAGAAAATTATTAAAAGTCCATGTATGTGTTAAACTGATTCACCCCCCCCCCTCTCAGTTTAACTAAGGGTTCAACAGTGGGGCCACAATGTAATCCTAGTCGACCTAACAATAATAATTTAGGGGCACAATAATAACAATATTTGGGTTACAGAGGTACAATAATAACAATAAGGGGGCCTACACTAACATAATAAGGGACTACACTATTAATATAGGGACCTAACATGCCCCTCTCCTTCAAACAAGTGTTTCCCTCGACGCTTCAATAGCTCCGGGTGCTTTTGTATAAAATTCTCATCCTCCCATGTAGAATCTTCAGTGGGTAAGTTCTTCCATTTGATGAGATACTCTAAAATTGATCGATTTCGTAGTTGTTGAGTTGTTTTTTCTGTGACTGCTTCAGGTTTGAATATGTTTTTTCCTTCCTCATCAAGTTTTGGCAATATTGTTTGAACTAGAATTTTGTCCCCTATAACCTTTTTTAAGCATGAAACATGGAAAACTAGATGCACTTGTGAAGAAGCAGGAAGCTCCAATTTGTATGCCATAGTAGCAATATTTTGCAAAACCTTGTAAGGACCATAGTAATTTGGCAATAATTTATTATCCTTATTAGCTTGCTTGAGCAACATTTATTTGTATGGTTGTAGCCGTAAAAATACCCAGTCTCCCACATCAAAACTTCTCTCACTATGATGTTGATCTTCCTGTTGTTTCATTCGATTTTGTGCCAAATTTAGGTTATCATTTAAGAGTTGGAGAACTTCTTGTTGATGCTCGATGTGATCCTCCACTTCTTGAACCCTATAATTTTTCCTTAAATAAGATGTGATGGATGGTGGATGATATCTATAAAGTTCCATAAATGGGGTCATTTTTGCTGTAGTATGAGAGGTAACCACTTGACCCATTATGCTTGCTTATCAGATACAAAACAACGAAGATATCCTTCCAAACATTTATTCAATATCTCTATTTTACCATTGGATCGAGGATGATAATATGAGCTACGAGCTAGCTGAGTACCCAAACAAGAAAATAATTCCGTCCAAAAATTTCCTGTAAAAATGGGATCTCTATCACTTACAATAATCTTTGGGTTTCCATGTAGCTTTTTAATTGTTTCCATAAATGCGGTAGCAAATGTACTCGCTTTAAATGGATGAAATAATGCACAAAAGTGTGCATACTTGGTAATTCTATCAACTACCACCATGATGATGCTCCTTCCTTCAGACTTAGGTAAACTTGTGATAAAATCTATCGAAATCTCCTCCCAACGTTGACTTGGAATGGATAGAGGTTGTAGAAGACCTGGGGTATTAATTGTCTCAGCTTTATTTTGCTGGAAAACCAAACATTCTGCCACAAAATTTTGAATATCATATTTAAGGCCATCCCAAAAAAATTATTTCTTCACCCTGTGGTAAGTTTTTAAAAATCCCAAGTGCCCTCCAAAAGGAGAAGTGTGCAATTCCAAAAGAATATTTTGTTTTAGTTTGGAATTCTTGCAAATATATAAGTGATCTTTGTACCATAAGGAATCATTTTTCCAACTAAATGTACCAGATGTACTAGGATCTTGCTGCAACTTTTGAATGAGATTCCACATTTATTCATCCTTCTTCCATTCATTCCTTGCTTTGGTTATCCAATCTGGTTGGATAATTGAAATGGCACAAATCAATGCTTCCACCTCTTCATCCTTTCTTGAGAGTGCATCTGCAACAACATTTAGCTTCCCTTTTTTGTAGACAATTTCAAAGTCATAACCCAACATCTTTGTGACCCATTTTTGCTTCTCTTCTGAAGATAGTATTTGTTCCAAAAATTACTTAAGACTATCATGATCTTTTTTTACCTTGAAGTGTCTTCCCATTAGGTAAGGTCTCCATTTCTTTAGTGCATGTAGTATTGAAAACATTTCCTTCTCATAAATAGCCTTTTGTAAATACTTTCCTTTGATTGAACGACTTTCAAAAGTAATAGGTCTTCCTTCTTGCATTAAAATAGCACCAATTCCATTTCTTGAGGCATCACATTCCACAATAAAGGTTTTTGTGAATTCTGGCATAACTAAGACTGGTGCTAGGCACATTGCCTCTTTAATATGTTCAAGGCCTTAGTTTCTTTAGGAGTCCATGAAAATGCATCTTTCTTCAATAGTGTTGTTAGAGGTGCTGTTATTCTCCCATAATTCTTAACAAACTTGTGATAATACCCTGTTAACCGAAGAAATCCACGCAACTGCTTTATGGTTGTGGGGACTTTCCATTCCTTAATGGCTTTAATTTTGTTAGGGTCTACCTTAACACCCTTGTGAGATACAATATGACCCAGATATTCCACCTCTTATACTCCAAAGAAACAATTGGATGTTTTTGCATATAATTGTTTCTCCTCCAATAGTTTGAGCACCCTGTCAACATGTTGAACATGATCCTTCCAAGACCTGTTGTAGATTAGTATATCATCAAAAAATACTAGCACAAATTTTCTAAGGAAGGGTTTGAAAATGGAATTCATCAACCTTTGAAATGTAGAAGGTGCATTGGTAAGGCCAAAAGGCATGACTAAAAATTCGTAATGACCCTCATGAGTTTGAAATGTTGTTTTTGGAATATCTTTAGTCTTCATTCTAATTTGATGATATCCTAAATGAAGATCCAACTTGTTAAAATAAATTGCTCCATGTAATTCATCCAATAATTCATCAATGACAGGAATGGGAAATTTATCTTTAATAGAGAGCTTATTGAGCTCCCTATAATCTGGACACATGCACCATGATCCATATTTTTTGTGCACCAATACTACTAGAGCAGAGAAATAACTTTGACTAGGTTGAATTATACCAGCCTCTAACATTTTTGCAATCATACGTTCAATTTCGCTCTTTTAGACATAAGGATATCTGTAAGGCCTGATGTTTGGAGGAACACTTCCTAGAATCAAATGAATAGCATGATCATGATCACGAATAGGTGGGAGTCATCTGGGAGTATCAAACACCTTGGAATGATTGTCCAAGACTTTCTGGAGATCTGGAGAAATAAATGATTTTGATGTTGGAACTTCTAGTGAGAATAATTGTGCAATTACACCCTGTTGTTATTTCTTTAGAATATTTGTCATGACATTAGAGCTTGTTATCTTTCTTGGCTTCCCTATGATACCCCATAATTTGATTTCCTTTCCTTCCGAAAAAAATTTCAAGAAAAGTTCTTGAAAATTAAAAGCTACCGTCCCTAAATATTATAATCATTGTACTCCTAGTACAACATCAGCACCTCCCATTGGGATGGAAAGCACTGGACTATTCAATACATATTCCCCCATGGCTATCTTGATATTATGGCATTTTACAAAGCAATTTATAGTTCCTCCATTTTCAACCATCACTTGACATTCTAGTTCTGGGTATAGGAAACAATTCAATTCCTTGGCTACCTTATAATGAATAAAATTATGGGTACTACCTGAATCAATCAACACTATTACCTTTTTCTTCTTGATATGTCCTTCTATCTTGAGAGTGGTAATTCCTGCCAATGCATTACATGATATGGTCAGACTCATTTCTTCTTCATCTAGGGTTGGTTCCTGGTGTATATCCTCTTCTTGTACATTTTCTTCTTCATATTCACAATCTATGTAAAATAATTTCTTCTCAGCACACCTGTGACCTTCAGTGTATTTTCTATCACAACTGTAGCAAAGCCCTTTTTCTCTTTTTCTTCCAATTGTTGTGGTGTCAACCTTGTAGGTTGTGGAAATATAGGCATAGAAACACTTCCTTCTTTATAGAAGTGAGTGGTAGGCTTCCTTTTCGCCATAATTTTACATTCAATTTTTCTTGCCAACCTGAATGCCTTCTCCAATGAATTAGGTTCCAAAAAGTGAACTTCATGTTGGATGTATCCTTTAAAGTACCTATGAAGAGATCAATCTTGTGTTCCTCTGGAATATCAGTTACCCTTATATTCAATTTTTGGAAGTCCTCAATGTGCTCCCCCACTAAACCCTTTTGTTTGAGTTTTATCAATTGGCTAAAGAAGGTGTTTCTCTTTGTATCCTCATAATGTGCTATCATTTCCTTCGTAAAAATTGACCAAGTGAAATTTTTTTTTACAGGAGCAAAGCTATTGATACCATACAAATGTATTTTTTTCTAAATTTAAAGTTGCAATGCGTACCTTTTGTGTGTTTTGCACATTATGGAGATCAAAATATTTCTCCATCTGTAGTATCCATGTTACAGGATCCTTTCCATCAAATTTCCTCATATCCATTTTTGGAATATGGTGGTTCTTCCCACCAACATTAGACTTTATGAAATCACGATTAACATTTATTTTGTTCTCATCATGAGTTTCCTCTACTATCTTTTCACCATTAGGAAACATTTCTTGTATCAACTTTGTCAAACCTTCCATGTCTTCTTTTAGATCATTCTTCATGTTTTCCATTTTTTCATCGATCTTAGCTTCTATGTCATCCATCTTAGATTCCTTGCCAACTTCCATGCCATATATCTTAGATTCCACGCCTTTATTCAAATCATCCATATTATTCTTCAAACCATCCATCTTCGCTTCCATGCCTTTCTTCAAAACTTCCATTTCATTTTTTGCTACTCTTTGTGATAGCGAAATTTTCTGCACTTGCTCTTGTAATTTTGAAACATCATGTTGCAATTATTCATCTTCATGAGTCATAGTAGAGCCTTCTAAAGGCTTAATGGGTGTTGAATTATTTTTATAGGGCATATTTTAGAACCCAATACTGATATCTATTCTACAATATGCCCTTGTAATCAATTCAAAGTCATTCTTCAAACAAGACTTATGCAATTCGGAAAAAAAATACACACCTTTTTCTTGCTTTTGAGGAGCTCGATATTGAAATTGGATTATCTCTATGATTGCGGTTCTTCAATATCTGAAATTTTTCACTAAGGTAGCCCTTTGAATTATATTTCGAATGCCATAGGTCTGACATGATTTGGATTCTCCAAGGCAATGTCATGTCCAATCTCCCACAATGACCTAATTATGGACTGGTTCGGTAGAGTGAAATTTTACAACTTGCCACGTGTCACTGTTTCCTCCTTTGGCTATGAAATTGATAGTAAAGAAATTAAATTTCGTGTGATTGCTACCAATTTTTACGGCACTCCAATCCAATGCTCAGAGAGAGAGAGTTATGAATCGTTTCCCACGATCACCTCTTTGAGATGAAATTCGAAAGCCTGAAAAAGCACTACCTTCCACAGATCATATCTCCGAAAATATTGCGAACCAAGCTCTGAAATTTTACAAAATTTTTCCTCCAGATTTTGGCTTCGCGCCCTAAAAATTTCGGATTTTGAACCTTCGTAGACAAAAATTTATAGCGCAAATTCCACGATGACCTGTTCAAAGCAGCGAAACCCTAGAATCCAAAGCTCTGATACCAAATGTTGTGAAACCAGCTCCAAAAATAGAAGAAAAGAGATATCAACGCCTTATAAATAAGCCACTTCGAGGGGGAAACCTCCAATACATTACATAAATGAAAAATTCTTGGATGATACAAATGACCAAAACCTCCTTCTATATATAGGAGTTCATGGGGCCACAATGTAATCTTAGCCGACCTAACAATAATAATTTAAGGGCACAATAATAAAAATATTTGGGTTACAGGGGTACAATAATAACAATAAGGGGGGCTACACTAACATAATAAGGGACTACACTATTAATATAGGGATTGTTAACCATATCAGCCCCCAGTTAAGTTTTTGGCAAGCAATCCCGTGCTCACCTTCTAATTTCCCTCATCTCGCTTTGAAAAGCCTTTTTATGCCTAGCTTTGCCATTTCTCATTCCAAAATTACACTTAGAATGGCCAAAACCCACAATTGATAATATAAAAATTTTGGCACCTTTCGGCCCTAGCCCACCTATCATCTCTCCACATGATCCAGGCGCTAAACGGTGTGCCAAAACGAAAAAGCGCTTACGGTATATGGCCATTGGGTGCCCCTTGAGCCATCTGATTAAACATAGATCAACGTGCCACGACGCATTGCCTTTGCGGTCCCTGCGCCCTAAAACCACTACTTAAAACAAGTTGTATTCATCGCACCGCCTTTAAAGGGCTGGCGGTTTTTCTCAAATCTCAGCGATTCCTCTCAGCGCTCGCCACGTGTCCCTGAGTACGGTCTCAATACCACCGTTCATCGCGCATTATATTTCGGCCAAAGTCGCGTAGCGATATCCATCATGACCATCCGATCCTGAGCGCTTCATCCAACGACTACAGTTTCCCCGAGTTGCGCAAATTTTAGTCCTAGTGCATAGTGCCCCGGGCCCGCCATTCCATTGCCCCTGGTGAATTTTCGACCGTTGATTTCATTTGTGGATCGTATGATCCAGAATCGTTTACACGTTGCGTTGATTGACCAAGTCTGCCTCCACGTCATCCTTTTCATAAAATCTGTCGTACGTGCACCCACCAACAATCTACGTGTTTGTCGTATTCTCCTCAGTCCTTTATATGCTTGCTTTTGGGTCTGATTATAAGGTTCATGATTAAAAACTCTCACCCGTCGACCCAAAATTGTTGCGCTGAGTTTTTCACCACCACTCTGTATCGTTCTTCCATCCCACTCGTCTGCACAACCATCTCCATTCAGCCTCGCCACATTCACCATCCCTGTGTCTAGTTTTCTTTAACAGTTTTGTGGGTTTTGCAGGTTTATGGCAATGGAAAGAGGTCCATTATTCACCGCCTCCATTACAGAAGCTGAGGCCGCTTTAAAGGACTATTGTTCAGTGGCTAAATTTATGGAAAAAATCTTGGGTAGTTGTTGAGACATGACTTCTATTAAAAGAAGCACGAGTGGTAATATATCAAACCCTCCAGAGTAACTCAAAAGGTAGATTTCACAGATGGAGATTTTAATGTTGCAGAAAATAATATCCATGGGAAATCAAGAAATGCAGCGTCCCGCATTAAAGATCTTGGATTTCAGTTCAAATGTTAGAAGGCAGAGGGTACCCTGCACAGAAAAAAATGCCCTCAAGGTTTTATTTCAACCGAATTTTATTCAAGAAAGGACAAAATGTTTGTATTGTTTATTCTCTAAATTTTGTTCCTAAAAATATGTCCATCCAAAGCATTTACTTCATAGAACTAGCCTCAGAGTACCTACAGCACAACAGATTAATTGAGCAGTATGGGCGCGAATTTTTCCGTCATTTTGTTTGAATTAAGAAAATTCAATGTACATCACCTACCTCATTCTCTAGAGTCTTCGGGTTTTCTCCTATAAAAACCGAGAGGAAAGAAATTGTAAGGGTTCCAGGCTTTTATCAGAAAATTGCGCAGTGAAAGGCTTATTGTAATACATTTTGTAAAGCTCTTGTATGAAGGCTCAGAGCTCGTAGGGTCTCAGTGAGGAGGAGTTCTATCTGACTTAGAGGATTCTGGTCTTTGGTATCCCACAATATGTAACTTTCTCTGATGTGTTTAATATAATATTTCATTTCATCCATCTTCTTGTATCATGTACTGGAATGCGAGTGGCTCACTGATTTTAGGTAAGGATTTATCCTAGTTGATACCCATACTTGGATCAGACAAGCGCTTTAAATATGGCTCAGGCATGATATACTGTTTCATACGCATTTCATCCATATTTCTGCTATATTATTTAGTTTGGGAGGGTGCTTTTAAAACACCATTGTCATGTATGGATTCTTAGATTAATAAGCCCATATGTGGTTCTGTTGTGTATCTGGGTACCAGCTCAAGGTTAACTAATATCTTCTTAATATTTCTTTCACTGCACACACCTTCTAATATTTGATTTCTGTGGCATATTACTTGAATCGGCCCTCTTTACAGTAAATTGTCTCTTAACTATCTGATGCTTTTGTATTAGAGCTTTGCATATAGTCTCTGCAACAATACTTTCTCTGTGATAGTTTCTGTAGATTCTGGTCCCATTTAAATCAATTTCCTTGTATTACAAGAGATAGCAGGAGAGCTTTTGGATTGACACCCAAGTTATATTACATGCTCCTTTCTATGATAAGATGTCCTAGGCACTGGTCTATGGCAACTCTAGGCTGTCTCTAGGAGCGACAACATCTTTATGGCGCCGTTGCAGGGGATCGAATTTAAGAAAATCAGTTTCCCTGGGCCTCGACAAATCATATTCACTCTCTAATCAGGTGAGCACAAAGAGTTGAAGAGTTGTATATCTCTCACCTAGGCGACTCCACTGTTGTTGTTTGATAAATCTATTTGTAGTCCTGGCTCCTCGTAAGCCACATTTGAGGTCAGATACGTCTCAGCCAAAGACCGCTTCAGTGTCTGACCCAGAAAAGATCATACATAGAAGAATTTGGAAAGAGAAGAGGTCAACCCGTGCTGAAATCCCTAAGCTTTCTATAGAATATTATCCGTCCTCTTCTTCTCAAGAACTCCCAATAGAAAATCCCGACTCCACTGTGGGAGATACAAAATACTATTCAGATAGCCCACCTAGAGGAGGTGTCAAAGCTAAAGAGAACTTTCACCCTACTCCTGAGGCTGAAGTAGTCAAAAAAGTCACCAAAGTAGCTGCTGTTAACCATGAACTATTCCCACCTACACCTCAGGCTACTGTACAATATATTCCTATTGTTATTCATAACCCACTTCCACCTCCTCCTCTTCCTCCATTTGTACACCCGATTGTTGCACAACCCCCACCTCCTCCAATGGCTAATGTTCCAGCCTTTTTTTTGAATAAATATGCTCCCATGGCATTACCTCAAGTGCTGAATGACATGCCACAGGATTATTTGAAGATCTTGCCCAGATTCACTTGGGAAAATGAGATCGATGCTCAGAAACATCTTGAGACTTTTTGCTCTTTTGCAGAGAACTTTAATGTAGAACATTTGGATGTAGTCTTAAGACTATTTGTGCAATCCCTAGACGGTGAAGCCAGAAAATGGTTCAAAACATTAGGAAACTGTTCCATAACTACTTGGGATGATATGGAAAATACCTTTCTCAGGAAATGGGGAGAAAAGAAAGATCATGGACAGTGTCTTACTGAGTTCAATACACTCAAGAAGAAACATAATGAAGGGGTGTCTGAGTTTATCAAAAGATTTAATAGTTTATATCCAAACCACCCTGCAGATATGAAGCCTCATCAGAATGCTGCCAAAGTTGTTTTCATAGCAGCCTTTGACTCATATTTTTGTTTCTCTCTCAGGGAAAGAAAGCCTTCCACCCTAGATGATGGTCAGTTAGATGCTCTTGAGTTGGAAGAAAATTTTGCTTCCACTGGAAAATTAATTGGGAAAGATGAACAGGATACCAGAAGAAGAGTTAAAGAGGAAGTATCTGCTTCTAATCAGGATAAGGATTCAGATAGAATTGAAGAAATGAACAAAATGATTAAGAATCTTTCTAATAAACTGGTCAAGCTTGAATTTGAGACCAAGAACTCATCTTCCAAGAACTTCCAGAATGCTCCAAACAGGGGTTACAATCCTTAGTATAGAAAGCCACCCCTGCAAATATTGCCAAGGGAAGCAAAGGAGCAACAGGATCAAGTGCCACACCCATTATACCTGGAAGGCCCAACTGATGATTCTGCCGAAGATGCTGCCTATGAACTGCAAGATGCAAACCTTTCCTTCTCAAACAATGATGAAGTAGAATGTCCAATGCACGAAGAAGAAGAAGAGATCAGAGACACAGAAGATGCAGAAATTGATCATTATTGCAAACAGTTTAATGATTTTATGCAAGCACATTTCAATAGAAGATACGATCTCAGATCTTCCAGGAAGAGAACTCGAACTCAAGAACAAGAAGAGGAGCCACTTCAAAAGGAAGTATCCGCTCAAAAGGATTCAACAATGCAGAAAGCCACAGACAAAGGTAAGGGTCCTCTAAACAAACCTTTGCAGTCTAATGATCAAGTTCATTCTTCTTCAAAAGTAGTCACTCCTCCTAATGAGAAATTTGTACCAAAAGAAGTAAAATCTTCAGCTGAAAATAAAGAGTCAAAAGAAGTTGTAATAGAAAATTCCACCCCCGCTTTTAATCTACAAAAGGAACTTGAGAAAGTCAAAATCCCAGTCCCCTTGACTGAGTTGTTGAAACAACCTGCATATCAATCTCAAGTTACTTCTTTATTGTTTCCTCCTGAAGCACCAATAATTCCAGACAGTCTTAACCTCCAAGAAGAAAGACCTATGGTTGTTTTTGGACCACATGTCGAGGAGATAAATCCCTCTACTCCTCCATTTTATGTGTCTCTAGTGATTCATGACCTGCTATTACACAACTGTATGCTAGATTCTGGAGCTTCCCATAATCTTATGCCTCTATCAGTCATGGAACAATTAGGACTACAAATCACTCGCCCATATAAAGACCTATATTCATTTGATTCAAAAAGAGTTAAATGATTGGGAATGATTAAATATTTAGTGGTCAATTTGGCCTAAATTCCCACAAAAAGTATAGTAATGGACATTGTGCTGGCTAACATCCCAGCTCGCTTTGGCATGTTGTTGTCAAGATCCTGGGGAACAAAAATTGGTGGGTCACTCAAGATGGATTTAACCTATGCCACTATCCCTATTTTTGGTGGCCAGGAAAGGAGATTATACAGAGAAACTATATTTTTCAAGATGGTTACAAAGGCTGATGGCTCTGTTAAATCCCCAGTCTATAGTAAGGAAGGATATTTTTCATGCTTAATGCTGGAAGAAGATCAAGACTATGCTCATGAGCCATCATTCTGTCAAATCAAAACTGAACAACCTTCAAAGAACCATGAAGCAGGAATCTAGACATTACATTTTGATGGGGCAAATTCTAAAGAAGGTAATGGAGCAAGAGTACTATTAATTTCCCCTACAGGTAACTGGGTCCCACTGTCTTTCAAATTGGAATACGAGGCTACTAATAATGTAGCTGAATATGAAGCACTATTGTTGGGATTACAAACAACCAGGAGCATGGGCATACAATGTTTAAAAGTTCTGGGAGACTCTGAGCTTGTGGTCATACAAATCAAGAATCAATGTCAAACCAAGCACCCTCGATTGAGGGCATACAGGAATGAAGTGTGGGACATGGTGGAGAACTTCTTCTCAGCATTTAATATTCATTTCATGCCTCGAGAACAGAACAGAATGGCAGAATCCCTTGTTGTAGCTGCTAGTACATTCCGTCCTCCTCAGAACCCTCTCTTAAGATATGAAATTGAGGTGCGTTATCGGCCATCAATTCCAGACAACATCGAGCACTGGCAGGTATTTGAGGATGATGAAAAGATGAAGAAATTCTTGGAAACAGTGGGAGAATTCTCTAATATGGAGATTGATTATTGTGAAGAAGATGAGGCCGGGGATACTTCAGAAAATAAATGGGAAGAGAAAATGGCAGGAAGTAAAGTGCTGCAGTTAAAGGAAAATGTCATCCCTAGAGGGTTGGTGCCTCTAGAAAGATTATTTGACAAGAATGATGTCCCATTGCAGCCTAGTAAAGTGGTAGAAGAAAATCAGGTAGAAGATCTAAATCTGGGTACTAATGTTGAGCCCAAAATTGTCAAATTATCCAAGAAGGTCCCAGAAGAATACAAGAAGGAGTACCTGAAATTATTTAAGTCTTACAGAGACGTGTTTGCATGGTCCTATCAGGACCTAAAAAATTTTGATATCAATATAATGCAGCATTAAATTCCTCTGAAGGAAGATGCAAGACCTTATAAGCAGAAGCTCAGACAGATAAATCCTTTGCTGCTTCCGTCCATTGAAAAGGAAATTAAGAAGTTGCTAAAGGCCAAAATAATTGTGCCATTGATATACTCGAAATGGGTGGCAAACCTAGTCCCGGTCCGAAAGAAGAATGGAGAAATAAGGTTGTGTGTGGATTTCTGAAATTTAAACAGAGCATCCTTAAAAGATAACTATCCATTGCCAAAGATGGATCACATTCTGCAGAAAGTGGTCGGAGCTTCCAGAATGTCAATGATGGATGGTTTTTCTGGTTACAATCGGGTGGACGTACTTCTAGAAGATCAGAAGAAAACTGCATTCACCACACCATGGGGCACATTTATGTATGCCAGGATGCCTTTTGGATTGATTAATGTAGGGGCCACTTTCCAAAGGGCTATGGACATTGCTTTTGTTGGGGAGCAGGATAAATTTTTGGTGGTATACCTTGATGATATCACAGTGTTCTCAAAAGGTGACACTGAGCACATTGAGCATTTGCGCAGAACCTTTGAAAAATGCAAAAGGTATGGTCTTTCTCTCAATCCACAAAAGTCTTTATTTGCATTAGAGGAAGGAAAAATTTTGGGGCATATTGTAACTAAAGAGGGGGTAAGAATAGACCCTAAAAGAGTGGAAGTTATAAATGGTATTTCTCTCCCCAGGAATAAGAAAGAAGTGCAGGTGTTTCTAGGCCGAATCAATTTTCTGAGAAGGTTCATTCCTAACTATGCTGAGATAGTTAGGCATATAACTGATATGCTAAAAAAAAATAATGAAGTAAAATGGTCCCAGGAATCTAGAGAGGCATTCACCAGGATAAAACAGGCACTTGTTGAAGCTCCTGTGCTAACTGGACCAGATTATGAAAATCCTTTTATGATATTTTCCTTTGCATCACCACATACAGTAGCTGGAGTGTTATTACAGAAAAATGAAGAAGGATATGAGCAGCCTATTGCATTTTTCAGTCAGGTGCTCCATAATGCAGAACTGAAATATAATATATTGGAGAAACAAGCATATGCCCTCGTAAAATCCCTCAAAGATTTTCGCATGTATATTTTGCAGTCCCACATTACTGCATTTGTCCCTACAGCAGCTCTTAAGGATATCCTTGTTCAGGGAGACAGTGAAGGAAAAAGGGGAAGGTGGATTGCTAAAATACAGGAGTATGATCTAGATATCCACCCTACCAAGCTGATCAAAGGACAAGGGCTTGCTAAAATGTTATCTGAATCGAACTATCAAGCTCTGGGTATAAATTTGTCTATGATTACAAGTGAAGAGTTTGAGAGTGAAATGGAGCAGCAAGGACTGGAAGTTGCTTCTCAGAAAACACATATAAAATACCTCACCAGTCCATGGTACAAAGAAATAGTTGAATATCTTTTGACACTCAGATGTCCTCCAAGTTGTGATAAAGAAAAATATAGGGCTTTAAGATTGAAATCACAGAAGTACATAGTTGCTAATGGGAAACTATATTGGAGAGATCCTTCTGGAATCCTACTCCTATGCATCACAGAGGATGAAATAGAGAGTATAATGGTCAAATTTCATGAGGGAATCTGCGGAGGACATTATAGTTGGAGGGCTACAGCTCATAAAATCCTGAAGGCCGGTTTCTACTGGCCAAAATTATTTGGAGATGTTTTTACTTGGGTCAGAGCATGTGATAAGTGTCAGAAATTTGCTGAGAGACAGAAGTTGGCAGCTCTGCCCCTGATTCCAGCTCATGTGAATGAGCCATTTCAACAATGGGGAATAGATTTTATAGGTGAGATACATCCACCCTCAAGTGGCCAACATAGGTGGATATTGACTGCCACAGATTATTTTACAAAATGGGTGGAAGCCATACCTGCAAGGAATGCTACTGACACTGTCATCATAAAGTTGATGGAAGAAAACATCATATCCAGGTTTGGCTGCCCTGCTAGAATAGTGACTGATAACACACAGGCCTTCAAATCTGCAAAATTTGTGAATTTCTGTCAGCAGTATAATATTTCTCTTAATCACTCCACAGCTTATTATCCACAGGGAAATGGTTTGGCAGAATATTCTAATAAAACTTTGGTGAGGGCCTTGAAGAAAACTATAAATGAGAATCAAAAGAATTGGGATTCCCAATTAAAATTTTCTCTGTGGGCTAATAGAATCACCAACAAGAGAGAAAATGGGAAATATCCATATGAATTGGTATATGGACGAGCAACAGTTTTTCCTGTGAAGCTGGCTTTACCAGTGGCCCGCTTTATGCCGGAAAGTCAGGAAGAGCCTGATGATATGGTTAGGAGAATAAACCAGCTGGTGGCATCGGAAGAAACATGCAGTAAATTAAATCAAAGGCTAACTGAGTATCAAGAGAAGATGAAATACCTGTTTGACCAGCATGCAAGGGACAGGCAGTTCCAGATCGGAGATTTGGTACTCAGATGGGATATCCGGAGGGCTGAAAAAGGAAAACATGGTAAATTTGATCCACTTTGGTTCGGCCCCTTAAAAATTGTCAAGTAGAGAGGCAATAACACGTTCATACTGGAGAATTTTCAGGGTGACTTGCTTGATGCCCCTGTAAATGGCCAATTTCTTAAGCCCTAATTCCAATTCTAATTCAGGCCAAGGCAGCCTGATGTGTTATATTGTATATTAGTTTCCTCGTTGTTTTGATTGAATAATGCGTGTGTTGGTGAACTATGGAGTGAAGTGCAGAAGGACTGAAGAACAGAATTCACTTAGAGCATGATAAAAAGGTCTGCGGGGTTCTCAACACGTCCAGGGATGAATGTGCCATCCCCAGATGGAGCCGATGTTAACCATATCAGCCCCCAGTTAATTTTTTGGCAAGAAATCCCATGCTCACCTTCTAATTTCCCTCCTCTCACTTTGAAAAGCCTTTTTATGCCTACCGTTGCCATTTCTCATTCCAAAATTACACTTAGAATGGCCAAAACCCACAATTGATAATATAAAAAGTTTGTCACCTTTCGGCCCTAGCCCACCTGTCATCTCTCCACATGACCCAGGCGCTAAACCGTGTGCCAAAACGAAAAAGCGCTTACTGTATATGGCCATTGGGTGCCCCTTGAGCCGTTCGATTAAACAGAGATCAACGTGCCACGGTGCATTGCCTTTGTGGTCCCCGCGCCCTAAAACCACTGCTTAAAACAAGTTGTATTCATCGCACCGCCTTTAAAGTGCTGGGGGGTTTTCTCAAATCTCAGCGATTCCTCTCAGCGCTCGCCACGCGTCCCTGAGTACGGTCTCAATACCACCGTTCATCGTGCATTATCTTTCGGCAAAAGTTGCGCAGCGATATCCATCATGACCATCCGATCCTGAGTGCTTCATCCAATGGCTACAGTTTCCCCGAGTTGCGCAAATTTGAGTCCTAGTGCACAGTGCCCTGGGCCCGCCATTCCATTGCCCCCGGTGAAGTTTCGACCGTTGATTTCATTTGTGAATCGTATGATCCAGAATCGTTTACACGTTGCGTTGATTGACCAAGTCCGCCTCCACGTCATCCTTTTCATACCATCTGTCATACGTTCACCCACCAATAATCTACGTGTTTGTCGTATTCTCCTCAGTCCTTTATATGCTTGATTTTGGGTCTGATTATAAGGTTCACAATTAAAAACTCTCACCCGTCGACCCAACATTGTTGTGCTGAGTTTTTCACCACCACTCTGTATTGTTCCACCATCCCACTCGTCTGCACAACCATCTCCATTCAGCCCCGCCACATTCACCATCCCTGTGTCTAGTTTTCTTTAACATTTTTGTGGGTTTTGCAGGTTTATGGCGATGGAAAGAGGTCCATTATTCACCGCCTCCATTACAGAAGCCGAGGCCGCTTTAAAGGACTATTTTTCAGTGGCTGAATTTATGGAAAAAATCTTGGGTAGCTGCTGAGACATGACTTCTATTAAAAGAAGCACGAGTGGTAATCTATCATACCCTCCATAGTAACTCAAAAGGTAGATTTCACAGATGGAGATTTTAATGTTGCGGAAAAGAATATCCATGGGAAATCAAGAAATGCAGCGTCCCGCATTAAAGATCTTGGATTTCAGCTCAAATGTTAGAAGGCGGAGGGTACCCTGCACAGAAAACAATGCCCTCAAGGTTTTATTTTAGCCGAATTTTCTTCAAGAAAGGACAGAATGTTTGTATTGTTTATTCTCTACATTTTGTTCCTAAAAAGATGTCCATCCAAAGAATTTACTTCAGAGAACCGGCATCAGAGTACCTAGAACACAGAATATTAATTGAGCAGTATGGGCGCGAATGTTTCCATCATTTTGTTTGAATTAAGAAAATTCAATGTACATCAGCTACCTCATTCTCTAGAGTCTTCGGGTTTTCTCCTATAAAAACCGAGAAGAAAGACATTGTAAGGGTTACAGGCTTTTATCAGAAAATTGCGCAGTGAAAGGCTTATTGTAATACATTTTGTAAAGCTCTTGTATGAAGGCTCAGAGCCCGTAGGGTCTCAGTGAGGAGGAGTTCTATCTGACTTAGAGGATTCTAGTCTTTGGTATCCCACAGTACGTAACTTTCTCTGATGTGTTTAATATAATATTTCATTTCATCCATCTTCTTGTATCATGTACTGGAATGCGAGTGGCTCACTGATTTTAGGTAAGGATTTATCCTAGTTGATACCCATACTTGGATCAGACAAGCGCTTTAAATATGGCTCAGGCATGATATACTATTTCATACGCATTTCATCCATATTTATACTATATTAGCTAGTTTGGGATGGTGCTTTTAAAATGCCATTGTCATGTATGGATTCTTAGATTGATAAGCCCATATGTGGTTCTGTTGTGTATCTGGGTACCAGCTCAAGGTTAACTGATATCTTCTTAATATTTCTTTCACTGCACACACCTTCTGATATTTGATTTCTGTGGCATATTACTTGAATCGGCCCTCTTTACAGTAAATTGTCTCTTAATTGTCTGATGATTTTGTATTAGAGCTTTGCATCTAGTCTCTGCAACAATACTTTCTCTGTGATAGTTTCTGTAGATTCTGGTCCCATTTAAATCAATTTCCTTGTATTACAAGAGATAGCAGGAGAGCTTTTGGATTGACACCCAAGTTATATTACATGCTCCTTGCTATGATAAGATGTCCTAGGCACTGGTCTATGGTAACTCTAGGTTGTCTCTAGGAGCGACAATAGGGACCTAACATGCCCCTCTCCTTCAAACAAGTGTTGTCCTCAACGCTTCAGTAGCTCCAGGTGCTTTTGTATAAAATTCTCATCCTCCCATGTAGAATCTTCAGTGGGTAGGTTCTTCAATTTGATGAGATACTCTTAAATTGATCGATTTCGTAGTTGTCGAGTTGTTGTTTCCATGACTGCTTCAGGTTCGAATATGGTTTTACCTTCCTCATCAAGTTCTGGCAATATTTTTTGAGCTGGAAGTTTGTCCCCTATAACGTTTTTAAAGCATGAAACATGGAAAACTGGATGCACTCGTAAAGAAGTAGGAAGCTCCAATTTGTATGCCATAGTAACAATATTTTGCAAAACCTTGTAAGGACCATAGTACTTTGGCGATAATTTATTATCCTTCTTATCTTGCTTGAGGGACATTTGTTTGTATGGTTGTAGCCGTAAAAATACCCAGTATCCTACATAATAGTGAGGCCGATTCAACATAACTATTGTGCCACTCAGAATTTCACGCAGGAATTCATAATGTTCACCAAAAATCTACCTCCAATGACAGCTTCATTGTTGGTGCACAAAGATAAACGTTAACACTGCCTCCAAAATAACATTGTGGCTCAAAAACCCACATTAGTTCACATGATCTTCCAACTAACCGCACTCACAAAAAAATAACTTGAGTGACAACTTCAATATCATATTCAACACCATATTCAACATAACTTAGGTTCCTGACTCGTTGCTTCATAAGCTTGCCTACGCTGTCTCCAATCCCAGCAGTCCGCTTACAAAACAGTCCACTTTCCATTTCACGATCTCCACACTTGCCTTACGTCCAAATCAGACAATCTGCTTGTCATTTATCATGACAATACAGGATTGAAGCAACTTCCATTCGTGGGTACTGATTAGATCTTTGGCTCTGATACCAAATGACGCATAATTTCTGCATAAATCATAAACTTGTGCACACTAGAGTATGTGTTTCCTTTAACATGGAATCCTCATAAAAATATTATAAATAATACTTAGATTCAACTCAAATTATATATGAAGGGAGATTCAAATGCAAACAATACTTGCTTATAATAATAACAAGAAAATTATAGCTTCAAACCCTTTTGGCCGAATATTACACTGGTGGCCTCTTGCTCTCGCCTTGACAAATCGTCACACTATCCCTCTCTACATTTTCCTCTCTATCCTATTCCATTCTCTGTGTCTCTTTACATCCTCACACAAAGCTTCACATTTATACATAAATATGGATTAATTTGAATCCATGATTTCCTCCACAAATATCTCAACCAAATCCTAAAATATCTTTATCCCTTTTTTGACTCAATTAAGTTCCATTTAAGGAATACATAACCCATAAAATATCTATCCAACCCAACTCCACTCATATCCTAAATTTATTAAGAGAATATTTACAATAAACCTCACACATATTTTCCTCTTAATTTATTTTTAAAATATACATAATTTATAAAATAATTAAAAAAACGTCACCCCCTAAATCTCACAAATAAATAATGAAAATTAGGCAAGATTCTCCTACATGACATGAGTATATTTTCATAGAGGTTCAAGAAATTTTCTTTGTGACCTTTGCACATGAATTAAAGGAGTGGTTATTAAGGTTAGTTGAGTTTTATACCTATTGGAAGGAAGATAAGATCACTCAGTGGACGCGTGAGTTGATCCAATAGTTAGAAAAGGCTGATAACTCCATCACCTGCACTATAGGCCATTAGGTGGACAACATTCTAGGTCGATTTGTGATAGAGTTTGCAGTAGATCAGTTTGTGTCATATTCTGAAGCAGAAAGGAGGTTATTCAAAGGACTAAGAGGTAAGTTCATACGCTCTCTAACTTTGTTGATTAAGATGCTATTGTGTGAAAAGGGTGTTTTGTGAAGTGACACCGAGTGAATGACCCCAAACAAAGTTGAAAGCACTACACGCGATAGAATGTACTTTTGGGTTAACCTGAGAGGAGACAAGTCTTTATAAAACCCTCTGATAAACCTTCCTAATACTGATATGGAGAGTGTTCAGGCTACGTGCACCAGAGGTAGCCCTCTAGCCACCCCACAGTTGAACTCGCATAGGGGTAAGTCATCTTCTACTCCACCACCACCTCCACCGATATGGCTGCACATATGAAGCTACCCACCTTCAAGGGTGTGGGAGATGAAGACATGGAGAGATTCTAGTTTTTTGTAGATGAAATATGGACTGCGCAAAATGTCAACACTGATGTTGTCAAGAGGGCGCAACTAACTATGGAATTTTAGGTTCGTGCACTAGACTGGTTTATGGGATATCTAGCTCTGAACATTGATCCCACTGTTGTTGGCATGTGTTGTCCTTGATGGCAACCTACTTGATGAAGCAAGATTGTTGGCAATATGATGCAATGTGTTGTCCTCGATATGGCAACCTACTAGATGAAGTTGTTCTTGATGGAAACTGACTTGATGAGTTTTCTTTGGATGGCAACCTACTTGATGAATGATGGAAACCTACTTGATGAAGTTGTTCTTGATAGAAACCTACTTGATGAGTTGCCTATGATAAGCAACCTATGTGTTAAATATGTAAGGATGATGTATCTATGTGTTAAAAGGAAGGATGATGTATCTACAGATCAACTCAGAAGTAACAGAAGAAAGGAATTCCAGTAAGTGCCAGAGAAATGATAAATAAGACATGTCACAAAGAATACGTGGGTTTGTTAAGAAGAAGTAGCGTATGCACGCGGAAAAGTACGTGCCAAGTCGCGTATGCCAATTTGTGCTCTAAATTTATAAAACCAGGGGACATTACCATGGTATTGGCCCACAATATTGAGCGCTGGAATATCTATTTGATCCCGTCTAAGAATACCATCAGAAGTTGTGTGGTTTTGGCTCATGGTATTGACAAAGGCTGAATCTATATAAGGAGAAGAAGTTCATAAGTGAAAGAGTGTACAAGTCTAAGTATTGAATGAATACTTCACTCTGAAGTATATCTTCATGGAATGAATTGATTGATCTGAATTACTAATGCACCTATGAAGAAAATGATGAAGAGGGATCTCTAAATCTAAAATGTATATGTATTTTCTAGATATGTTTATGGAATGTTTAGATCTGAGATGAGGTGAAATACTTTCTGAAGTAAAGGATGAAATCTAAGTTGTTTATCTGATCTGAAGAGTTGCACAGTCCTGAAAAGTTACAGATCTACACGCAGGTTCTCTTCATTAAAAGCGCGTGTATACGCGGGTCTTCTTAAAGAAAAGCATGTATGGGCAGTTAGGGTTTTCTGAAGAATTCACAGAAGTATATGTGGGTTGGTGTGCATAAAATCGTGTACATACGCAGGTTCAGTGAAGTAAAAGCGCATATGGAATCTAGGGTTTACTGAAGTAAGTGGAATGAACTATCTGATCTGTTTTGTTGTTTTACTGCTATCTGTCAATGATGTATTCATACAGAACTGGATTGTTTGAATAATGAATATGCTGCTGATTATGTTAATTGAAGATCAATTTTTTCGTTGATGGGGTTATATGTTTCATTTTGATATATGATGAGCTTAAATGTGTGGAGTGGGTCCAGTCTGAAAATCTGATGAAAAAAGGCCTATAAGTTGTGTTGTATGGAAGTTGTTGGATCCAATATGAAAATTGATGAAACGTGGTCCGCAATGGTGGTGCCGAGGGTCGAAGCCTTCAGTGAGGGTGTTGTAGCTCCCTTCTAGTGGTAGCTAGTAAACGAGAGCAGGGGGTAGTAGCTCCCTTCTAGTGGTAGCTAGTAAACGAGAGCAGGGGGTAGTAGCTCCCTTCCAGGAGAGGCTGGTAAAGGAGAGAAGGTTGTAGCCTTCTACAGGTGGGTGCCTGCGTGCTGGTATGAGTCTGCGCCAGCACAATTTTGTAAGACGTTTTCTTTATAATAAATATTGAAGACTGAGACGACGGCAGCGGTGGTTTTTTCCTGAATTGGGTTTCCACCTTAAATCCTAGTGTTCATGTGTGTTGCTTATGTGTGATGATTTATTCGATTCTTACTGCACATGTTTACTGCTTACGAAACATCTAATGAATGAATGATGCAAAGATCTAAGTAAAGAATTATCTGCATAATAAGATCTCTGGTAATACGCGAGTTTCATTGAGGATATCCGCGTGTATACGCGACTTGGGTTCATTAAAGTAGCGTATGGGTTTTAGAGAAAGAAAAAGTAAAAAAATTTTAGTCTGCACTAAATACTGATTCACACCCCCCCCCCCCCCCCCTCTCAGTATTTTTCCCAACAACTGTCAATGAGATCAATAAATCTTTAAGGAAATAATTAAGAAAACCAAATTTCGACTCACAATGTGTAACAAAGCTAAAATAAATTTGACAAGATCCAAAAAAATCTATCTCGGAGGCAGATCACTGATTGAAGTGCACTATCATCGATGGAGGATTTATCTATGATGATAAGTAACATAAATAATGGTTCATTTCCATGCTCTTGCCACACCTGTGTGGCCGTCTGAATCAACATAAAATTGATTCTCAAACTGAGACTCTTGAAGTTTCCATGAAGTTGGAAGCCGCGCCTAGAACTAATGACCAATTTGGAACTCTACAAATCCAAAATCAGTTAGAAGAAATGCATTTGGAAATTCAGAACCTGCAAAAATACAGAGGGAAAGAAGTCAGTGCAGATGTATGGTGTATACGATGTAAGGGTTATGGTCACACAAAATATTAGTGTACCTTGCTTCAAGTTTACATGCAAGTAGGAGGACCAAATCCATTGCGACCCATGGATGTTGCAGGACTAAGTGGTACTCCCACACTATTGTGTGCTTACTGTCAAGTGGTTGGACGACATGACACAAAACATTGCCCTCGATTAGGAAGTTATGTGCCATGACTGAAGCAACAATGGTGTATTTTTTTCTCTTCAGTTGGCCATGATGAGAATCACTGCCACACATTTGATCTGATGATAGACAATGCCAACCTCTATAGATTACTGGTTGACCCATCTTCACTAGCATCCCCCTCTAGGCATGGTGGATCTCCATCCAGAGGAAGGGGAGGAGGGAGAGGTGGAGGTGCAGGTCGTGGAAGAGGAAAACTGATCTTCTACAACTATGGAGATGTTGTGCACTTTGCGCGCGATTTTCTGAATCTTGTGCGACAGTATTGTAGGTATTGTAGATAGTTTGATCATTTTATTGAAGATTGTCATGTTTTGATTGCTAGAATGCAGGAAAAGCATTAACAAAAACCGACACAAAATATAAAAAATGGTTAGAGTTGAGCCGCGGGATGATGATTCAAGTGTAAACACAATTACACACTGTGTTGTTGCCACTAGAGAAGACAAAGGAAAGAAGGTTGATGTAGAACCCTGAATTAGGAAGACTTCTGAAAATAAGGAAGGAATCAACCTACAGAAGATTCAAAGTCAATCATAGAAGCAAAGATTGATGATGAATTCAAACCTTTCCTACAAACATGGATCAAGATATTTTGTAACTAGAAAGTAGTAGACAACCTTCAGGCTCTCATAGATAGTTGTGCAGACAAGGAGTTACCTTGGACCGAGAGAAAGGTTGTAAAAAACATCTACAAGAATAAGAAGAGAACTGGTCAGGAGATGTGCATGATCATGCAAATTAGGGAATATGAGATCGATCGAATATGATGCGAATGTCCTACCTAAGCAGAATTGGAACAAGATGGAAAACCAAAGCTGGATTGGTCCACTATTTAGGTGCGCATGGCCAATCGACATAATATTATCCCATTGGGAAGAATCCCATAGGTTTTGGTAGATATTGTTGGAGTAAAGGTACGCGCAGACTTTGAAGTAATACAAATTATGGATGATGCAAACCCCTACCCTCTGCTGCTAGGTCTAGATTTGGCCATCGACATGGGGGGCATCATCAACTTGAATTGTAGGAGTATGACCTTCAAAAACAATGGTACTCGGGTTATAGTATTTTTGGATCTTGCAGAAGGTGAGAGATATACATAACTAGTGTGTGAAGGATACGATGTCAACCATATCTACAAGTTGAATAAACGAGATGAGGATTGGATCAACCCCACTGTTTATGGGATGTTGAATTGGGAAAATGAAACTCATGTTTCTCTGACTCGGATGGAGAAATGGAGAACTGGCAGAATTGTCTACATGATGTTTTTGCGCATGCATGATATTTTGAGAGGTATGGTGATTACCTTATTTTCATGGTTATAAAGTGTTGTTTTATTTTTGGAAAAACTATAAAAGGTTGTCTCGAAAGAGGATGTTTCTGGGCACTCGATCTTGCTATGCACGCAAATCCAACACGTTGGTGGGATATGCACAAAGGGAACTTTGAGGATTGGGAAGAATGCAGTAGAATGAAGCAGTTGCACTTTAAGCAACCCACTACCCCACTAACTGAGATTTTTACTGGCCAAGGTGATCTGCGCAAACACCTAGCTACGTGGATGAAGGTTTGGGCTAAGAAGCTGAAGGCCAAATGAGTTCAGATGTTTTTCCATAAGTTGGGACCAATCCATAATGCATGTTATTTAGAGACGGAGCTATGTCGGGGGACCCTTAATTGGGTTACCATGAGTGAAAGCTTTATGTTAACCTTTGACATGGTTGGTGGATCAAAAGGAATGGATGAAGCCCTGCAGGATATAGAAGAAATTGTCTTTGATGATTCACTACCTCAGATAGAATGTGTTGCACCACCATGGGAAGCACAGATGCAGGATATTTCCAACTGTAGAAATATATCAGTGGATGATAACGATGAAGATCCAAGAAATATCAATATCCCATAATCTGAGGGGGAATGCGTAGTTGCAGGTCCCTTGTTAGGAATGATGGATGTGACTAAGACTCTAAAAGTAAAGGAAGTCAACATTGGGATGGAGGAACAACCCAAGTTGGCCAAAATAGGAGATTATTGGGATGATGAAACAGTGGGAAAGGTTGCGGAGCTATTGATATAATATCAGGACATGTTTCCCACGAAGTTTTCTGAGCTCAAAGGAATTGTTGGAGATCTGGGAGTTACGAAAATCACTCTGAAACCAGATGCACACCCCATCAAGCAACGACCATATCGAATGGGATATTGCCAACTGCATGAATCATTGAGCCGGTGGAGCAGTTTGATTGGGTGAGCGCAATGGTCATTTAGGAAAAGAAGACTAAGGGATAAATAAGTATTTGTGTGGACCTGTGCAAACTGAATGATGCATCTGTACATGAACCCTTACCTACTCCATTTTCAAATGAGATATTGGACAATGTGGGAGGCCAAGTGGCCTACTCTTTCACTAATGGATTTTCAGGGTATCATCAGATTAGGATTGTGCCAAAAGACCGAAGTAAGACCACTTTTACAACAGAATGGGGATCCTTCCAATACACAGTCATGCGTTTTGGATTGAAGAATGCAACTATCATATTCTCGCGCGTAGTAGTAGCTGTATTCAAGGAGTTCATGAAAATATTCTGAAAGTGTACTTTGATGATTGGACTGTGTTTGGACTAGTAAAGAAGAATGTTTCCAACCTATGCATGATGCTCGACACTTGAAGGAAGCATAAGATCTCTCTTAACTTGAAGAAGTGTATCTTTTGTGTTCCTTTTGGAATCTCGTTGGGGCATATTGTTTGTCAGCATGGGTTGATGGTATTTCCAACCAAGATTGCAGTTATTATCAACTTGGAAGTTCCTACCAATAAGAAACAATTGTGCTCTATTGTGGGAAACACATGATATTATATAAATTTCATTCAAGGCTAAGCTCTGATCACTATACCAATGGAGAAATTGCTGAAGAAATATGTGTCCTTTTTCTGGGATGAAGAATCCCAAAAGAGCTTTGAGATTCTAAAGGAAAATATGGTTACTGCACCTATTATAATATTCCCTGACTGGCCCAAGGTCTTCCATGTGCATGTTGATGCATCCAAAATTTTACTTGGAGCTATCTTAGTGCAACCAGGAGAAGGAGATATTTATTACCACGTTTCCTTTGCAGGTAGGAAGCTCTCCAGTGCAGAGCGCAACTATTCAACAACAGAGAGGGAGGGTTTGGCTATGTTCTATGCTCTGCATAAATATAGGCACTATCTACTAGGAGGGCACTTCAAGATGTTCATTGACCACTGTACTTTTAAGTACCTGGTCAACAAGCCTGTGTTGGGGGGGAGTATTTGTAGATGGTTGTTTCTATTTCAAGAATATGATTTTGAAATCATTTTTAAGCCTGGTAAATTGAATGCTGGACCTAATAACTTGTCACACATTGAGAATGGGGAGGAACCGACCAGTCTAGAGGAGGGACTACCTGATGCTGAGCCCTTTTCTATTAAAGTGGTTTATGAAAACTTTGCATATACCATTCACTTTCTGACTACTGGTAGTGCACCTGCTGAATAATCGGTGCAACAAAAGGAGGAGTTAGTTTCGTGTGCAGCTGAATTTACATTGATTTATAGTCAATTGTATAAGTTGGGAGCAGAAGAAATATTAAGAAGGTATGTCTTCGAACATGAAATACAATACATCTTGGCTGAAGCTCATGGGGGGGTGGTAGGAGGCCACACTACTGCGCAGAAGGTGCTGCATGCTGGGTTATGGTGGCCCACACTACACAGTGATGCACATGAATATTGTCAAGCTTGTGATGCATGCCAAAGAACATGGAAGTCGTCGCACAGAGATGAGATTCCATTACAGTTGCAGATGGCCCTGTTTTGATAAATGGGCCATAGAATTTGTTGGACCTATTAATCCTCATGGGAAAAGGATTGACACGTGCCATATCATCACTGCAATAGATTATGTAACTAGATGGGAAGAAGCTAAGCCAGTAAAATATTGTACCCTAGACACTTATGCACATTTTATTTTTGAAAATATCTTGACTAGATTTGGGTGCCCAAAGATATTGATGAGTGATCAGGGTATGCACTTTGTCAATGAGACCATTTAAGCTCTGACAGAGGAATTTCAAATACATCACCAGAAGAGTACTCCCTATCACCCTCAAGCAAATGGTGTGGTGGAAGCCTTTAAAAAAATCTTGGAGAATGTGCTCACAAAGATATATAATGAAAAATAGAATGATTGGGATGTGCACATCCCTTCTATTTTATGGGCTTATAGGACTATATGCAAGAATTTGACTAGTAAAACACCATTCAATATGGTTTATGGACGAGAAGAAATCATGATGATGGAATACATCATCACAAGCTTGCGCATTGCAACATTCACTAATATGGATGAACCAAAAATCATGGAGGAATGTCTATCACAATTGCTTGCATTAAAGGAAGATTTGTTTATTGATAACTTTCAGCTGCAAGTGCAAAAGCCGCGTGAAAAGGCCTGGCATGATCGACACATTCAACATAAGGAATTCAAGGAAGAAGATCTGGTTTTGTTGTAGGAAATTCATTTTAAATGTCACCAAGGTAAGTTTAGAAAGAATTGGTTGGGGCTATATATTGTGAAATATATCATTAATGGAGGTGTGGTGCGCTTGGCCACGTTGCGCGGCGAGAGTCTTCCTAGGTACATCAACGGAAGTTGAATGAAGCCATATAGGGATAAACCTGTGCCTACCAAATGACTCTGTGGCCAGAGAAGCGAAATCCACTTGTTTTCACGTTGTACAGAGGACATATGTAGGCAGGTGCAACATGAGCATAGAGGTTGTGCGTAGTGGGAAAAAATAGTCGTTGGAATAGTAACTTTAGGTGAAAATTTGATTTTACCGTTGGATGGAGCGGGTTTTATGCAATTAATGAGGATATATTACAGGAATTTTGACCCTTTTTATGGGGATGAGGTGCCATTAATGAACTTCTGACCATTTTTACCATGGATCTTCTATAAAAGTAAGTAAGCGAGTCGCATTTTGTTCCTTTGTTGTTTGAGTGAATTGTGCACTATAATTATCTCTTTGAATTGTATGTCTGGCCATGAGACCCCCACGTCCAATGTGAGCAACCCTGAGTTTATCTTCAAGCCCAAAATTATGGCCACTAACACCGCTGCTGAGAGTGCCCAATCTGAGGAGCACTCTGTGCCACTTACGGCATCTACTGAACCAGACTATGATGATGTACATGAATTTTTTCCTAAAGTGCATGAACTCGTTTCCACACCAACCAAAGTAAAGTGAAATATGAGCTATAGATCATCCTCAAAATCGTGGACATCACCTAGACAGATCACATCCCCACACCAGGTTTCAAAGGATAGGTCTCCTATAGGTGACCAAACAAAGAGACCCATGAGCGTGACTGAGGAGGTTGTGCTCTTCGTCGATCCCATATCATGGCTCCCAAAGTATGTAAGGTCGTGCAGACCCTCTGTGAAGGCACCAAAGGATTTGGACATGGTGCGCGATTACCTGTAAATGCCATTAATCACAGAGGCGGTCACATTGGAGGGAGATATGTTTGGTAAGATCCCTGTAGTCAAGTTCAATGACTATGATCTAGAAAACGAGAAGACATTCCCCGAATTGGCACAATAATTCTACCTTGAGCACATTGTATATGTTGGATTCATGAAAGTAGAGCCCATGCCTTGGGCGTGTAGGTTGATTAATGCTGGAATTATAAATATGTTGTGGATTACTCACTTCAGAAAATATCCCATCACGGATATATGTGTGCGTCATATTCTGGCGTTGGTGCACGATGGGTACCTTTGGATCAAGAGTATAATTCCAATCGTTGCCACGCTGATCCACCAAATCACCGAACTGCCAAAGAAGGGACCCAACCCGATGGATAATTATGGCAAGAGCCAGGAGCTGAAAGTAACTCTGAAGGTCAAGAAGGACTACAAGGTGGGACATTATACCAGGGGCTTTCTGGTGCATCAACTTTATGATCTACTGGTGCGCCTTGGAACCTTAGTGTTGGGTTGTAAAATGATGTATAAATGCAGGCCTAATTTGGTCCCTACGAACATCATCGTACTGGTCGAGAAGTGCGAGAAGGGAACAAGATTTAACTGGTCACAATTCCTCTGTAGTGAGTTTTTGGAGAACGTGCGCGAGGCACATGAAGAAGGAAATTTTTTTATATTCATGGTTGTTGTTGTTAATTCAATTGGTTGCGTGGGAGACATCGAAGAGCATAGCCCTCTTAGATGTAGAACCTTGTGTTTTTTAATGAGCGCGCTACGCTTACTTTTGGGACTCAACAAACCCAAAGAGCGTAATGGAGAACAAGATCTTTTATATCTTATTAGAATGAGAATTAATCACAAGTATCTACTCACAACCTCGATTGTCCCCTGGTATGCACAACAAGTATAAGGCCATTGCGGACTTCAGGGTGTTGATGCACAATGTGCAGATATTGGCATGCAAAGATCAGGTATGGTACAACTTTCCTTACATGGTGATATAGGTTAAAATCGACCAGCTCATTGCGACTTGGCCCGATGCATGGAAGATTAGGCTAGGCTCCACCTAGCCTGTCATAACCTCAATGTCTGGAAAAGAGACAGTAGATGTCGCCCAGGAAACATAAGTTGAGAAGGACGCTGAGAAATAAAAAGAGAAATAGGCCAAGAAAAAAATGGAGTGGGAAGTTGAGCTGGAGCTGGACATTGATCTTGGTGGCATAGATGGCCATGATGGTACCAGAGCCAAGTCCCCCAGAGATACCAAGCATGACCGTGAAACCCCCAAGGGTGTAGACAAGAATAAAAAGGTATCCAAGACAGGAGGCACGGAGGAGGTCACCCTCACGGAGGATGACTTGGAAAAAATAACAGATGTGGTTTCATCTACCTCCGAGGATCATTGGACTACCCTCGAGGAGAAATATAGAGTTGTAGTAGAGGCACTATAAACTGGGTTACAGGTCCCTCCATTAAAGATCGATATAATTCAAGCAAGCATGACTCAGGCGAGGACAGATCAAGCGAGTGAAAGCATTAGCATGATTATCAGCACAACATATAACTGAATATTCCCATTCCTTGGAGTTGCGGGTATGATGGAACAACCTGCCATGTGCACACAAGTCCAAACATGTTTAGAAGTTGGAATAGACCTGTCTATGCTTCCTAGAGGGAAGATGCAACCTATATAGAAGATCATCACAAATGAGCTACAGTGTCGCGAGGCGAGCATGCACCAAGAACTCACAAAGGTCGAGAAAAATATTGCAGCACACATAGAAGAGTCTCTGCAGGCAAATACATCTCAACAAGCAGTGGTAGCCCAACATGCCAAATTAGAGAATTTGATTGAACAACTTTTTGGTGACCTTACTAAGGTTTACATCACTGCTTCTGCTGCGTCTCAAGCCAAGATCGGTGGTCTATTCATAGACTTGAAGGCCTCTTGCTCAAAATTGCAAGCGGTTAAGGAAAAATTTGAGCAATAGATCGCAGAGTTACAAGAAAGCTCCAACCACAAACTCTGTTGGAAGTGCAAGCGAAGCACACTGCCTTATTCAAGGAGGCTTCAACAAGAATTGCAGCAAAATTCACCAAGGGAACTGAACTCCTAGACACAGCGATGGGCTTGTGGAATTCGGTACACACCGATCCACTTGTCAAGAAACTCTCGCAGGAACTACATGCCAAAGAGTAGACATTTGATGAGCTTTAGGAGGCGCTGCCTACACTTGTGTCTGTTTAGAGAATGGCATGATTGCAAACGATCTAGGTGCTCCGCGACGAGGTTGAATACCTTCAGCGAAAGAAGCACATATTGACCACCAACATGAAGCCGTGGGTAGATGAAGAAATGAATATATCATAGGACCTAGATGTTTTTGTCAAGAAACTGAGCCAAACATACCAGAGGATTAGTCTTGCAGCAAAGGGGCTTACCTCTCAAAAGTTGGTATACATGACTCAAGGCGTTGCTAATTAGAGCGTGGGTATCCTTGCACCCTTCACCGCTGACATCGAGGAGTTGAATACAAAGATGAAGACCCCAGTGCTTCTGTGACTTGGGACAAATCAAAATATTGTGTTGGGGGACTGTTGGAGCAGGGTCCCTTAGGACCGTATCTTTGGGAGTAAATAGTAGTATTTTTTGTAGTTTTGAGTCATGCGCACTAAGAAATGCACAGTCAAGGGGCTTTTGGGTGGGTCAAATTCCCTTCATGAGTTGTAATAGGCTAAAAGGTAAATCTAGGAGTCTCAAACCACAGTTTGAGGACCTTAGTATGGGTGTAGCCTAAGGTATAAGTAGAGTTATAGATCGAGTCGTATGAAGTAGTTATGTAAGTTTTGATGAATGATTTAACTCTAAAGAAAATCTGTGTAAGCGTATGTGTCTAAAAGGCTCCTTTTGGTTGTGTGCATGGAGACCTTAGTCTGGCTATGTGCGTGAGTAGATCTGAAGGATTGTAAGGGTTTTTGTGAACTGTGGATGAATAAAGACTTGTTTTGATAACTCTGAGTATTAAATGCATCTATAATATGTTTCTCTGATCTGTTCCACGTTTGATTTTTGTTTCATTATTATGATTTATATTATCTATGATGGGATCGGTTGCGTACCTGTTTTTACTATTAATGAATGATAATTGTTGCATATTACGTTATTAGAACAGTTAAAGGGATTGTGGATATACTGTTTATGCATGCACGCAACTTGTGATAATTAACCTAGGGTTTCTAGTTAGGATTTCTAGTGTGCAAGTCAGTGTGTGTAGTAAAATAGATCTGAAGATGCCAACTTCATTTGATTCTCTCTCAGGGGTGTGGAAACTTGGTTCCATTACCCCCCCCATACTGCTTTGGGTGAGACTTTGACCTACGCAAGCACGTCATTGTTGAAAGGGCCAGTAGTATGAGGGTTTTGTTGGCTACGCACTAACTCTAAACCTGGTGGTGAGTCTTGGTATTTCACCAAGAGTGCGGCAACTCCCAGGGGCTTCCCTACTTTAATTTATCAACCCAGGGTTCGTACAAACTTGGAGGTGACAGTGCTATACACACAAGAGATGTATTTTGTTCATGTCATCCTCTTTTTCTTTACGAAAGGGTGCTATTTCTAAGGGTTCTAAGTGAAGTCTGTCACGCTTCAATCAAACTAAACTAAGTTGCAGAAAGGAAATGATAGAAATGAAACTAATTAAATTTTTGAAAAGAAATGACAAGGGGAAACTAAATTAAATTGCAGAAAGGAAATGACAGAAGGAAACTAAATTAAATTGCTGAAAAGAAATGACAGGAGGAAACTAAATTAAATTGCAGAAAGGAAATGACAGAAGGAAACTAAATTAATTTTCTGAAAAGAAAGGACAGGAAGGAAACTAAACAAAAGTGCAGAAAGGAAATGATATAAAATAAACTAAACTAAATTTCATTGAGCTGGCCAAACGGCTAAATGCACTCTACTTATCCTATTAACTATCTATCATGCTTCTAACCATGCAACTATTCATCATCTAATTCTAACTGAAAAAATTGTTGATTGCGGTTCGGAGGAAAAAGGGCTAAAGGTGCTCACGGAAGGCTTAAATGCATGAAACAAGGTTGAGAGGACTGAAAAAGGTGTTTGGAATTTATTAAAGCGCATAATATCGCAAAAATGATTTGGAGTGGGAGGCTTTGATAAGTGCGATGGTGGAGACACGATGGAGGCAAAAGTTGCGATATGCGATATTGCAATCACAACTTCTCAAATTGGAGCGGTAAGCGTTAATGAAAAAAACAAAAAAATGAAATTTTCAATGAGCGATGCAGAGTGGTTACGTGGAAGTGGGGCTGATATCACAATCGCAATATCGCAGATTTGGAGTGGTAAGCGTTAAAGAAAAAAACAAAAAACATGATTTGCAATGTACGATGCGGAGTGGTGATGTGGAGGTGGGGCCGATATCGCCATCGCAATATTGCAGAGTTGGAGCGGTACGCGTTAAAGAAAAAAATAAAAAAAAACCCCAATAGCAACCTGCGATGTGGCAACAATATCGCATCGGCGTTTGAAAGCGATAAGTGTTAAAGGAAACAGGGAAATGTTGCGGTTTGCGAAGTGCGATGTACGGTAACGAGAGATTCAAGGAGAAAGGGCAGAAGTCAATTTTTGTGATGTTTTCGAATGGTTTTTGTGCGGTACTGAAATGTGATTGTGATATTTCGTAATTGGGGTTTGGAAGAAGAAAGTGTTAATGAGAATCACATGGAAGTGCGATTTGCAATGCGGCGGAGTTTCACAATCGCTGTCGGGAAGTGGTAAGTGTTAATGGAAGTAAACTAAGCACTACGATTTGTGAATTGCGATGTACGATAGCTGGAAGTTCAAGAAGCAAGGGCGGAAGTTGAATTCCAATGGTTTTCAAGAGGTTTGTGTTAAGAAGGTAAGGCAATCGTGAATAAAAAAAGGGAAAGGAATGAGGCGAGCTGAAGGGTTTTTAAGTGTTTTGGGGAATAAAAGGCGGGTGCAGCAGTAAAAAGAAGCAGAAAGCATGAAGGAATGGAGGCACACCAACAATGCTCATAAGTGTAACACACCTGCGGATTCATGCATGGAAAGCAAACAAAAATGCGTGATAACAACAGTGAAAGAGAGACTCGAAATTGGTAATGAATTTTCTTCCCTAAACTCAAACAAAAAGCAATTTTTGGCCTGTGTGAAGATCTACGCTACTTTAACTCTATTGATAGACTTGAGAGGGGGAGGCTTGACCACATCTTTTGGAATTTTTCCTTGATTCTCTACTCACAAGAAAATGAAGTACAACAACATACTGGAAGCAAAACTAAACAACATTGAAACTATTAAAAGAAGAACTAATTGAATGATAGAAATAAAGCTAATTTAATGGAAGAAAGGAAAGATGGTAACAGTAGAGAAGTTGAGGCACATGGATTGGGCCCTAACCCACAAGCCTAGCTCTCTAAAACTTAAATAAAAAAAAATTCATATGAATACTCATTGCATTAAAATGAAATATTATTACATCCCGAATGTCTTAAACAACAAAATCCAAATAAAATGGAAAATGGATGGCATGGGATGGAATGGAATGAAAATGGAATGGAATGGACTGTATCGAATGGAAAAGAATCGAATGGCTGGACCATAATGGAATATAATTGACCCTAATTAGCTCTTGGTTAGCTTTATTTATCCTCAAGGACAGCTACCAACAGCTCCCTAAAAAATAGGTAATGAGTCCACTTGACTCCAAGTGAACTATGGCTTGAGTGCACTTGGTCTTGAGTCGCTTGGCTACCTCTTGAATTCGAATTGTTGAAGGGGATCTCATGAGGATCCTTTGTCTGCCTTTGTGAGTTAAGGAGGTTGGACAAACCCCTTGAATCTCTCCAAGATTTCTCCCTAAGTCCCTGATATTTTGCTCATTTATTCTCCAATATTGATCTTCTAGTGGTAGGGGGAAAGTCCCTAAATCATCTCCTTCTCCAAATCTGCATAATCTGCCAAATATTCTCATGATATTCTATAAAAATAACCAATATCATGTACAAACATGCAATTACCTCTAAACCTTCCTAAGAAAATATTGAAGCATAAGAAAACGTTATTAAGTGTAGAAGGAGAGATTTAATATATATATTCATGTGCATAAGGAAGGAAAATGGGCTTAAGAAAGGTTAGATGGGCCTTATTTTATGTTTAATTTAGAGGCCCAACATCAGCCCCCTACTAAAACTATTTCTCATCCTCTGAGCAACCTATTCATCCTCCCTGCCATATGGTTTTTCCTGCATGCTGGCTTATTTCGTTTTCTATTTATTGGCCCATGCGCTGCTCCTCCTACTAATATTATTGCTATTCTTCTTGCATTTCTTCTTGTAGGTGCTTCATGGAGGTCCTTAGATGCCTTAATCAAATATGTTTTGCATGCCAAGAGGTGGGGATCCACCTTTTATTTGATTTTTTATTTTTTTTTCTCTCTTTTTTTTTTTATTTTTTTTTATGCATGCAAAGTAAACTCACAGTTCTTTTTTCAATGAACTGATTTCACCCTTGGTTATCCCTTGGCACTCCTTGTCATCTATTACAATGAAATGCTTACTGCCCACTTTCTCAAGTCCTTTTTACTTTTGTATTGTTCCTTTTCTTGGTGGAAAAAGTTAGGCTAGTTGCTAGATAAGGCTAAGGTTGCTCTGCTACTAATTTTGGCTATATAAAAATAACTTTCCTTCTCACACTTTTTAATTTTTATTAAGCTAAAATAGATTCGAAGAAAGGGTTAGATGATTTCATACCTGGGTCTTACCATTGATTTATTTTTTCAGGTGATATTGAAGTTGCTGATATGGCTATTGAAGTTTTCTTTGGTGTTTTTTAAGTTGCATGTGATAATCTGCTTGAGGTCCTTTTGGAGCTTATGAGCACAGGAGGAGGAAGTCCAAGTTTGACTACCTTTAACCAGGGTGTTGACCGAATTTTATTTTTGTGCCAACTTGTTGTTTTCTGGCTTGCAAAAGTTGGAGAGCACCTACATTCATTAGAGACAGATACATGGAGAAATTTATTTATTTATTTATTTTATTTTTTGGCCTACTAGCTGCCTCAATGAAGTTTTCCACTAGTAGGTATGCCTAGGCGCCTCAAAGGAGGTTTTCACCTAGGATATTTTTTTTTTGTATTTTTTTTTTCAACCCAATGACTGCCTCATGGAGGTTTTAAATCACTGAGCCAATCTAAAATTCCTCAAAATAGGTTTTCACCTGAGATTTTAGTCTTTCCCTTTTCTTTTCTTTTTATTTTTTCACTTTCCTACTCTACCTGAAAAAACAAAACCTTTTCAAGTATAGGAATACTTCCAATGAGCCATGTACACATCAAGATGATAGATAAAATCATGTGCACACTTTGAATACATTATTTGACATGTACCTGAATATGAGAGATGAATTTCTTTGACTGGGATTGTATCAAGTATTGCTGGAGAAGAGTGTGTTGCTGTAACTTAATGACTATTTGGAACCATATGTCAATATAGCTATGATGCCCCTGGTTCACTTGTTGATTTGGATCACCTTGGATGTCCTCTTCTATTATGGTAGTCAAATATTCCTCTTTTTTTTAGTTGTTCTCTTGAACACATGGAGGAAATGTTGGTAAACATGAGGGAACTTTCTCAACATCTGATTCTGATTTCTGCTCTTCATCAAGTGCAGCCCTCGATCTTTTGATATCCTCATTTGGATCTTCTTCTTCTTGATGTTTTCCTTCATTGACATTGATAAAATCTCTTCTTTGTAATACCTTTCTCGAACTAAGATGCAGACCATTTAGATCAAGAGGATATGTTTGTTAGTGTTGTACCTCAGCATTGTAAGTGGGTTGAGATACTTCATGGTGTGGGTTTGGAAATGGTGGTACATTGGGGGTGGATATATGAGATGGATGTATTTGAGGCTATGGTTGTGGTGGAGGTGAATGGTAGGGATAGCAGGGAGTTGGGTATGGAGGATATTGAGGGAAATATTGAGGATGTTGAGGATTTTCCCAATAAGGACCTTGCCAACCATGTTGCCAAGATTGGTTTTGGGGTTGAGATGGCCAAGGTTGCTAAGGATGGAGTGTGTCCCTATTAGTTTGAGATGGATGTCAATAAGCTTGAAATTATGAAGTGGGTCCTTGCATCATATCAAGTTGACTAGGCTTATCAAGTTTAACCATTTCCAATGAGTCATCCCTGAGGTGGTTAAAGGAAACTTTCGACTCTAATTTGTTAAAAAACATTCCCAAAAAGGCTGGTGCGGGCACAAAAAGCAGACAAAGTGCCATCTGGCACGACCTCTAGTGTACATCTTCCACATTGACATGAGGGGTGAATTGGATACTCGTGCCAATTCCAAAACATAGGTTTTTATGGGATTTCTGAGGAAATGTTCGGCAGGAGAAATGATTTCCTCATGCAGAAGGATGCAAAGGAGGTGTTTGCAGAGTATGACACTGCTCACAGGTCACAGGAAAGACCCTCCAATATGTGGGGCGAGGGATTTCAGGGATGGTGAAAAAATGTTGTGTAATAGATGCCCCCTAAAGCATGAGGTCCGAGAGAGAGGGAGGGGTGAAATGCTTTATGAGAACGCGTTCGACCAAAACACTATTGTTGGAAAACCTTCAAGTACAAGTACAACTGATACATCTGATACATGACATGTGGCATGGGCATAGCCATCCATAATATAGTACATAAACAATGAGATCTGAGGTATGGACACAGCCATCCAGCAGTACGGATCGACAAATAGACTCAAGTATGGTCGCAACCATCCAATCAGAAGAGTCATATAATAAGTCATAGTAATCCACAAAGAACCCGCAGCTTGGATTTCGTCAGACAAAACCCGGGGTCTTGTGCTCCATCACGACCTAAAAAAAAGTACAAATTCAAGCATGCAAATATGTGAGCTAAAGTCGAACATGAAAGAAAGTTGTCTGATTACCAGCCAATGATGAAAGCCATTAACAGACGCGAGAGAAACCACCAATAATGATAATGGCTCTCAAGGTAAAAAAGGTACAATCCACGGAATGTGAACAGTGATCTAACGTTGAACACCTGCAAAGTCATTCAATTGAATGCCAATGATGTGGACCTTACATCAAATGCAAAGAACCTGCCATTGAGGCATGTAGGCTCCAATGTACCTGAAGGGAATCTCTAGATCAACTTCCTGGATAATGAGCTAGAGTCGATAGGAAGGGACCTTGATCGAAGGTGGGCCATAATGTTTCCTACATCATCAACATGGGATAGAGGAATATGATGTTTGTGAATCAAGACCAACAGAGAATCAGAGGGAGGTCGACAACTTCAGAGGCAAACTACTCTTGAACATATCGACAGCATGACACTAGATTTGGAAGTATTTGACATCAAGGGATCTGAGGTCATGGTGACGTGGCAAAGAGCAGATGAGAAGTCAAAAGAGATTACCCAAACCCATGGAAGCAAATAAATAATGAGATGAGATGTCCCCAACCTGACATGAATGCAGACAAGTGCTATGTTCAAGAGCGACATATTGCCAACACGACTATAATGTGGCTCCATTTTCCCCTGTCATTTCTGGCGAGTACCCCAATTATTTTTGAAAACAAGCTTGAAGGGGATAGCATATGCTTGCGATGTAAGTCTGTCCTTCGAAAAAATCCAACCTAGTACATTTTCCGAGCCCTAGGAAGGAGGAACTTGGGTAACGTCATGACGACGGAGTCCGATGTCATCAGGTTTTAACGAGTTTGAAAAAATGATAGCTCGACATATTTTCATGTTTAGAGAGTTTGAAAAGAAGGCAGAAAAGAAAACTCCAGCAGTCCCTTTTCGTAAGTAGTCTCTCAGATCCGAAAAGGTAGAAAACAATATCTGAAAGAACCTCTTAGTCGTGATCGACTACGGTATTCCTTTTTCGTAAATAATCTATCCCAGCCTGAAAAAGGGGTAAACGTATACTGGGTAGATATCGTTTTGTAGCCAATTTAACGAGTTCGAAACGACAAGCGACTTGGTGATATTTTTCAATTTTAGAGAGTCAGAAAAGAGCTTAAAGGTGACTCCAGTAGTGACTTTTTCGTGTTTTTACCGAGTCCGAAAAAGTATAAAATACAACTCGTTTCTTCATCATACCCTTGTGAAAACCTATTGTTGCACAAAAAGATGTGTGTAAAACATATTTCTCGAAAATAATATGAAAATATATTGAAAAATATGTTTTAAAACATATTTTAAGATTTTGAAAGTTATAAATGACCATAAGTGGTAAATAATTTTTACTTTTCATTTTTACCTCTTTGCAGAGCAACAGTGGTCAATTTACCTTGTGATCTTGCGGAGACGATTGTGAGCAACCCAGTGAACCAATCCAGATCCCGTCAATTTCAGGTAAGATTCGACACCATTTTCCATCTTTTGAGATATATTTCATTACATTTAATTGTCATTTTGAGTTCCTTAGGGGGGGATTTTTAAAAACTAGGGCATCTTGGTTGGCACAGGTTTCGGGCATGGACCCGCGCCAATCGGCCCTCTTTTACACAGGGGTCGTGCTAGGTAGCGCAACTGTTAGAAAAAAAGTCGCACCAACCGCACAACCCAAAATTCTCTTCAAATTTAAGAAAATGCAACCATTTAATTGCAAATTTTAATGCCCAAGGGGACTTACAATGTTCATATGGACAATGCATGCAGATACCAAGCAGAAAAATATGGTAATTGAGTGGAAAGAGAGAGAACGTAGTGAGGAAGATGAACAGGCCATGGAAAATGAACAATGCATGAATGGCCTTAGAAATTGTGGGCTCAAGAAGTTCTTCCTGACACATGTCTCTGGGCTCAACCCGAATTTCTTCAATATTTGATAAGAATTTGGGACGAAGATCAGGAAAATTTTGTACCTCGGGAACAAGAGCTTGAACTCGAGGTCTTAGATGTGTATTTCATCACTGGATTGTGGTGTAGGGGTGCAGTCCCTATCTTGACCGGTACCCGTCCTTACGGGGAAAGAATGGGAATGGTAATTGATAGGGTGTGCCCAAGGGCACGACAAGGAACAGGGAGTGGAAAATTGGACATCCAAACCATCCCTGATCGGGCACTAAGAGTAGTGCTGCACACCATCACATGGGCTACGGGATCGCAGGCATCGCATGAGACCATGAAGACACAACTACTTCATGCCTCAGAGTGCATGAACCCGAATATCTTCAATTGGGCTAGGGCCGTGACTTTCAACATCAAATGGCAGCTCACTAAGTGCAAGAAGACCAAACTAAATCAATTTGGGGACGGGTCGATTCTGCTATCATTCTTCTTGGAACAATTACCCATATTCCAGCGTCAGGAGGTTATTTTCCCAATGCCGCCACCCACATAGCCACAGATGGCTCGATGGGCCGCACTAATGCTTAGAGTAGGGGGTGGCCAACAGATGTCCTGGAGGCCAGAGTTTTTTGATTGGCTCCGACAACAACTGATTGTCGTGGACTGGCCCTATGTCAGCACAGACTTCACCGGAGATCCTGACCTCCTTCTCCCGGAGGAAGAGGATTGGGACGAAGAGCTAGGTGAGACTCATTTTTTATTTTCGTGAGTTTATAATTTTTTGGTATATATGCATGTTCTGACAGTTAAATTTTATATGCAGATGTCAGCCCAGAGTGTCCTGTAGGCATGTCGCTGGTAGCGAGGCAGATTCCTTTCGATTTCGATCCTCATGGTGAGGGTGGCGAGGAGAAGCTAGTACAGAACCTGGAGGGGATCGCCCGTGGGGTCCCAGACTATGCTCACTTGGATGATGTGCCTCGAGCCTATCAGAGGCACACTGTAGGGGTGCCAAGTCATATCCATCGCTTGCTGAGGTGGTTGGTACGGGCGGTGATGTGCTATCATGAGCACCACACCCATTAGGCACTTAGGCTTTATTTCCGCACATTTTTTAGAGACATGTTGTCTCACGATGTAACTAAAACAGACATATATTATTTTTTGGGTTCTATGATGCACATGTTGCAAAACAACAATATATATATACATCTATTTTCTACATGGGTCTATTTACATATGATGATGTTTTTATAAGTTGCACAAATGTATATCCAGCACAATGTTAACTATTGCATCTGTTAATGTATTCATTTGTCTTGGTATATGTTGATATGTAATGAAATCAAAATTCCTTTCAAGTAAACGAATATGCAAATACAATCTCATAATGCATGGGTTTCAAACCAAATAATGATTGTTAAGTTGAAGAACAACAAGCTGTGAATCAAAATTCACAAGAAACGTGCATATGCCGAGGTTAACTACCTCGGTTAATAGTTCCAAAACAACACTATATTTAGCGACATTTTTTGTAGTTGGTCCTAGACAAATACCTTGTAAGTTAATCAACTCACCAACAGGATCATAAATTACCCAGGCTGCCGAAGAAAAGTTCCTGGTACTGTGGGAAGCACCATCCACGAAACCAAAATAAGGGGAAATAAACATCTGCATAACAAACAAGACCCAATAAGCAGAAAAAGCTCATAAAGCACATCAAACCAAAACATGCACAAAAATGAAAAAATCACCTATGTACACATATCATGCATGAATGACTCAAGCATAATACTTTTTGAGGTACATCCCATTTCTGGGCTGCGATAAAGGATAACCTTCATAATCAATAATCTCATAAGCCCCATTCTTTAACACACGTTTGATGATGTAGGGCCCATGCCACATGGGTTGGAGTTTTCCTACCCCCAGCTTGTCATGAGCTTGGTCGTATAGGAGAATGAGATCGCCTTCGATAAAAGAACGAGAGGAAACTGTTTGGTTAAAATAAGCTTTGACTCGCTTCTTCTGTGCTTCGATGACCAAGGAAGCTAAGAAACAAGTTTTGTCCAATATTTCTAAGTAGAGGATACATTCTTCCTCAGGCGAAGAATCAAGCAGTAATTCCACAACTAGTTTTAGTGAAGGGATTTCACATTCAATCGGAAGAGTGGCTTCCAAACCATATACCAACTGGAACGGAGTAAATCCGATTGCATTATTAATTGACGTTCGGTAACCCCAAAGAGCTGACAACAACATGAGATGCCAGTTTGATTTATGGATCCCAATTTTTCGTTGAAGCATTGTAACAAGGACTTTTTTTACGGCTTCAACTTGGCCATTAGCTTGAGGATAATAAGGCGTTGAGTTGTCGTGACATAGACCCAACTTAGACATCAACTCCGCCATCATATAATCTCGAAAATGAGAGCCATGATCAGTAACGATGGCTTGAGGGATGCCAAATTGAGAAATAACGTGATTGAATATGAATTGTGCCATTGTCATAGCATCCGCAGCTAGTATAGGAATTGCTTTGGCCCATTTCGTAAAATAATTGACGGCGACGATAATATAGGCATGCCCCCCAGCCAAACGAGGGTTACACCTCATAAAATCGATGCCCCATTTGGAAAAAGGACCAACGGTAATGACAGGATGTAAAGGAACAGGTGGCTCATGCATCTTGCGTTGATATATCTAGCACGCATGGCATTTGCGTACTGCGACAATGCAGTCTTTAAAAATGGATGGCTAGAAATAGCCAGAACGAAGGATCTTCTGTGCAGTGGCATAACCAGACATGTGACCACCATAGGCACCATTGTGGCATTCATTTAAAACTTTCTCATCTTCCTCGAGGGTCAAACATCAGCGAAGCACCGAATCAACTCCAACACGATAAAGGGTATCTCCAACAATATGATAAGGTTGCGAATGATGCCGAACACGGCGTCGGGAATCCTTCGTCAACTCGGACCTAAAATTAGGGGTCTGGAGGTACCCGATGATATCCCTGTACCATGGATCGAGGGTGCTAATCAGAAAAAGAGTTTCGTCTAGAATGTGTCCTCGGAATGAGAAGGAGTAGAGTCAGCGGGGAGAGAACAAATCAAATCAGCAAAAACAAGTGATTTCTTTGATTTGGTGGTAGCAAACTCTAAATCAAACTCTTGGAGGATAACGATCCAATTCGAGTATTTTCCCCCCAGAAACTGCCGAGATAGAATATAAGTCATGGGGTTACAATCAGAAATCACGGTCAACATGCATAAAAGGATATAATGACAAAAATGTTGGATGGCCTGGACCACAGCCAGTGCTAACTTCTCGACATGTGTGTAATGTGTCTCAGGGTCGAGAAGGTTTCGAGACAAGTAGTAAACGACATGCTTGGTACCGTCATCATCATGTTGAACCAAAACCATGGTGATCGTACTGAAGGCAGTAGCTAGATAGAGGGTGAAATCACGATGGTAATTCGGAGGACATAATAAGGAAGTGTTGACAAGCAACATCTTAAACCTATCAAAAGACTGATGAGAAATCTCATCCCAATAGAAAGGGACGTCCTGCTTCAAAAGTCGAGTGAATCCTTTGGCCACTTCGGCGTACTTCGGGATAAAACGACGTAAGAAATTTTCTTTCCCTTGGATACTCTGGAGCTGGTGTAACAAGGATGGGGAGGGGAGATTAACAATGGCCTAAACCTTAAGCGGGTCAAGGCGAATTCCATCTTTAGATACAATAAACCCTAAAAGTCTACCAGAATTGACGCAGAATATGCAGTTATACGATTGAGCCGGATGTTGTATCATCTACAATGAAGAAAGATCTGGCGGAGATGGTCCGAGTGGTCTTTTCGGGCAGTTGAATGAGCCAGAAGGTCATCCAGGTATGGTTGAACAATATGACGAATATCGTGAAATGCATAAGACATCGCATACTGGAACGTAGCCCCAACATTATTTAAGCCGAAAGGGAGTTTCTTATATGCGAACGTTCCCCAAGGACAGATAAAAGAGGTCTTGTGTTGATCAGACGAGAGAATTTTGATCTGATTATAACCAGAAAAACTGTCCATAACAGAAAAAATCTCACTCCCCGCACAGTCGTCAATGATCTGATCGATGAAAGGGGTGGGATAGTTATCCTTAGGACAGACTCGATTGATATCGCGATAATCAACACAGACACAAATTTCTCCCTGCTTCTTATCCATAGGGACAATATTAGAAACCCACTCTATTAGATGAATCGGATAAATGAAACCCGCTTTGAGAAGTTTTTCAACTTCAGCTTTTATAGCGACGGCTTTCCGAGGATGCACAGGACAAATACACTCACGAACAAGCTTCGCACCTGGGTAGGTGGGAATCTTGTGCGCCACAATGTTGGGGTCGATTCCAAGCATCTCTTCGTAAGAGAAAGCGAAAAAATCTTGAAATTCGCGAAATAGGCTGGTATACACTTGGACTTCCTTGGAGGAGCAAGTGACTCCCACATGGATGTTCTTGACAATTCCCGATATGTCGATAGGCATTGTTTGAGTAATTTTACCCAAGTTACCTTCAGCAAAGACATCATGAGTCAAAATAGGCATTTGAAGTGGCGAAGAAGGAACTTGAGATGTAAAACGCTCAAGACATTTAGACATTTCCCCAAGGCAAGGCATGAACGAGGAACGATGATGCCCATCCCTCCATGGAATATCTTCGAGAGACATGGTTTGCATGATAGCCTCATCGGACGGAAACACTTCTTTCAAAGGATCATGTGAATCCGCATTGCCAAGCCAGGGGGATTGAGAATAAACGTCGAGAGCCATGCTCAAAGGAGCACCTTCAGATGGGGGAGAACCAGATGCAGCTGTAAGCTCACAATAATTGATTTCAATTGGAATAAGCGGCATTGAATCCCCAAATGAATCAACCTATTTAGGTAAAGGGACAATCCATGGGTCATCTGACCGAGAGATCATATTGAATTGAATGGTATTTGGTGGTGGAAAGGAAAAAATACCCATGAGAGCGGGATCTTTGAAAAGACCCGGCCCTACACTGTCAGGGGGAGACGGAATTTGATCCACGTATGGCATGTTGTTCTCGGAAGACGAGGTAAAGAATGAAAACTGATCGAAAGTAATGATTTTTCCCTCGTGTGGAAACTTTAGAAGTCGGAAGAGGGTGGAAAAAACACACAGCATAGCGTGAGTCCAACTGCGACCGAGTAGAAGATTGTAATTGATTTTGGCATCAATGACTTCTACTTCAACGTTGACTGTCTTTCCTTGCAACGTGATCGGCAAGCTAGCGATAACACCCAAGGGTTTTGATTCCCTTCCATCAAATGCCTCCAGGGTATTGGGTGATGAAGTGAGAGCTAGAGAACCAATAGCCTTCCAGCAATCAGATGACATGACATAGGTAGATGCACCTTCATCCACAATGGCTCTATGGATGTTGAGGCCATTAATGCTGACTTGTATGACAGGCGCAATCTGGTGCGGAATTTGGGGGATGAAATTCTTTAGGTAGAAAGAGAGAAGGCTAGAATTAGCAGGATCAATCTCGCCGATCGCAGATAATAACGCTTTCTGTTGAGACGGACAACTCTGAAGCACTTCTAACACAGACATCGCGGAAGGCGCCTGTGCTAAGTCCTCAACAATACTGTAATGATGGGCAGCACGAGTGTTAGGATTATAAGAAGATTTCCGAAGAACATCTTTACAAGGTGGCTGTACAACAGGTTCAGCACTGGGCCTTTCAATCTCAAGAGAACCAGAGGTAGGTGGGGGAGGAGGACCATCAACGACCTCTTTCCTGGCTGCCTGGCGTGATCTATCATAATCCTTCGACCGAGTAGAGATGGAAGTTGGTGTAGAACCGTTCATCATGAATACTTGAGAGCCAAATGACGTAGATGGTCGAGGTTGCTCAACCATCTGGGTCTGCTGAGATGGTAAAGGTTCCTTAAGCACTGCCGGAGTTCCCTTAGCACCTTTGAGAAGTTGACTAAACTTGGATCGTCTAGGACAATCCTTAGTGTAGTGGTCCTCATGACAAATCTAACAGGGACACTTTGGCTTTCGTTGTGAACCATCATCAGCACGAGGTTTAGACAATTTTGGTTTTGAGGCATCGGCTTTGGCCTTTCCTTTTCCCTTCTTTTTCCCCTTGGAAATCTTATCTGCAGGATTGGCCTGAATGGTATTGACCTCCGAGGTTTTACTAGAATCCGGGGTAGCCTGAGGATCAAAATTATTGGAAGAATTTGATTTCTACTTCCCATTGGAAGACTTGCATGAAGTCTGAGACACAAAACCAATAACGCCATCGACTGATGGGGTAGCCGGCTCTTTAGAGGTCCCAGGTCATGGAGCCTCAGTCAATATTTCATACAAAATGCCCGATTGATAGTACACTAAATCAAGGTACTGGGCACGAGCGATGGCTTGTTACTCAGTTACAAATTCCCCCATGGCGATGTATTTCGCAATCTGATTGATAAAAGAGGTAGTGAACCAATGAGTAAGAATCTAATCAGGAATCTCAAACTTGATCAGGTGACGACGTCGTCTCCATTCATGAATATGGTCCGAGATATGGGTAGCCCGGTCCCGTTTCAAGGATGTTAGGAGATGTGTCACGGCTTCATAACGAACCTGCAACTGGAAATGGGTAAGGAATGCCATAGTGAGATTATTGAAATCTTGAAAGATACCATGAGGTAGTTCAATGTACCACTTAGCAGAAGCTCCGGTAAGAGTGCGCTGGAAAAGATGAAGTCGGACAGAATCATCCACCCAAGAATTGGAAAAACACCATAAATGGTATGTCATGACGTGAGCTTGGGGGTCTTCTCTAGACTTGCCCTTGAACTTGGGACAATCACCTGGAACCTTCGTTGGAACTAGAGGCCAATATGGATTATGAATAATGGGATCATTTGTCAATTTGGACACATTCGGTAACTCCAACGTGGCAAGAAAAGGTAATTGAGGATTAAAAGGCATAGCAGGTACCCGATAAGGACCCGTACCCATACTCCATCTTGGTTGAGTGTAAATCTGCCCCCATTGGTTCTGTCTCAGAGGATTTTGACCATAAAGGGTATAAGATGGATAAATTGGTTGATATGGCGGCTGAGAACCATGATATGGGGGTTGAAAACCATGATACTGATTCTAAGTATACGAGGGTCCCGATTGAGCAACATAAGGATTTTTCTATGGAGTATAAGTATAGCCTAGTGGTTGAGGGTAGTAAGCAGAACCTTGAGGTGGGTTTTAAACCGGTCAATATTGACCTTGAGGAAAAAAACTGCCTTGGGGTTGAACAGGCTGTTGATAAGTGGGGCCCTACTAAGCTAAATAAGTCAGGTGCACAGGTTGATTCGACTATGGCATAGAATAAAGTGGTGGCTGAGTAGGGTTAATAGGCTATGCAGGTTGGCCCGGCTAAGTAGGTTGACCTGACTGATGAGGGCCACCAGGTAGTCCCTAATGAGCAGGTTGGCCTGATGGTTGGGGTGGGCCAGGTTGTGCCTGATAACCAGGTTTGCCTGGAGCAGGACCATAATATGGTCCTGGATTTGCAACATTTGGACCAATTGGAAAATACGACTGTTGAGGTTGCACCAAAGGTTGAGATGGATGGATCTGCCCCCCAGGACCGTATGAAGGTCTGGGTTGATATACCTATTTCCTGACTGGTCCTTGAGGTTGCCCTAGTTGGACCACAGACTGAGCTTGTAAAGGTTGACCTTGAGGATTATAAGGCTGCCCTTGTGGGCCATAAAAAAATCCCTGCTGGACCGAAGGTTGTCCCTATAAGGGTTGTCCTTATGGGGCATACCCTTGCTAGGTCGAAGGTTCTCCCTAAAATGGTTGTCCTTGAAGGCCGAAAGCATACCCTTGCTGAATTGAAGGTTGTCCCTGAAAGGGTTATCCTTTTTGGTTGGAAGGTTGCACAGGCAAGGTATGTATAAAACTATTAATGAACTGATAAGCCTTAGGAGCAGGAAAATAGATGGGGTTGCCTTGCTTGTCATATTGAAATGGAAGTGAATAAATCGGGGTACCATCCGCTCCATAATGAGAAAAATAAGACCAATAAGGATCCTGAGGGGACTAATAAGTATGGGAGTTTTGTTGCTGAATAGCCAGTCAATACCCCTCAAAAGAGAGGTTGACAGGGATTGCCATGGCAATCGAAGTCTCTACTGAAGTCGAAACTCCTGACGGCTGAGTGGTGATGACTGGTGCCAATGCAGCCATACAGACAGTAGGCCTAGTGGGAACAAACATAACAAAAGGCTCCAACAAGATAGGAGTCGTCGGAGACATCCCTAATGATGGGAGAACCGGCCCCCTTGACGGGGTCGATGTTGCCATTGAGGCAATACCGGCTATAATATGACCCAAAGACCTATATCCAGCTGGAAGCGACATCTATGGTAAAGACTAAGTAGGCTCTTGATGAATGTCTTCTGGGAAAATTTGGTACTCTTCATTAGAAATTGGAATACCCTCACTGCCATTAGGACCAAACGAATCCATGTCTGAATCCACCGTGAGATCTTGCAAAAGACTACGGGGGCTAGGAGGTATTATAGTAGCCAAAAATGGTGATCCTGATGTAAGAGGGAGAAATTCCCCTCGAACCTAAACCCAAACCAAGCGTTTGAAAGAGGCCAATGGAACTCAACTGGTTCCCAAAAGGGGTACTCTGACGGGATGATAGGATGTTCAAGCTCGATAGGCCTATAGGTCTAGGAAGTTTCAAATGAATCGTCCATGAAAGTACTACCAGTAGATGAAACCGGTGCATCTACCACTGTGACTGTAGCACACCAAAAAAGGGAAAAAGATCGAAAATTAAGACTCTTGGATCAAAACCAAGGCAAACAAAGGTAGGCTAAGTAATTAAAATTTAATGGGTGCATAATCATTGGTAGTTTATTTTACCACAATGAAACCAAAAATTTGTTGTTTCATGTTTTAAGAGTCAAGAAACAGTAAAAGATGACTCTAGTCTCTTTCAGTTTTAAGCGAGCGTGAAAGGACAAGTGCTCGATGATCTTTTCAAATTTATGGAGTCAGTAAAGATCGAAAATGATTGCTTAGGTAGTCTAGGTAAAAGGGTGTACCATTTTCCCGTGAACTGCCACATACACCTTGGTTATAAAATGAAAGAAAAATCAACCAAGGACTTGACGTACGTGCAGGTAGTCTCCCCAAATGCTGTGTTCGGTGTATCACAGTTACAAGGTAGCAGACTCGGCTTCCTACGGATAAAAGGATTGCAACCTAGAGGGGTCTCCCTTTATATACTCGATGGTACGAGGAGCACAAGTCCATACTAGTGTTGTCTGAAGCCAGATGGAAAATGACAGCTGCTAGGTTTAAAGACGCCAGGACACGTCTCTAACTTATACCACTAAATTTTTTGATAAGTTTCAATGTTTCCTTAGGTGAATTGAATAAATTTTAAGTTGATCTTGTATTTATGTTTCAATTCCAAGGTCCCACCATATGTTGGATCTCAAAAATCCCTAAATGCAAGCTACATGCCATAAAATACCATTTCGTTCAATGACAAGCTATCTACGAGAAATTTAGGATTTTTCAAGCGATAGAAAATAATGAGAACACACAGAAGCATCCACTACAGAATCTGATGCAAGCTAATGAAAACAAGAAACCTTTCCTAGAATTCCTAATGCTAGTTATGCAAAATACTTTTCAATTCGACAATGCAAACAAGAATGCAAGCACGAAATACATTTTTTCTATTTTTCAATGTAATAGAGCAAAAAGTGCACTAAATGACATGAAAAATAAACCTTCACACTAATTTGAGAATATCAATGCGAGAGTCGAAGTGAAACAATCCAAACAACTGAAAAGCAAACGAGACAAAAACTCAAACCGATGTTACAATCTCTCAAATCGAAGAAAGTTGTCGAAACAGACCCATACAAGCAATGTGAGTTGTGATTGGAGTGACAAGAAGTAAAACTGAATGAAAGAGGCAAGACTCATTCCACCAAATGCAACCACTCAAAACGGATCCAGGGAGTTGAATGCAATCAAGAAAATAACAAAGGTGGTTGTGAAACAAAATACTGAAACTCCTACAGGAGGCTAAGCATACCCTAGCACTAGAAAACCCTAAGGCCATGATGCTGAAAGAAAAAGACAAACAACCAAAGGGAGGAGGCCGTTCACAGTCATAAAAAATCTCAAAGCACTCAAATCAAGTCAAGAAAACACCCAAAGAGACAAGTACTAACCAAAAATTCCAAAACAGGGAAAAACCTAACACTTACAAGAAATGGCGCGACTGTCTAGCTATAATACGTGCCAGATAGGGGATGGCGTGGGTGATGAACTGGAAACAAGCGCTAGTGGGCACGACTGTCAGACTGGAAACCGCACCAATCAAGCCAACCCTAGAAAAATGAAAATTTTGGAAAAGCAGAGGTCAAATCTGATCCTCTAGGGATAAATAAGTGTCTAAGACTCAGCAACAACCAGAAAAGGCAAGCTAAATAAGTAAGCAAATACCAAGAAGAAGACCTAATGGACGAAATACAAACTCAAATTGATCCCCAGCAGAGTCGCCAATTTGTTGGTGAGATAAATCCTCTTTGTGGACAGAGGCAATCCCACTAGCCCTAGAGAGGGTCTAGCCACAAACAAGGCACGCTATGACATTAATTCTTAGTTAGAGAATGGATGGAGATTCAATAGATCACTTACCGTATATCCTGCATTGTTGTTGTCATCGAAAGAGTGGCTACCTCTCGCTCCTGGTTCGACATATCACGATCCGCTCGTTCTCATGCTTGGATACCTGCACATACACAAGAAACAAATATGATATACAACATACTATTCACATCCGTAACTATTGGTCAGTCGAAGAAGACCAAATCACATGCATTAAATAAACATAACACACAGATGGAACCAATACCATAGTCGAGTATATTAATTAAAAGAAGGAAGAGTAAAACCAGGCTTCGACGTTGAGGTCTCCTCCAACAGGGTTCCAGCGGAGCATGTCTCACAAAGCTCGTTGGGAATTCAGACAGGGCTCTCTCTACGGAATTCTCCTTGGCTCTACCTTCTCTATAGCGATTATTCAGTGATAGTATCTCTTCTCCAAGTTCAACTTCTTAGCTATATGTTTAGCTAGCCTTTGTAAAGGGAGAAGGCTTGTTTATATAGAGGGAGAAGGAGAGGTTAGGATCCCTATAATAATGGAGGGGAGTCCTATCCTCAAATAATTTTCCATGGGAGTTAAAACCATTACCTAAAGGGAGAGATCCATGGCTTATCAAGTTTAACCATTTCCAATGAGTCATCCCTGAGGTGGTTAAAGGAAATTTCCGCCTCTAATTTTTAATAAAACATTTCCAAAAAGGCTGGCATAGGCACAACAAAGAGACAAAGAGCCAGCTAGTGCAACCTCTAGTGGACATCCTCCACATTGGCGCGAGGGGTGAACTGGCTACCCGTGCTGATGCCAAAACATAGGTTTTTATGGGCTTTCTGAGGAAAAGTTCAGCAGGAGAAATGATGTCCTTATGCACAAGGATGAAAAGAAGGTGTTTACAGAGTATGACACTGCTCACAGGTCATGTGAAAGACCCTCCAGTATGCGGGGTGAGGAATTGCAGGGATGGTGACAAAATGCTGTGTAACACTAAGAATTTTTGTTTCAAAGTTATCAAGAAAATTTCCTAGTTCATCTTGCCTTACCAATGTTGATGTAGACTTACTTACTCTTTCCCTTCCTTTTGATATGCGCTTTCATGCTTCATAAATTTCTTCAAATGAAAATTGTTATACATCTCCTCTACTCATGAGATTAAGGAGATCAGTCCACTCATCCCTAATTGTTCTAAGTAAGAGGGTTTTTAGTGTGTCAAATCCTAAATGATGCAATTTTTCCGTCTTAAAATTATACATGAACCTCTCTATTAGATCCTCAAGGCTCTCATCTTCCTCTTGGTTCATTATAAAAATTTCTTCTCTAAGATCATGATCTTTTTATTTTTCTTCAAATATTTGGTTCATATCATTCCACGATCTTATTGAATTAGTACCGAGACTCATGAACCATTTAAGAGCTCTATCCTTCAATGTTGCAGGAAAAAATCTCAGTTTTTGAGTGTGTGATAAGTAGCCATAAGACCTACAAAGTATCTCAAATTCAAAGAGAAATGTTTCTGGATCCTTTTTCCTCATACCATGTGTTGGGTCCCTGTAATTTATGAGAGTGGCAAGAATAAATGCTGCAGGGGCCACATCAGAACCACTTTGGAATCCTAGGATCTAGCCTTCCTGGATTCAAAGAGGGATCTCTCTATTAGTGTCTTTATATTAGATATCTTTATGCTTATTTATGATATTAGGCTAGTTATGAAGCTCAAAGGGACTTTTTGTTTGATTGATTGGTTGGGATGGAAATCAGAAGAGGAAAAATTCACTAGAAGTGTGAAGGTGAGAGCAAGCTGAAAAATGTTTCAGCAGATAGGATAGGTCAAAATATAGTATCAATCCATTGGGCTATGGAGTCACAAAAGGATTCAATTGTACAACAGTTCTACAAGGATTTCCATGGGGCAAGTCATCTATATCAAAGGATCTCTTTAGATTGATTTGCGACATGAAACATCAAAGTGTTGTGAAAGAAGCAAAGTCAAAAATAAATTAAGCATCTATTAACTTCACTAAACAATAAAAGCCTTTCGAAGTAATTGTTTGAAGTAAGCCAAAGGACAGGGCATACCATAGAATTCTTTGGACAAACTTTTAATAAAGCACACTTTTCAGACAACAATCCAGTAATCTAAAAGACTACTTTCAGAAAGGATAAAACATATCAGAAAATGAAGGGAAGCCTAAGATCAGGTAAGAACTTTGAATCTATCCTGATTTTAGCATACTCTAAAGGGAAACTTTCAAAACAACTGTTAAAGACCTGACTAGAGGACAGGACTAACCATAGACTTCCCTAGTTTAGACTTTACTTATCATGTAATGAAAATATCATTTAAGAACAATGTCTTAAGTTTTACACAGCAAGACATGGACTCAACAACATTCCTTGACTGGTTATACTCTATTGAATCATTCCCAAATTAACTATTAGTAGAAAACATAGAGATAAATATTTCAAACAGAAATAGGGTACTTTGCAGTAAATCCTACTCTAAATTTTCTGTTCTTTATCAGAGAAAATGGACAGCATGAAAAATATAAGGAAAAAAAAATACAGTGAGGAATAACATCACCATTAACATAGACCAGGATCCCATGAATCAGCTTGTATTATTTATGTTCAAACCAGTTACATTCCTCAGGTCCAACGTGTCTTTACAGCTCTAACTTCTCTTCTCAGCCTAGTATTCTTCGATTTCATCATAGCACTTCAACAGCTTCAGCAACTATTTACACTTGATAATATTTCATCTAACAACCAACCAACCCTTTATAATGTGCTCCTCATGGAGCATTTATAGATGAATGAGGAGGTGGAGTGAAAGAAAGGGTTTTAATGTGTTCATTTAAGACAGAGTAAATGCTTCTCGACCTTAGGGAATTTACATAACCCAAGATAAAGAATATCTGACATTTTAACTCTATTAAATGAATGTTTTATCAACTTCTGAGATACCTAGTCACTTTTGTTGAATTTTAGGAATTTTCGGTAGGCTGGAAATAACTTTGGAGCTGTCTTTGTAAAATATCTCTGACTGTGCATTCAATTTGTATGCTTTTGAATTAAATAGGATAGTAGGTGGCATTTTTTTGAGTTCTGGGGGATTAATTTCTTCACTGATATGTCATTCGAAGCCTTTTCTCTACTCATCTATCAGTTTGGTGACTTTACATATGATTAGGCCTTTGATCATGCTTCTTAGGCTTGCTTTATCATCTTTAGTCTTTTGTCCTTTCTGTTGACTATTTTAAATTTTATTTTATTTTTCCTTTAACTATGCTTTATCCATAATCTTCTTGATCAAGTCTTTTAATCTTCAGGATCTTGACTTTAATCTTCATCTCTGGTTTTCATTGCTTTTTTGTACAAGTGGCTTTGACGCGTTGGAGGGTTTTGTTGATTAGTCAATGTTCATGACGTATTGACTTAAACCTGGAGGTTAACCCTTTTAATTTCCTTTTCTTCGTTTCAGGCCGTCGGATCGTCATCCTATGCATTGTGGTAACCTGACTGTTACTGTGGGAAGGCCAGCATATATGGCCGCCATTAAAACCTGCAAATAAGCATCAAAAAAATTATAAAACCCTGCGTTTTTTGGATAAAACTGCTTTGGAGGCATTGGTGAGGGGTTATGGAGCAATGTGGAAGGGGATATATGCATAGAGGGGAAGAACCAGGGTTCAAACTTAGCATTTGGCGTGTGAACGTGATAGGTGATTTTGGAAAACCGAGGATGGTTTTCACGCTAGGTCAAGATGGTAAGTGGTATCGGTCGAAATGAATGCGATACAATCGAGAGGATGATGTGTGTCCCCCTCAAAACCAGTCTTTTCACGTGGAACTTGCAAGATGGAAAGGTTTGGTGAAATGGGCGTGAATATTAACGATAGCCATCGGATCTAAGAGATGCATATCTATGATGGGGAGCGAAGGCGATGGACAAAGTTGTGCGGTGGTGGGACCGACGGTGATGTCACATATTTTGTTTGGTAGCAGGATTTGTTCAATTGGCGGGTTGAATGATCGGATCTCTGCGAACCGTTGGATCTTAAAGATCAATAGTTGAGATCAAATCAGGGAAGGTAAGAGATGGAATATGGTCGGATGAAAAAAAAGAAGGAAGAGGCCCGGATAGCCATTGGATCTGACAGATCTAGGGCTACGGTTTGATCGAAGGGAAAACGTATAATAGCAGAGGAAAAAGAAAGGGGGCTTTGAATTTAAAGTGGAGGGGGCAGTCCGATGGAGAAAGAAAAGGACCGGGAGTTGAGATAAAAGGGACCAAGGCTTAGTGCTTCGATCATAGGCCTTGGTCTTATGGAGAAGAAAGGTGGAGGGCTTAAGGCCAAAGGGCCCTTAAGGCCTTAATTTGTTAATATGAGCGGAAGGAGGCCTAAATGAAGGTTTTTAGGCCCTTTGAAATGTTCTGATAGGGTGAAAAAGGGTGTTTAAACCAAATAAAGTGAGTTTAATATGGTTTTAAAGGGATCTCTTGAGGGAAATGAGGGATAAATGGATTTTTAAGAAGAGAAGGAGGTGTGGCTAGGATAAGTGAGAAATGAGTGAAATGGAAGGTTTGTCATGGAAATTTTTGAAGATGGAATGATGTAGAAGAGGCTTGATAATAGTTTTCTTTAGATATCAGCAGGATTTATTTGGAGGATTCCCAGAGTGAAGAGATCAGTGAGATGGATCTTCTGGATAAAAAACACAACAAGGCTTCAAGAACTCAAAATTTTCGTATAAAAATTGTTTCTTGAAGACTGAAGACTTGATTTAGCCATCATTTTATATGAAATTTTTTTATTGATGGCTAACACCATGGAAGTTGGGAAGGAAAGATGGAGGGATGCTCTTCATATGTACATTTATGCCCATATCTTGAATGGGAAACCCAATAAGATCTTCTTCATTGTCATCATATCCATCCATATCTTCTACCTTCAAAAATGTATGGTGACGTGGTTCTTACTGCACCACATTGTCAAGTGGAGTGGGGGGGGAGGTTGGTATTGGAGAAGTATTAAAAAAAAAAAAAGTCTGAGTATCCCTACACCTATGAGGCATGAAAATCAAATATTTTTGTACTTTTTTTAATATTTCTGAAATAGCATTCAAAGAAAGGAAAGCATAAAATAATCCAAAGAAAGGAAAGTTGCATTTTCTTTGATAATTTTCCTAGGATAGCCAAACCTAGACAGGATATGATTTTCAAGGAATGAAATGATAACTAAGTCTGTGGAATTCCTAGAAGGGATGGCTTCTATCCATTTGGTAAAATAATCAATGGCTGTGAGGATCCATTTATGTTGTGCAGATGAGGCAGGATGGATTTCCCCAATGAAGTCTAAACTCCACTGTCGAAAAGGTACTTCAACAATGATTGGATGCAAGGGTAAGGGAAGTAGTTTTCTTTTGCCTTCAAAGATTTTACATTTATGACAGGAAATGACCATTTTGTGGATATCTTGAAAGAGGGTGGGCCAATAATAACCAGCTCTAAGGATTTTGTTTACTGTAGTCTTCCAGTAGAGGTGGCCTCTGCATTCTCCTTCATGGAACTCATGCTTGATCTTATCTGCATCATTCTCAGGCAAACATGTAAGCAATAATCCACTAGCATTTTTCCAATATAAACATTTATCTAAAATGCAGTAATTTACAGCTTTTAACTTTAAAAATCTTGCCTTTGTTTTAGACAAACCAGGAGGGACATTTAGATTAAGCAGCACATACAAAATGTCAGCATACCAAGATGAATTAAGAAAATGATATTCAATAAGTGGAGCTGTCAACTCCTCTTGCTCATATAATGCATTAAACATGTTTATATCAAGAGCTTGAAAGTTGGATTTAGCAATTAGTTTTGCTAGTCCTTGACCTTTGATGAGCTTAGTGGGTTTGATTTCTAAATCATACTCTAGTATTACAACAATCCACTTTCCTCTTTTGCCATCAAGATCTTATGTTAAGATGTCTTTTACTACTGAATGAGGCACAAATGCTATGATGTGTGAGTGTAGAATGTAAACTCTAAAGCATTTCAAAGCTTTGACCAAGGCAAAAGCTTGTTTTTCCATTATGTTGTACTTCAAAGGTGCATCTCTTAATGCCTTGCTGAAAAATGGAATAGGCTGCTGTTGTCCCTTTATGTTTTTATGTAGGAGGACAACAACCACTGTGTGTTATGATGCAAATGAAAATATGAAGAAATATTTTGCAAAATCAGGACTGATAAGAACTGGTGTTTTAGTAAGTTCTTGTTTTACCAACTCAAATGATTTCTTTGCTTCTAAGGTCCATTTAAACCCTTCTTCTCTTTTAAGCATATTTGTCATGTTTCTAAGGAGTTCAGCTAGGTTGGGTATGAACCTTCTCAAGAAATTAATCTTTCCAATGAAATATTGAAGTTCCTTGATGTTTCTAGGATGATTGATTTGCAATATACCTTCAATCCTCTTTGGTTCTATCTTTATTCCTTCTTCGGATATGATATGTCCAAGAATTTTACCTTCTTGAAGACCAAACAATGTTTTCTTTGGGTTTAAGGACAAACCATACTTTCTGCATTTCTCAAGGACTTTTCTTAGGTGTATTAGGTGTTCTTCATCTGTTTTGGAATAAACAGTGATGTCATCTAAGTAGATCACAATGAAGTAGCCTATTTCTTCTGATAATGCAATACCCATGGCTCTCTAGAATTTGGCACCAGCATTCATCAAAACAAAAATCATTTTCACATACATGAAAGTGCCCCAAGGAGTGGTGAAGGTTGTTTTAAGTTGATCATCAGGATATACCAATACTTGATTGTATCCTGAAAAGCCATCTAGCAAAGAAATTCTTCTAGAACCTACCACCCTTTGCAAGATATGATCCATTTTGGGCAAGGGATAGTTTTCCTTTATGGAGGCTTTATATAAGTTTCTAAAATAAATACAAAGCCTTATTTCTCCTATTTTCTTCCTAACAGATACAATATTGGATACCCATTCTGAGTATCTCACAACGACAATAATTCCAACATCATACATTTTTCTAATTTTTTTCTCTACCAAAGGTAATTGAACAGGGTTGATTCTGCGCAATTTTTGTCTAAAAGGCTTCAGGTTTTCTTTGAGGGGTATCTTGTGTTGAATTATTTCTGTGTCATATGATTTTAAATCTTCATAACTCTATGCAAACACATCAGAAAATTCTCTAAACAACTCAAGGTATTTCAGTTTGATGTGAGTTGGCAGTGTCTTGGATAAAGTGATCATTTTAGGCTTTTCTTCACTGCCTATATTTCACTCTTCTACTTTAACTTCAGTGGGTTCTATTTTTGGTGTTTTTGCAACATCATTAAAGTCAAACAATTGTTCTAAGGGGACCAATCCTTTTGGAAAGCTTTTAGTTTTGGATTGCAACACTTCTAGATATTTTCTGTTTTATGTTTGTGTAATTTGGCTAACAGATTTATATCAGCAATCTCAGGAGTTTCTTCTTCTTTAAAAAGTGATTTTTCCTCAGTAGGACAGTCTTGTTCATAATCTGAATTTGAACTTGGCATTTCAAATTCATTTCAGGACTGTAGGTAGTCTTCTATTTGTTTATGTCCTTCAAAAACTTGCCATTATTTCCCATTTTCTGGGACTGCTGGTCTATATTTGACTTAGACTGTGTATTGTTTTCTTTCATAAGGTTTCAGACATGTACTAGCAACAAAGGCTAATCCATTGGCAAGGATGTTTTTGGTTTCTAGGGACAAAAGTGAGTTCAAATTCTGCAAATCATTTCAAAAGGTCCATGACATCATCCCTATAGGCTCTTAGTCTGGGATGTTTTGCAATGTATTCTCCCTTTACTTGCCTAATTATCAATTCTGAATCCCCATGGACTGTTATCCTCTTGGCTCCTAGTTTTTTAAGCAATTGTAGTCCTAAGGGGAGTGCTTCATATTCTGCTATGTTGTTGGTGCAGTGAAAGTTTAATCTATATGAATGACCTTCAGCATGGTTGTTTTCTGTGTTATGTACCCATATGCCTGCTCCTACACAAGTTTTACTACAAGACCCATCAAAACTCATACTCCAAAGAGGACTATCTTCAGATTTATCATTAATTTCCTCTCCATCTTGTTTATTATAGTTGCCACTGTGTTGTTTTTGAGGGTGTGAATTGTGTTTATTTATGTTTTGTTACTCAAGGTCTTCAATTTGTTGAGAATTTTCTCTTTGATTATCATGATTAGCACTATGTTTATGGCTGTCTTGGTGCTCAAAACCCTTAATTTGTTTGCTATAATTTTCTGAATTAGAAAACTACTTGGATGACTTTTCTTTTCCTTCCTCTTTTTCTATGGTTTCCATTATGTTGGCTGATGTTTTGTTTTCTAATCCTTGCTCATTAGGAATCTCATCATTGTAAAGAATTAACGAGTCAAGGTCAGTATGTATAGAATAAAGAGAGGATTTTTCAAGTCTTTCTTGACTGCTAACCATGTATTTCATGTGTGTTTCCCTATAAAGTCTTCTAGGTTGACTGAAGACAGGGATGGTGGCATAAGTCATATCCATTTGCATTGTGCCTTGAAACTTAGCACCCTAAGATCTTGAAAGAAGCATGCCATATTTAGAGGGTATATCAGCCACTACAATGTCCATTACTAAGCTTTTGGCTAGGATTTGTGCTAAATTGACACAAAGATATTTTATTAGGCCTAGGCATTTAACTCTGCTGGAGTCAAAGGAGTATAAATCTTGATAAGGTCTGGTTACCTCAAGGCCTAATCTTTCCATTATCACTTTGGGCATAAGGTTATATGATGCTCCTGAGTCAAGCATGGCATTGTGCAGAATGTTATCATGGATGTTGAGACTAACATAAAAAAGAGGAACTACTCCTTCTTGAAAATTTCCTTCAATTTTTGGTCCAAATAGGAGCTCAGGTTTGTCATCATTTAAGTTAACAGAGTCATTGTGATCTCCTATGTTCAAAGACTTTAACAATTGGGACCTATATACATCTTGAGTGACTAACTCAGTGAGAGGGATAGAGATTTTTATCTTGGAAATTTCACTCTCTATGCTGAAAGGAGTTTGAGTTTTGGAAATGTTTATTTCAATCTTTTTAGCCACTTTTTTTCAGGAAAATTAGCTTGTTAATTTTTATTATGAATAACAGTTAAAATGGTTTTTTCAGGAGCAATAGTTGAGGTGCTAGTACTGCTAGGGTAACCACTATGTTTGTCATTGTTTAGTGCACCTTTCCCTTTATTTTTATCATAACTTTCAGCCACTGTGTTATGAGTTTGTGTTGCATCTTTGGATTTGTTTATAGGGTTGTTCTTGGTAGAATTTTCAGAGGTTTAATTTTTGGGAGTTTGTTGGTTCTTTTTACTTCTCAAGTCATATTGTTTGTGAACTTGCATTATGGCATTCTCAAAGCCTTGTTTGTAATCTTCAGATTTCGGGCTTTCCTCATCATAAGGTATGTATGTGACTTGTTCTTCTTCATTGAGGAAAATAGTATCCTCATTTTTTACTTCCAACATGTTCATGTGATTTTCCTCTGTTTCTTCTATTGTTATCCCCTCTTCATCAACATAATTCTGCTGAAAAGGAGGTCTGACTTGCTGATCAAGACCTCTTTGTCTAATTTGAGGGGGATTCCTTCTAAATTTCTGATTCTGATTTTGATTTTTGTTTTGAGGAGCTATTTTATTTTCTTTAGGATAAGCTCTCTCATTCATTTTTATTCTTTCCATCATCATCTCCATGGTTCTAACCAAATTATCAATTTTGGAGTCTGATGTGGAAGGTCTTGCTTCATCTTTGTAGGTAACCTTTTTCTCTGCTTTCAGTCTTGCCCTTCTGGCATTAAGGTTAGCTTCTACACTTAATGCCCCTTTCTGCATATCTTCTAATGTGAGGGGTTCTCTCTCCCTTAATTGATAACACATGTCTAGATCAAATCCTTCAGGAAAATTTATTAAGGCTAAGCCTTGAGGAGGTTTCATTTTTGGAGGGAGTGCATTATAAACACTATTGAATCTAGTGCAATAATCTTGGACACTCTCTCCAACATTTCTTTTAAGATAATTGTATTCTGACAGGATTTGAAGGGGATTCCTCTTGACTTCCCATTTGTTTAGGAATATTTGATGAAAATCAGGAAGGTCATTGATACTGTTAGGGGTTAAGCCTTTGAACCATTTTCTTACTTCTCCCCCTACGATTTGAGCAAACATTCTAAGTTTTACAGTTTCATCATCTATGTCTTGTCTGTCAAAGTATTCATTCATTATATCCACATTTTTTTGTGCTGTAGTAGAACTACTAGCATCATATAATGGACTGATAGTCCTGTGGTAAAACAGGTAAAGGCAAAGGAAGGACTAAGGGAGCATACCATGTTGCCATGATATGAGGTTGTGGTAACAATGGGGGAATTACAAGTGGGGGAAGGTGAGGAAGTGAAGTGGTTTGAACTATGGATGTATGAATGGATGTAACAAAATTACTTGGACCAGCTAAGTACTGTTGAGCAGATTTAGGATGTGAGAAGCCAAAATTATGAATGAAATGAATATCAGGCGGTGTAGATGAAGGAGTTTCTCTGCTATCAGTATGATCACCACTAGGTTGGGGTGAACATGGAGGCTCAAAGTCTATCTGATCTATATCACTCAGTGACTTGGTTCTAGGTGGATCCCTTATGGTACGTAAGTCAACTTGTGTATTTTGTAGAGCTGTAAGATTTTCAGGAACAGATTTTTCTCTATGGATTGATCTGAAAATAGTTGGATTCTTGGATTTAGGAGACTTCGTAAGGATGCTTTCTGGATTTTCAACTATTTCAGGAGGATTTGGGTCAGGATGGGCTCTAGTATGAATTATTTTAGAAGCCACTATGTTATGTTTTTAGACCCAATGATGAGAAAAGTTCAGCCAAGTATGACAGTCTTTAAAAGGCCGACTAATCTTATGAAAGAAAACTTGATTCTCAAATTTATCTTAAATGAGTTTATATGATATTATGATGAAAGAGTTTCCCAGTGGAGTTTTTGGAAAACCAAGGGAAATTAGCAGGCCTACTAAAAACCAGTGGAGTCACCAGGTGGAGGATTTTTACTTGTTACTAAAAAGTCAACAATGAATTAAGCATCTATTAAATTCACTAAACAAGAAAAGGCTTTCGAAGTAACTGTTTGATGTAAGCTAAAGGACAGGGCACACCATAGACTTCTTTGGACAAAATTTTACTGAAGCACACTTTTCAGACAACAATCCAGTAATCTAAAAGACTACTTTTAGAAAGGAGAAAACATATAAGAAAACGAAGGGTAGCCTAAGATTATGTAAGAACTTTGAATCTATCATACTTTTAGCATACTATAAAGGGAAAATTTCAAAGCAACTGTTAAAGACCTGACCATAGGACAGGGCTAATCATAGACTTTCTTGGTTTAGACTTTACTTAGCATGTAATGAAAATATCATTTAAGAACAATATCTCAAGTTTTACATAGAAAGACATGGGCTCACCAACATTCCTTGACTGGTTATACTCTATTGAATCATTCCCAAATTAAATATTAGAAGAAAACATAGAGATAAAGCTTCAGACAGAAATAGGGTACTTTGCAGTAAATCCTACTCTAAATTTTCTGTTCTTTATTAGAGAAAATGGACAGCATGAAAAACATAAGGAAAAAAAAATATAGTGAGGAATAACATCACCATTAACATAGACCAGGATCCCATGAATCAACTTGTATTATTGATGTTCAAACCAGTTACATTCTTCAGGTCCAACAGGCCTTTACAACTCTAACTTCTCTTCTCAGCCTAGTATTCTTCAATTACATCACAAAACTTCGGCAGCTTCAGTAACTATTTACACTTAATAATAATTCATCTAACAACCAACCAACCCTTTACAATGTGCTCCTCATGGAGTATTTATAGATGAATGAGGAGGTGGAGTGAAAGAAAGGGTTCTAATGTGTTCATTTAAGACAGAGTAAATGCTTCTCGACCTTAGGGAATTTACATAACCCAAGATAAAGAATATCTAATGTTTTAACTCTATTAAATGAATGTTTTATCAACTTCTGAGCTACTTAGTCACTTTTGTTGACTTTTAGGCATTTTTGGTAGGTTGGAAATAACTTCAGAGCTGTCTATGTAAAATATCTCTGATTGTGCATTCAATTTGTATGCTTTTGAATTAAATAGGACTGTAGGTGGCATTTTTTTGGATTCTGGGGGATTAATTGCTTCACTAATATGTCATTCGAAGCCTTTTCTCTGTTGATCTGTCAGTTTGGTGGCTTTACATCTGATTAGGCCTCTGATCATGCTTCTTAGGCCTACTTTATCATCTTTATTCTTTTTTCCTTTCTGCTGATTGTTTTAACTTTGATTTTATTTTTCCTTTAACTGTGATTTATCCATAATCTGCTTGATCAAGTCTTTTAATCTTCGAGATCTTGACTTTAATCTTCATCTCTGGTTTTCATTTCTTTTTGTGTATAGGTGGCTTTGGCGCATTGGAGGGTTTCACTAATCAGTCAATGTTCATGATGTATTGACTTAAACTTGGAGGCTAACACTTTTAATTTCCTTTTCTTCATTTCAAGCCGTTGGATCGTCATCCTAGGCACTGTGGTAACCTGACTATTATTGTGGGAAGGCCAACATATATGGTCGCCATTAAAACCTGAAAATAAACATCGAAAACATTATAAAACCCTGTTTTTTTTTTTATAAAACTGCTTTGGAGGCGTTGGTGAGGGGTTATGGGGCGATGTGGAAGGGGATATATGCATAGAGGGGAAGAACCATAGTTCAAACTTAACATTTGGTGTGGGAATGTGATAGGTGGTTTTGGAAAATCGGGGATGGTTTTTGCACTGGGTCGAGACGGTAAGTGGTATCAGTCGAAAAGAATCTAATACAGTTAAGAGGATGACGCGTGTCCCCCTCAAAACTGGTCTTTTCGCATGGAACTTGCATGGTGGAAAGGTTTGGTGAAATGGGCGCGAAGATTAATGACAGCCGTCAGATCTGAGAGATGAAAATCTATGGCGGGGAGCGAAGGTGACGGAAAAAGCTGTGTGGTGGTTGGACCGGCAGTGATGTCACCTATTTTGTTTGGTAGCAGTATTTATTCAATTGGCGGGTTGAATGATCTGATCTCTGGGAACTATTGGATCTTAAAGATGAATGGTTGAGATCAAATTGGGGAAGGTAATAGATGGAATATGGCCAAATGAAAAGAAAAGGAAGAGGCCCCGATAGTTGTTGGATCTGACAGATCTAGGGTTGTGGTTTGATCGAAGGGAAAACGTATAATAGCTGAGGAAAAAGAAATGGGGCTTTGAATTTAAAGTGGAGGGGACAGTCCGATGGAGAAAGAAAAGGACTGGGAGCTGAGATAAAAGGGACCAAGGCTTATCACTTCAGTCATAGGCATTGGTCTTATGGAGAAGAAAGGCAGAGGGCTTAAGGCCAAAGGGTACTTAAGACCTTAATTTGTTAATATGAACGGAAGAAGGCCTAAATGAAGGTTTTTAGGCCCTTTGAAATGTTCCGATAGGGTGAAAAAGGGTGTTTAAGCCAAACAAAGTGAGTTTAATATGGTTTTAAAGGGATCTCTTGAGGGAAATGAAGGATAAATGGATTTTTTAGAAGAGAAGGAGGTGTGGCTAGGATAATTGAGAAATGAGTGAAATGGAAGGATTTTCAAGGAAATTTGTGAAGATGGAATGATGTAGAAGAGGCTTGATAATAGTTTTCTTTGGATATCAACAAGATTTCTTTGGAGGATTCCCAGAGTGAAGATATCAGAGAGATGGATATTCTGGATAAGGAACACAACAAGGCTTCAAGAACTCAATATTTTTGTATAAAATTTGTTTCTTGAAGACTGAAGGCTTGATTTAGCCATCATTTTATATGAAATTTTTTTATTGATGGCTAACACCATGGAAGTTGGGAAGGAAAGGTGGAGGGATTCTCTTCATATGTACACTGATGTCCATATCTTGAATGGGAAACCCAATAAGATATTCTTCATTGTCATCATATCCATCCATATCTTCTACATTCAAAAGTGTATGGTGATGTGGTTATTACTGAACCACATTGTCAAGTGGGGTGGGGGAGGGGGGGGGGGGAGGTTGGTGTTGGAGAATTATTAAAAATAAATAAAAATCTGAGTATCCCTACACTTATGAGGCATGAAAATCAAATCTTTTTGTACTTTTTTAAATATTTCTAAAATAGAATTCAAAGAAAGGAAAGCAGAAAGTAATTCCAAAAAAAAAATAAAAGCATCTACTAGACACCTCCCCGGTAATGACACCAAAAGGTGGTGAGCCCTGGTATTGCACCAAGGGTGCTGCAATGTAATATCCCAAATGAGGGATTTTCTACAACAATAAGAATATCTTAGGATATTATAAAGTTGGAGATGCAGAAATATAGTTCAAAACAGATATTAAATCATGTTTCCTTCAATAAAATGATCAACAACAAGCAATATGATTCATTTCTTCAACCCGGAGTGGGGAAAAACAGCTATTTCAGCTCTAAAAACGTTAATTTCAGAGATGTGCGTAAAAATAAGGGAAAAGGATGGTGGGATCCCTTATCTTAGGTCATGAGGGACTCACATACCAAAATTTGAGCCGAAAAAAATGACTCTAGCTATGTTAAATAGATATCCCACTCCCTATATGGCTTAAAAATGCCCAATCCCCGTGACTTGACTCAACATAAATTAACTGAAGCTTATGCAGTGTGATTTTCTAAAAGGTTTGAATACAAAATATCTTTAATATCAGCTTTTGAGTTTATTACATGAAAGCATGAAGAAAAATGGATATTCAGCTCCTTTATACATCAAAGAGGATAACCCGGCAAGGGGTTTCATGAGGTACTGCAACACTCTATTTCTCTACAAAAAGCATGTACAATGTAATATTCAGGAGTTGTAGCAGCTATATATTACATATCATATCTAAGACATATCTATGAAAAAAATATCATATCTATAACAGATTGGTACACTAGATTGTCTTTACTTTACATTCCCCTTGGGGATTTCAGAAATACATGAAATACAGAGAGTAGATATGAGTTCTATTGTAGAATATATACAGAATGATTTAGAAAATATGAATTAAGCATAATAGTAAATAGATAAGATCTGAATTAGACATGGATTAGATGGATAATCCATGGATCACCACGGTGAAGGAAGGATCCATCCACCATAGATCACTTCTCCCAAATGGATGCCAAAATGCCCTGAAACTCTACAACTAGAAATAACCCATTCCAAGAGAATAAACTATGCTGTAAGCTTGAAACACAGATTGGTCTAATGAAAATATTGAAATCTAAATTCCAAACAGCTAATACACTCTTCCAGGAGGATAAAAGACTCACTCACTGAGAAGAGGTACTAGTATAATCTAGATTTGAGTAGGTCTAGTCTCCACTTGCTGCAGCTCACTGAAACAAGTAAACCTCAACACGATTTACGCTGTCTAAGGGAGATGGAGCTTGGCCATATGCCTGATAGTGGAAGAGAAGTACAATTCCCTCCAAGAGCTACTCAATGGAAGGAGAGAGAATCCCTAAACAGGAAATCCTCACAAGTCTCTACTAAACAGCCAAGAGAACTCGAATTTTCTAAGTAGACATCAAAATCAAATATCATGAACAACCTTCTCTTGAGCCTTCCCCTTTGTTTTAAAAGATGAGAGCTTGAGAAACCCTAAACCACTTTCAAAACTCTAACCCTTTTCACATGAAGATCCTCCATCTAGAACTATGTTGATCAACAAGGAGGTTCAATGCATCTGGATAGTGCTGTTATTTTGTCCTATTGACCCAGTCAATCTCCTCAATCATTTTTCACATACAAGGATATTCTATTGAGACATCCCTGATTTTCCTCTGTTCACATTGGGCATTGATTTATTTTGATGTTTTTAGGAGTTTACATGTCCTCCTTTACATTTTATTCATCACTTAAGAAAATCAAAACAAAATGAAATATTCCTATTATCTTGGGCTAATTAGGAATATTACATGCAACTCCCAGGGGTTGCCCTACTTTAATTTATCAATCTAGGGTTCATACAAACTTGGAGGTGACAGTGCTATGTACACAACATATGCATTTTGTTCATGGCATCCTCTTCTTCTTTATGAAAGGGTGTTATTTCTAAGGGTTCTCAGTGAAGTCTGTCACACTTCAATGAAACTAAACTAAGTTGCAGAAAGGAAACTCAATTAAATTGATGAAAATAAATGACAGGAGCAAACTAAATTAAATTGCAGAAAGGAAATGACAAAAGGAAACTAAATTAAATTGCTGAAAATAAATAACAGGAGGAAACTAAATTAAATTGCTGAAAGGAAATGACATAAGGAAACTTAATTAAATTACCAAAAAGAAAGGACAGGAATGAAACTAAACTAAAGTACAGAAAGGAAATGATAGAAAACAGACTAAACTAAATTGCATTGAGCTGGCCAAACAGCTAAACACACTCTACTTATCCTATGATCTATCTACCATGTTTCTAACCATGCAAATATTCATGATCTAATTCTAACTGAAAAAGTGTTGATTGTAGTTCAGAGGAAAAGGGGCTAAAGGTGCTCATGGAAGGCTTAAATGCATGAAAGAAGGCTTAGAGGAGTGAAAAAGGTGTTTGGACTTTATTAAAGCGCACAATATCGCAAAAATTCTTTGGAGTGGAAGCCTTTGAGAAGTGCGATGGAGGAGACGTGATGGAGGCAAAAGTTGTGATATACGATATTGCAATTGCATCTTCGAAAAATTAGAGCGGTAAGCGTTAAGGAAAAAAACAAATAAAACATGATTTGCAATGTGCGATGTGGAGTGGTGACGTGGCAATGGGGCTAATATTGCAATTGCAATATCGCAGAGTTGGAGTGGTAAGCATTAAAGAAGAAAACAAAAAACATGATTTGCAATGTCCAATGCAGAGTGGTGACATGGAGGTGGGGCTGATATCGCAATCGCAATATCGTTGAGCTGGAGCAGTAAGAGTTAAAAAAAAAACAAAAAAAAGCAATGAGCGACCTACAATGTGGCGGCTAATATCGCATCAGCCTTTGGAAGTGATAAGTGTTAAAGGAAACAGAGAAATGTTGCGGTTTATGAAGTGCATTACACAGTAGCTGGAGATTCGAGGAGAAAGGGTGGAAGTCAAGATTTTTTTATGTTTTTGAATGGTTTATGGGCAATACCAAAATGTGATTGCGATATTTTGCAAACAGGGTTTTGAAGCAGAAAGTGTTAACAAGAATCACATGAAAGTGTGATTTTTGATGTGGCATATTTCGCAATTGGCATTGGGAAGCGGTAAGTGTCAATGGAAGTAAACTAAAAACTATGATTTGCAAATTATGATGTACGGTAGTGGGAATTTTGATGAGTAAGGGCAGAAGTCGAATTCCAGTGGTTTTCAAGCGGTTTGCATTAAGAAGGTAAGGCAATTGTGAATAACAAAAGACAAAGGAATGAGGTGGGTTGAAGGGTTTTTAAGTGTTTTTGGGAATAAAAGGTGGGTGCAGCAGTAAAAAGAAGCGGAAAATAGGAAGAAATAGAGGCACACCAGTAGTGCTCAAAATTTTAACACACCTGCGGATTCATGCACAGAAAGCAGACAAAAATGCGTGATAAAAATAGTGAAAGAGAGACTCGGACTTGGTAATGCAATTTCTTCCCTAAACTAAAACAGAAAGAAATTTTTGCCTGTGGGAAGGTATACCCTACTCGAACTCTATTGATAGAGATGAGAGGGGGAGGCTTGACCATATCTTTTGGATTTTTTCCTCGATTCTACTACACACAAGAAAAAGAACTACAAAAACATACTTGAAGCAAAACTAAACAACAATGAAACTATCAAAAGAAGAACTAATTGAATGACATAAATAAAGCTAGCTTAATGGTAGAAGGAAAGAATGGTAACAGTAGAGAAGCTAAGGCACATGAATTGGGCCCTAACCCATGAGCCTAGCTCTCTGAAACTTAAATCAATGAAAAGTCATCTGAATACTCATTGCATTAAAATGAAATCTTATTACATCCCCAAGGTCTTAAACAACAATAGCCTAATAGAATGGAAAATGGATGGCATGGGATGGAATGGAATGGACTGTATCAAATGGACCAGAATCGAATTTTTGGAATGGAATGGAATAGAATTGACCCTAATTAGCTCTTGATTAGCTTTATTTATCCTCAAGGGCAGCTACCAACAACTCCCTAAAAAATAGGTAATTAGTCCACTTGACTCCAAGTGAGGTATGGATTGAGTGCACTTGGTCTTGAGTCATTTGACTACCTCTGGAATTCGAATTTCTGAAGGGGATCTCATGAGGATCCTTTGGCTACCTTTGTGAGTTAAGGAGGGTGGACAACCCCATTGAATCTCTCCAAGATTTCTCCTAATTTCCTGCTATTGTGCTCATTTATTCTCCACTATTGATCTTCTAGTGGTAGGGTGCAAGCTCCTAAATCATCTCCTTCTCCAAATATACATAATCTACCAAATATGCTCACAACATTCTACAAAAATGACCAATATTAGGCACAAATATGCAATTACCTTTAAACCTTCCTAAGAAAATATTGAATCATAAGAAAAAATTATTAAGTGAACAAGGAGAGATTTCATATATATATATATTCATGTGCATAAGGAAGGTTGATGGGCTTAAGAAAGGTTAGATGGGCCTTATTTTATGTCTAATTTAGCAGCCCATTACCTGGGTTGGGACCCCTCAAGCCAACATCATTCCAAATCAATTTTGGACAATTTTCAATGATATCGAACCTTTTCCTAGATGACTCTTGTAACGTTTTCATTAGGAATTTGATATCTGATAAATCACCTTCAAAACAACTTGGGATTAGATTAGATTGAAGGAGATTAACAATAATCAATTCAGTTATACTGTTGGAAATATATCAGGCTTGAAAAACATAAGCCTTTTTTTTCTTAAGGTGAATAGCCCATTCTCATAAGATGATTTCCTTGTGAATCTCCTCGATCTTAGGTAGGTCGGTTGAGCTTCCTTCCTTGCTTTCCTGCCAGGTAAGAAAACCACAAATATTTTCCTCAATTTCTTCAAAATAACTCCCAACATATGAAATCTATTTAACCAAGGATTCCACATTTTTGTAATGATCGTGAATGAATGCCAATTTTTCGCAAAAGAAAATCTGTTATTGGGCCAAAAGAGTTTTCATCTCTTTTGCTTCTTTCTTGAATTCAACTAATTCTAGATTAACACCAAATTATTGAATATTTTCGTGTAACTCTTGTATTTTTTCATATTTGACCTTCAAGTCTGTATTATACTAAATTTTAAGAGCATCAAATATCTGTTGTAGTTTTGTGAATTGAGATTTAAATTGCTCAGAAATGTTTTTATTCTCTGTTTCCAGACTTTGTTCCAATAGAACAATTATTTTTTCTTTCTCTTTAAGTTGTTGTTGTACCTCTACGGTGTTGTCAATAGTGTTTGAAGAATAAGTACAGGTAAATTGTGTAAGTCTTCCCAATTCCTCTGTAGCAGTAGATGAACCTTTCCATAGGACCTCGAAAGATGCATTTCCTAGCACTAAAGCCTGAGATTGGTCAAACCTTCTCTTTTTCCTTTCTATTTTAATACAAAATTGTGTTATGTACTGTAGAAAATATCCAATGGAGGGATTTATTCCACTTTCAAAAACACTTTGGATAGAGGAAAAGCTAGGATGGCCTCTATATCTTTATCATATGAAGTCTTTTCAACATCCTTCATTGTATTAACAATTTTTTTAGGATTTTTTGCAGTTTCCTGAACCTTTGCATGTGCAGTAGTAAAAACAACTTGAGATGTAGTAGTTGCAAATTTATAGACTTGGACACATTTGTTCTACATCTCCTCTAACTTAGAATAAGGGATTCCTTCATCTATCTGAGAAGACGTAGAAACATCAATGGTTTTTGGATGAGAAGACTCTACAGAATGGGTTAGATCACTTACTTCATTAACTTCCTTTTCCTGAGGAGCCTACAATGAATCCATGGGGATATTTTCCAGCCTAGAAGTCTTGTACTGAAGAAATTGATTCATTTATTCAGAAGTGAGATGATATTGAGCATATCAGAGCACAATAGAATAATAAGGAGTTTTCTCAAACAAATCATTAAAATTATCAGGCTCATGCATAAACTGCATGATACTTTGTGTTCATGTAATATATTTCACAACTTTGTCAAGATCATATTGCTAGTTTGGCACTATAGGAAAATTTACGGTTTCAATAGCTTGAATTTCAATCAATTCATGATTTTAATTATCCAAAGCATAATTTACCAAAATGAGCCTGGAAAATGGGCATGACACCTTCTTATTGGATTCTATCAAAACCTTAGAAATTCCATTACCAATAGTTTGGTAAGAAATCTCTCTGCAAAATATTTTATGGGGGAAGAATAATGGAAAGACATGGGGTTTTTCCAGACTCCCATATACTCTGATGTAAGTGAAATACTCCTCTCCAAACCATTTCCCTACTTGGGAAAATTTTGTAAAAATGCCAGGGATATTTGGAATCCTACAAAATATCATGATAGACATGGATAAGATTTGGGTCTTGTCAGGTCCACTTCCATCCCATGGATGATAAGTACATGGTGAAACATGGGGAATCCATAATATATACGCCCATGTAAAAATAAGGAAAGAAATTTTGAGAAACATTACAACCACTTCTAAAATCCAGGATGTGGGTGGATAGACTATCAGAAAGGATCCCCCCCAATCAAGTATATACCCTTCAGAATCCCCATCAATTAAAGGAACCCACTGGTCTAAGAATTTATAAACACTAGGCATAGCATACATCCTACAAATCATTGTGGCAATTTTAGACTAAGGCCCAACAAGGAAGGCAACAACATACTTACTTGGATCTTGCCCAACAAGTAAGGCTTTCTTCTCTTTTATGATTATTTGTATCTTGCCTCCATCCTTTGATGCACTATGATGCATGCCCATGCTATTTGATAAATTTTATAATGCAGGATTTATCATACTTCATTTGAGGTTCTGGTATATGGTACATTATGCATAAACGTTCACTGGAAAATGACTCAATGATTATGCCTTTTCTTGTGACAATTCTCCTGTTATCAATATTTAGGTTCTCAACGACACATTAGACCATGTCGATATAGGGAAAAATCTTGGGTAGAAGTGCAATTATGTGAAGGAAGGAATTGGTTGGATCATTGAAAGTGGCCTCTGAAAGCGAATCAGAGTCATCAACGATTATTACTCTCTTTATAACTCTAGAATTTTCATCTTCAAAATACCGATATATTTCCTCCCAAGATGAATGTCTAAAATCCCTTGAATGGACCGTATCAGAAAACAATCCAAAACATTGGAATTTTCTTCCTCGACCCACCTATGGTTGAATAATATTCTCATTATTTTACATATGTCATAAACTTGAGTGAAGAAAAGGAATAACATAAAAAAAGGCTTGATGCTTTCAAGTTAGCTCCCTTACAAAGGGAGCATTGAATTGACCCAATGGAGATGTGTTTTTTAAGAGTATCGTAGGTGGGTACCTTCTATTATATTATACACCACATGAATATTTTTTCATTGGAAGGAAAATTGGATTTCCGCAAATCTCTTCACCACCATTTTGGTTCAACAAGAGCAAAATTTGCACTAAAGTTTATATGCCCGAGCTTTAGAGTGTAGAATTTCGTAGGAGATATACTCCAAACCAAATCATCTTCATGGTCAATGATCCTAATATGTTTGTTAATAAAGCATATAGGTAACCATTCCAAGCCTCCAATGGTTTCTCCTCGATCCCTAAATCCACTGATTTCTAATATTTCCTCCAGATTGAGGTATTTTCAGGGCTGGTTACATTCACTAACCTTGAAATTACTTTTTTCCTTAATGAAACAGTAAGAGGCTAAAGGAAAAGTTGATTGTTCCCACTTCTACACCACATGTCTAAGCTAAATATAACTCTCTCACCTTTTCCTACTTTCCTTATCAGTATGTTGCCAATAAGGTCAAAAGAAATGGTAAATTATCACCAAATCGATGAAATGCTTACCTTCGATTTATCTACCCTTTCACTCCATTCCTTGATTGTGCTTAGGGATATGTATTTCTGAGTGACTACCATAATCCATAGGTTCTCATTTGTGATAAGTCTCTAACTACATTTTTCCGCCAATTCTTTAGAGAACATGAAAATATTTTTTAATTTCAAACCTCCACGTAACTTTGGTATTACTATTTTCTTCCATCGAACCCAAGGAAGATACCTATTTTCCTAATTCCCAACCCAAAGGAATTTAAATCATACCATTTTTAACCTTTCCAAAATTGATTTTGGTACCCAAGAAAGTGATATCCACTAGAAAAAATAGATTAAAAAATAGATGTTATAAATACTAAGCGTCCAACACGTGATAACCACTTTGGAATCCAACTTTTCAGTATTTTATCAATATTCGCTATGAGCCAAGACCAATCTATTTTATTATAAATGTTTCATTTAAAGTAGAAACCTAAAAATTTAACAATTCCTTCCAACGATTTTGTTGTAAATGGGATGTGGTGTTTGATAAGCCTCATTTCCCGCTCGTCAAAATTACGAAAGGAGAGAGTGGACTTGTGGGTGTTGACATACATTCTTGTGGCTCTGCCATAGAAAGATAAAATCTTAGCAAGATTAACTACCTCTCTTTTAGATCCATTACAGAAAATACAGATGTCATTAATGAATAAGAGGTGCGTTATAATCATGGTATTGGCTATTTGAGTCCCCTAACCTCTCCCTTTCTTTTGGATTCTATTAAAAGATAAATCCAACCCTCTACTAGATGAATGAATAACATATGGGATAAAGGTAATCCTTGTCTAAGCCCTTGCTATGCATGAAAAAAATTATAAGTTGAACCACTAATCAATACCATAAATTGAAACCATTTGAATACAACTCAAGATACGGGTGATAAAATATGAGTTGAATCCAATATGAGTAAGAATGACACAAATATATATCCAATTTACACTATTGTATGCTTTTGAGAGTTTGATTTTGAAAACTTCACCTTTTAGGTTATGAACCTATTGATGGTCTTAAATGACTACATCAACATTGAGGAAACCACATGGTCAAGAACTTAAAGAATCTCCTTATATGTTTGGGATGATGGCCTTGACATGAGTTATGGGACCAATTTCCCTTTTTATCAAATCTAATGAAAAATAAAGTGATTAAAGATATATTACTGTAACATGGATAAAGGCTGAAATAGAGACTATTATTAATCTATCTATCCCAAGAAATTAGTTACAATATGAGTTTTATAAATTTTTCATAATTACCATGACAATATAGATTATCGTACAATCATGAATATAATCCAGATAAAGGAAACTAACTTAATTAAATAGTTAATTAAATTAGTTTTTGAACCATAACACATATAATTATCTCATTATTCATACATAGATAAAATATTACAATCAAGCGCATCAGCAATGACCATGAGAGATTTTTTTCAATACATATATCGTAAATAAATAATATCATAATAAAAATCTACTCTAAGAAAACAAATAGACAAGGGATAATAGTACCCAATAGACCATTGTTGTGCTCATGATAGAAATTTGGTGGTTCAACTTTAGATTAATAAAAATTAAGATACAATAGTGCAACTTAAAATTTCTTTTTACAAAAATTCAGAACCCTACCTTTATCGATGAGAGAAAATATATAGTATTTTTACAAAATCATAAACATAGAAAAAAAAAAAACTTTCTAAATATTTCCTAACAACAAAAACAATAAATTTGAATATTAGAATGTAGTTGTAAAAAATTTCCAAGATTAGGAGGATGACCTCCCTCCAACATGATGCTTCAATTCAAACATATCAACTACACTTTTCAGTTCAGGAGGGGATGTATGTTGGATCTACATCTAACTAGTGAAAACAAAATCCCTTAGTTTTGGCAGCATTTGAGCATAATCCACTGAATGTGAGGCTTGAACAAGAACTGTGAATGTGATTCCAAATCAATTTTGGACAATTGTTCAATGATATCGACCCTTTTCTTGGATGAATCTTACCACGCTTTCATTGAGAGTTTTACATTCGAAAAATCACCTTCAAAATAACTCAGGTTTATATTGGATTAAAGAAGATTATTAGTAATCACTTCATTTATACTGTTGGAAATATATTGGGCTTAAAAAACATAAACCTTTGTTTCCTTGAGGAAAATATCCCATTCTCAGAAGATGATTTCCTTGTGATTCTCCTTGATCTTAGGCATGCCAACTAAGATTCCTTCCTTGCTTTCCTATGAAGTAAGAAAACCATAAATATTTTCCTCAATTTCTTCAAAATAACTCCTAACATCTGAAATATATTTAACCAATGATTAAAGAAACCCACTGGTCTGAGAATTTCTATACATTAGGAATAGCATGCATCCTACACATCATTGCGACAATTTGAGAGTAAGGCCAAGAAATGGAGGCGACAACATACTTACTGCTTTGTTCTATTTTATGCTTATTTGGACCAACCTCCATCCTTTGATGTGCTATGATGCATGCCCATGCTATGAGAAATGTTGCAATGTAGGATTTAGCATACTTCATTTGAGGGTTTGGTATATAGTACATTCTCCATAAATATTCACTAGAAAATGAACCGATGATTGTGCCTTTGTTTATGACAATTCCCGTGTTATCAATATTCAAGTTCTCAATGACCCATCAGACCATGTCAAGATAGGGAAAAATCTTGGTCCGGAGTGAAATTATATGAAGGAAGGAATTGGCTGCATCATTGAAAGTGGCCTCTGAAACCGAATCAAAGTCGTCAATGGTTACTACTCTCTTAGTAACTCTAGGATCTTCATCATCAAAATACCAATATATTTCCTCCCAAGATGAATGTCTAGAATCCCTTCAACAGACCGTATCAGAAAAAATCCAGAAGCATTATTGTTATCTTCCCTTTGTTCCATAGCGGGAGAAACATGTTGTTGTGTGGGATTTTTCTTCTTTCCTTCCGTTGACTTCGACTTTTCTTCAATACTATGAGAATAAGAGTGATCCTGAAAAAATCACACAGAGATAAGTGATATGCCTTCTTCTTGTTAAGACTAAGCATGAATAAACTTGAAAATAGCAATATTTCCCTTTTTATCAAATCTTATAAATAATAATGAATTAAATATGGGATTTTTCAAGTTTCTAGAAACATTACTCTACACCACAATCATTGAATGTAAAAGTGTGCCACCACATGGGCTATTCACGTCGCTTTAGCGAAAGAAGCAATATCGGAAGGATTTTAGTTAAAATTTTACGATATCCCGATCTTTCGATGAGAAAATATCCAATATAGCAGTTAGTTCAATTCAAATAAGTTATAATAATAGGTAGAAAAGGAATATCGGGGGTTTGTAAGGAAGGCCCTGATGGAATAACTTCGATATGGAAAGAGTTCTCATATGAAGGATTAAAATATTAATAAATGATATAGGGAGTAAAATATTATCAGGGAAGGATGATATCAGAGTCACAGAACATCGGGGCACAAGATATTATAGGTATATAATATCATAAGCTACTCCATAAGAAAGTTATGATGATGAAAGCTTCTGATATGATGTGTTGTCCTATAATGTTTAAGGGTCCGACATGTCATTATAATAATTTTTCTTGAAAATATAAGTCAAAACCTTTTTTGAGTAATATTTAAGTGAAGTATGTATCGGGGATAAACCATTGCGATTGTGTTATATCATAATTCATGCAAAGAAAAATTTATGACAAGAAGAGGTTCTGATAAAAATAAAGTCTGTTATAATTTGTGATTTATGGGTAAGACCCTTCAGAGCTTCTAGCCTTGTGTTAAGTTTCATTTAAAAACTCCAATATAATGTTCCGATAAAAATGGAAGTATGAAATCTTATAGAAACTATGATAACTAATTATAATTTATTCCCTTATTTCCTAAAGTTTAAAAGTTTAATGAACATAAAAATAGAAAGGGTCCCCATTTATTATTGAAACTAAGTATAAAAATGGGGTTTATTGAATGCTACAACAATTGGCGACGTACTGGGCGAAAACATTATCTCCATTAAAACAAATGAAATTATAATCAATTAAAGAAATAAAACTCAGAAAGACTAAGATGTTGAAATTTAGATGGTTATAAATAAATATGCAATAAAAAAAACTCATCGCTTCGTAAACCTCATACCTCATTATGTATAAGAACTAAGATTATCTTTGACAGTCATGTATTAGTTAGAAAAATAAATAAAGAACTATTAAAGCCTCAGAAAAAGATAGACCTTTTTCCACTGGTAGAGCCACTTCTGCCAGCAGGCATCCATAGCCATTATAGGGTTACCATTTAACCAAATAATATCAGTATTGCATCTAATATAATAGATCTTTAAGAGCTATATTTCTTTTTAAAAATTTTGTTTTATTACTTGAAAGTCATTGTCCTAGTTTAGTGACCAGAAAATGACAATGCCACTCACAAGTAGTAATGATATTGAACGAATCGGCTCATGATGAGACCTCTTGTCTTATAGTATTTTGGACTACACGCCATTACCTTGGTTTGGTGGCCAGATGTGATAAATAGCATTAGTTCCCCGTGATCATGGTAAGTTGGCTCATAATGAGACCCCTTACCTTTCAATTTTAAAATATTTTTGAATTACACTCTAAAAATGTTTAGTATTGACGGATGGAGAGGTAGAATCTCTCCTTAAGAGTTTATGGATGAAAATTGAAGTCATAATATGCTTCATCTTTGAAAAGTATTCATTTTTTTTAATATTGGAATGACAGATCAAAGGATAACAAGATCTTGTAATGATATGAGTTATTAAATATTCATATAATAATGGAAATAAAGATATCAGAGTTTAAAGAAAATCCAATCTTAAGTTTAAATATAGTAATTTATTTCTAAACAATCTCCTTCAACTGATCAATTTCACATTAATGATGGGAGAATATAATTATTTAAACCCAAATTACGAAGTCAAAAGATCATTATTCAACAAGACTAATATAATAAAATCAATACATACATATGATTATTTACATATTTACAATCATAAAATGCATTGTTTACGAAAAATAGTTTTTCAAAACTTTCCCATTCACAAAATATTTTTTCAAAACTTTCCCATTCACAGGAAGATAATATCTCTTACCCTGTAAATATTGAAGAATAAAGGTGGATGGGGAAATTTTTTTCAATGACATGAAATGGTCCAAGCCAAAGTATTTGGAACTTTGTGTGTTTTCCCTTTTCCTCATGGACTTTATCAGATTTCAGAACTAGGTCACCGATTTTAAAAGTTTTTCTACCCACTGAGATTATATCAAACCAAGATTTAATAGTATTCTGATGTTGAATATGATTTTTTTTTCTTTATTTCTTTCCTCTTCAATTTTCATAATTCGAGAAAATCTTAATTTTAAGGTAGAGCAAGGTTGTTCCTCAATGGATTTCACTAGTGCCAGTGAAGGCAAAGCTAAATTATGAGGTCAGATAACTTCTTTCCCATATACCAAGTTATAAGGAGAAGTTACTAATGAAGCTTTATGAGTAATCCTGTCAGCCCATAGAGAAAATATTATGGCCTTAAGCCAATTCTTTTGGTTTTCATCAATGGTTCTCTTGATTATTCTTAAGAGTTTCTTATTGATAGATTCAGCGAAGCCATTTCCTTGTTGATAATAATTGACAGAATATTTAAGTTGAGAACCTCTCTTCAATACAAATTCAGTCATAGAATTTCCGAGAAAATAGGAAGTAGTATCGAACATGATAGCATTAGGTATGAAAAACCTGGTAATTATATGTTGATCAATGAAATCCATGACAATTTCAGGGTTGCCTACCTTTAAAGGGATTTCTTCCACCCACTTGGTAAAATAATATGTAGTAGTTAAGATGTACGTGTGTCATTTAGAAGAGTTAGGAACAATCTAACCTATAACATCTAGTCCCCATTTTTCAAAAGGTTGTTCAATATTGACTGGTTGCAAAGGTAAGACTGGCTTATTTTATCTTCCTGAAGCTATTTGGAAGACACTTTGCATTTCCGTACATAAGCATGACTATATTTTAACAAACTAGTCCAATAATAACCAGCATGAAGTATTTTGTGAGCAATATTATCTCCATTGTAATTTCCTCCAGCCAATCCATCATGCATTTCCTTCAAGACCTTCTCGGCTTCAAGTTTCTCTATACATCTGAGTAATACATAATCATAATTTCTTCTAAACAAAACATTATCAACAATTTGATATTGATTTTCTTTGAGTATTACAACTCTCCTTTTCTTGTAATAGATTTCAGCTGGTGCATAATTGTTGGTTCATGGAAATGGTATGATTCTTCTCCTCATTTCCTTAGTAAATATTATGTTTTTGAGAGTTTACAATGATTTGAGAAGAAAAGGATCATGGAAATCAGTTAATGGTATTATAGTTAATTTAAGTATTTTAGATATCAGGAAGCTTTAATTTGAGTAAATTGGTGTGCAGACTGATTTAATTAAACGATTTTTGTTCCCTCGAAATAGTAGAAGAATGCTCTCAGACAGGATGTTGCCTTAATTCTAGAAAATACAACTCAAGGCACGAGGATGGTCAAAGAAATAAAGTTGAGGAAACTGCTAGTTTCTATTCAAATATTTTATAATTAGATAAAGCAATCCTGAGAATATTTTGATTCTTAAGATAGCTCTATAATTAGTTTCTAATGTAATATATATGACAAAAAAAAAACAAGATAGGAGGAAAGAATTCAATTTTACGTTTCACTGTAAATTGTGAACTGCAATCCATATTTGAACTTTCACAAATCATTTTGTACATTATTTTGAAGTTAATGAAATTGCGCGAGATTTTACCTTAGTTTCTTTTTATTGGATTTATCTAAGGCAGTGCTTCCGAAGACCTTGGGCCTAGTCCCTATAGGATATATTGTCTGTTGTGTATCATTATTAGTTGGTTACCTTTCATATTAGCATTAGTCGTATTATTTATTAATTGTCTCTTTTTCATTGTAGATAATAAATTGAACTTTACATCTTGTGATTTCGTTATGCATTTCCTGAAATTTCTGATTGAATTGTGAGAATTAATTATATAATTTTAAAGCTATGATTGTGTGAGTTTCTTAAGTTATTTCATAAAAGAAATATTTCCAAGAAATTATGTGATTAAATAGTTTTCCTTATGCACATGGTTTGTTGAATTATTTTGGAATAGATAAAGTGATTTATTATTTAGCATATATTTATTCCATGAATATTAGGAAGATAGCGATAGAAGTAATTATTTGTTGTTACGAACAATAATTTCTATAACGAGTAGATGAGATTCATGCTTCTTGTAATTATTTTGTAGTTGTTTCTTTGCACACTTCTATAATCTAAGACTCTATATTTGAATAGATTGTGCCTATAGCCTTGAAATAAAGTATGAATCCCAGGTTGATAAGATTAATTAAGGTAGGATTAAGTTGATTTTTAGGATTCATCTTAGTTCCCAACACTTTCTCGTCATTTCCATTGAGGTTGTCAAAATATAGGTTGTATCTCTAGAAGGTTGGGTATTGAAGACGGAAGGTAAGAACCTACACATGCAACAAGTAAAAATAATGCACATAGCACCCACTTTCAGTCGATATGCTTATGATATGTAAGTTTCTATTACTAAGAAAAATAATAGGAATCAAGCAGCAGTAGAACAGAATCCGTTATCAAAAACCACAAAAACACAGGGATCGGTGAACCTTGGAGAACGACCTTTATCAACGAAATCATTCATAAATTTTAATCTGAAGCATGGATAGGACCCCGAACAACATCTGGGAAGGGATCTACCACAATGCATCAAGCAGCAGAATCACAAACTCTATCCCACACTGAGATTCATGGTAAAAATGAAGGATCTGAGAAAATATTTCAAAGCACATTTATCCAACACTCCAGTCCTTCACAAGAGGGAAATTCTTGTAATTTAAAAGTAGGAGAAGGAGAGACTAGTGGAGCAAATCCACAATATTTGGAATATGGATCTCCTATGATCCTAGTACAAGGAAAAGCACATGAAATACCAAACTTAAGCAGCGTAGTAAAATCCCCTCGAGAGCTAAATGGTAACCATAATATTCCTACTCAAATAATACCCCTAGATCACGAAGTCCCTAAAAATTACTGCCTATTTTTTTATCAGATGGCAAATCAAGGGAAAAAAAACCAAACCTCAACATTGGAATATCCTATATATTGTCGATCCTATGGTTAATGCTCCGATGATGACCATCCCTTTACAAAATCTCCCGACCTTTCATGGGATGAATTCAAAATATCCATATGCCTTCTTATACCACTGGTCCTCAGAAATTGAAATTGTTTTCTTCTAATTTGAAGGGAGCAGCTTTACAATTTTTTATGGGCTTAGGAGGAGGCAATATAGATCCTTGGGATGCGATGAAAATTTATTTTCTTAATAAATATCAGGATTATTGTCGATCTAGGGATTTAAAATATGAAAATTTTAAAATGACCACAAAAGATAGTGAAACTTTAGAAGAATATATTGAGATATTGTAGTACAAATTACAAAGATTATCCTATGCTACTTTACCAAAATAAGTACTGAAAGTTGCTTTAATAAAATGAATGAAAGATGAGTGGATAGAAACATTGAATTTAATGGGATAAGGTGATATCTATCAAGAGGAGAATGATAATGTTGTTAAATTGTGTATGAGGTGTTCATGTGGTAGCACACAGGATAGATCTGAAGTATGAGATCCTCTCACCCGAATCAAAAAAACCACGGGTGGTGGTGTAACGCGAAAAAAAATTGGTAATATTTTAAAATATTTTAAAGCTGAAATTTTCGGCACATTGACTATGTATTTAGATGTTTTTCAGGATAAACAGAAGCAAGCTGAGGCAGAACCAGCATTATCCATATTCTATCCACATTGCCAAAAAAAACACATTGAAAGGGAATGTCCTTTGGACATGATTCGAACTGTTTTATCTGCACTAAGGAGCATTCGGCAGATCAATGTTCATCGCTAATAGGATTAAAAGTTGTATTTAAAGAAGAAGAGGAGGAAACATAATCAACATAAATTATGGCTTAGCATCAACAATGGAAATATCACCCTTAAGATATAATGCAAGATCCCTCCTTGTTTTATTCTGGACAGTATGTTCAACAATAGAATCCTAGAAACACATGGTAGGGAAAACTACCCTTAAATCCCGCTTGGAAATCCCAATCATATCCTACATCACCATGGTAAAATCAGTCATTTTCTCTACCAAGATGGCCAAATTTGCAATACTCTAACCCATTATTATAGAATCTAGCTAATAATTCCTATCCCTCACAATGGATTAATACATTTGTGCAAAATCCGATATGGTCTCAAAATATGGAAGTCCTGTGGTAACCGTTCAAATACAAGGCTACACTTTTCCAAACACATTGGTAGACCTATGAGCGACTATTAACATTCTAACTTATTAGACATGTAATATTATGGGTATCAAGACCTTAAAGCCAACTCTAACTCTTCTATAATTAGCGGAAAAATCGATGGTCAATACTGAGGGAACCTTGGAAGATATTACTATCTTTATAGACTCTTGGGAGCATCCTGTAGACTTCCTGGTCATCAACCCAAGAAGTAGGCTAGATGGGCATCCCTTTATATTAGGTAGACTTTGGTTAGAAACAATAGATGCATACATAGGATGCTGAACCGGCAACATGATGATTGCTAAGGGAAATTTTATCAAAAATCTCATCTTGTATCCTCCTGGTAAACTAAGTCTGCCTACTACAAGTCTCCAGTTATGCCCACCTAGATACCAAGAAGAAAATCTGTGATCTCCCCTTACATTGGATGAGGCCCTTGGACTTAAAAATAAAATATAAGATGATGTAATTAGTAGCTTCATTGATAAACCATCTATTATATAAAATCCAACATCCCAAATTCTAAAAGCTATGATTGATAATCACGTACAAGGAGACCCGTTAGAGAACTTAAATGATAATCACATTCCCACAATTAATGTCCATAATAGCATGTTGATTGAAATAGAACTAGGAAAAACCCTCAATATTAACGTTGGTCTGGAAAATCAGCAACAAGAAAAATTAATTCGGATCCTCTATAAATACAAACAAGTTTTTGTAATTTTCCCAAATTAGGAACAGCTACACTATTGGGAATAATCTGAATTATTACCAATGTGGAGCTTCAGCAATACATAAAAACGAGCTGGAAAATAGCAGTGAATGCATTAAAACCAAAATTCTGGAAGATCCACATAACCATTACATTAAATTATAGCAGCAACAAATGTATACAAGTTCTTGAGGAAATTATCTCTCAAGCTAGGCAATGCAGCTTCAATGAAACATGTACATGAAATATGGAAGAATATTGTTATATAGAAGAGGCACTGGCTATGACTGCGCAATCCATGAGGCAAAACTACTGCAAAATGTCAATAATACATAGATGTGACAATAATGGCTCAAATAAAGAAGGAGGAGCAAAATCTCAACCCTTGAAAACATACAATACACAATCCTCAAAGGGATTGGCTGAAATATGCACAAAATGAAAAATCTACAGAAATGCCGGAGTTGTTGGGTAGCTGCAGCAACTCAAAACTGGAAATGGATGTAGATAGCTGATGATGCTGCAATAGATGGCTGAATCTCATCTAAAGGATCTGTTAGCCCCTTATAAATTACTTAACAAGCAAGCAAGGGGATAATTTGTTTTATAAGCCTGCAAGGAATGCATTTACCTTGAAAACACATCATCCTTGCATCCTTTTCAGGTTCCCTGCCTTGTGACTGTTTCCCTCTATTGTTCTGAGTCAATAAGCCTTTCTGATAAAGAATTATGCTCCAAAAGGCTTTATTCGGCCCTTTATACCCTTGCAAATTGCTTCATTTTCACCCCTTTTTTCCTTTTGTCAAAGTCCCCTTTGTTCCCCCTAAATTTCCCCTTACTCTCCTAAAACTTCCCAAAATCCACTTTAAACCTAGCACACTCCCTTTTTTTATGACTAAATCCACCTCATTCCCCTATCGTTTCCCTTGGCTGGCCTTAAAATGCTTTAAAAACGAGCCAAAAACCATATTTTTTGCATAGTCTGGGCCTAGCCCCTTTCGGCCTAGCCACCGCACCTTCCCCCACAGAACCCTGCGCTATGACTGAGCGCTGGCTTGGAAGGCGCTAATCTCCAATGTATATCGGGAGCATTCCTGACCGTTGATCTTTATAGATCAGACGATGATCGTTAACTCCGCAGTGTCCATGTTTCCACCATTCAAACCCCCGACCGCGCAATCGCTGTTCATTCACCCGCCAGATCGATGGTTCAGAGTGTACCCTCCCCTGTGGTCCCCACTGCGCACTATGCCAAATCCAGCCAGTTTCTATTGCACCACCTTTCGGAGGAAGGCGGTATTTCTCGATCGGCCAGCGATTCCATACATCGTTTGACACGTGGCTCCTGTACGATTTCAAAACCACTATCTCATCGCGCGTTATCGTTCGGTACAGGATGCGGAGCGATATCACCGTGAGCCGTTAGATCTAGGGCAGCCCATCCAACGGTTGTCGCTCCCCAAAGTTGCAAGAGGTTTAATCCATGGTTGTTGTACTCCTGGCCCACCGTTCGTCATCCACCGCCGCATGTTCAACTGTCGATCTCCTCTGAGATCTGACGGTCTAGATTTTTTTTCCCACTGTTGACTTTTCCGTCATCGCCCGGTCCCGCCACGTCACCCTCACGTGTATCCACCATACATCCGCCCATCCCATTGCATGAATTCATTCAAAAGGTCGATGTTTATAAGGTTTTCACGTATAATTTTCTCTGCATTCCGCCAACCTTTCGCCATCTCTGTTCTCTACCATTCCACAACATTTTTCCACCATTTCTCCACAGTTCCACTATCACCCATGCAGACATCCACATCATCCGACCCCATGCATTTTTTTCTTAACAGGTTTCGTGTTTTTTCAGGGTTTCAGAAAGGCAGAAAACCACCATGGTTCATATGCACTACTTTAATGGCGTGCTGCGCAGACAGAATTAAATCTGGAAGCTGGTACTATAGAGAGATGCCCGGAAAGGTAGCGGCGGCATAAATATTATCCCAGGACATTTCAATCTCCGCAAAAAACCTATCCGGTGCCATTAAAGCCCAGATTTTGTAGATCGAGACATTTATGGAGCAGTAGAGAAAAACCAGCTAATGATCAAGGATTTCAGTGTCCAGCATTGAAGGTTTTGAGCCTTAATACAGTGGTTTAGAGGCAAAGCACCATATCAATGATCCCATGGATCATGAAGAAGGTACAACATGCAGAAATTCATGTATATCAGGGTTTCACATCAGCAGATTTTCCCAAAGGACAAAGTGCCCATATCAGTTCCATTATTTACCATGTTCCTGAAGATTTCTGCCTTAACCACAGTCCAAAGCTACCAGGGAATTTGTTTCACAAGCATGGTAGTCCATTCAGTCATTTTTTTTATGCACTAGAGTACTACACAGTACTGTAGTCAGAGTACATCAGAGTCATATCATAGTAATCTGAAGTCTGAAGAAGATCATTCGTACACCCAAAGAACACCAGAGATGAATGCTCAAAATTTAAACAGAATGGGTTTCAACCCTCTTTCTTTTCAGAAGTTTAATACTGCAATTAGTTTTTCACCTACCTCCTCTGCTTCCCTTCAGCTATAAAAAACTCATGAGATAATATTGTAAAGGTTTTTGATCAGTTATCAGAGAACTGCAAGTAGTTTCTCTTGAGACACAGTCTCTATGTAAAGTTGTAGGATAGGCTGAGGAATATGATTTCAGACTGAGTATTCAGCTATTGGCAATGTTGTACTTGATTGGTATTGTTGTTTAATATGACAAGCACATTTCTTTGGATCCTGATCTGAAGCAGTGGTGATATTTTCCTATCTCTAAGTTTTAATTCATTTCATTTCATTTCTACTGGCTTGCATCAGAATATTGGCATAGAATTTACCCTTGTTAGGTACCCTATGTTTCTGCTCTCCTTGCCATTAATGTTTTTCTTCTGAATGTGTTATCTAAGAATTGATTTCAGTTGGTTTAACCAGTGTAGTGGATGTTATTGCCTGCTCTCTGATGTATGAATTAAACGAATTCAGTTCTTAGATGTTTCTTGTTAAGGATTTAGTTGGAAGATTTGGGAACACTGGGGATTAGAGTTAGCCTTGTCCACTAGGATCCTTGTGCGACCAGCTGGTCTTTAACTTTGTGCTCTGAATCTGTGTTATCTCCTCCCCTCCTACTTTTCCATATCACACAATCATCTTTAAATATCCTATGTTTTATATGACTAGCCCAATTGAAAGCCTGCCTATTGATTAGCAAGAAAATCCTTTCCTGATTCCATTGCCCAATGGTTTTGAATATTTCCTGGAATACTTCACCTCTGCCTTATCCCTCTTTGCTCATCCTTGTCTTACATTGAACCCTTCTTTCCTGATAACCAGCAACCAATCAAAAAAATCAAACAAACAAACCCCGCACCTATAACTAGCCTAACATCTAAACACTGAGCTTTAAAGTCATACACCTTTGACTTCTCATAGAGAGATCCCTCTCTAGACCTAGGAGGGCTAGATCCTGAGGTCTGAAAGTGGTTTGATGTTGTCTCATCTTTTGGTCTTGCCAATCTAGGCAAAACATGGGAACCCCAATAGGATCTCTAGAGTGAAAGGCTGATCCTCTCACCTAAGATCTCACCCTCTAAACTTGTAGAGCAAGTCTCCACTGCAAAAACACTCAGAAATAACGTAGTCTAGAGAAGGGACTGTGATTTTGGTGAAGAAAAATGCTTGGCCTTGATTCCAAAGTCTACAATAAGCTCCAGGATATCTTCAATCTGATATCTCAAAGGGAACAGAGGCTCCTCCTCTGAAAATAGTTGATGGAAGTGATGTAGTGAACCCTCACTGCAACACCCAGCAACACAACATTACTCTATTGTAGAAATAGCACTGTCCTGATGGAGGATGCTTAGCATCAAGCTTGGATGTGAGGAAAATTTGAGAAATCCCTCAAGAGACCTCTCAGTAAGGTGAAAGAATCCTAAACAGGAATTCCTCCCGGCAATTCTTGCTAAACAACAAAGAATGCACAATTGTCTGAATAGACAATGAAATGAATAATACAACCATGAGAAACAATGGTTGCCTTGCCCTCCTTTTAAACAAGTGAAAGCTCTCTCTCAATGGGCCCCATCCATTAGGGTTTCCTCTACCAAATATCCTCTTCCTCATTCACACTGTGTTGTCTTCTAGAGTAAGCCACTCCTCCTATGGCAGCGTTGTTGACTTGGTCAAACATGACATTTTCTTCATATATTTGCCCCTTTTCACACTTGAGGGTGAAAAATGAAGCTACTTGGATGATCCCTTTCACATCATGAGGAATTTTTTTCATGGTTTTAATTAGAATGGGCCCCTTTACCCATTTATTTAGATGCAATGTGATAAAAAAAAAAAAAAAATGTTTCATTTAGCCATGTGCTAAAATGGGAACATTACAGTTTTTCCCTAGGAATATTCATTTATGAAAGGCCTCAACCTGTATCTATGTACCCATCACGTTTATATTGATAAATAAACTCGTCCTATTCAGAAACCCCAGAGGAGGTTGAACCCACACCTTATGGATATTGTGAAACAATAATTGCAAAAATTGTTGGATGTAAACTTCATATATCCAATTTCAGACAGCCAGTGAGTCTCCCCGTTAGTAGTCTCCCCTAAGAAAAATAAGAAATGGAGGATTTGTGTAGATTATAGAGAACTCAATAAGGCTACACACAAAGACCATTTTCCCCTTCCCTTCATATACCAAGTCCTTGATACTTTAGCTGGGAATAAATAGGCTTTTCCTTCCTAAATGGTTTCAGTGGCTACAATCAAATTTAGATTGCTTCAGAAGATCAACTTAAAACTATGTATACCTGCATAGAGAGTTTGGACTGTGCAACACTCTAGTGACGTTCCAAAGTGAAATTTTGATTATTTTTTCTGATGTAATCAATCAAGGACTCGAATTGTATATGGAAAATTTCACCCTATTTGGTGATGTCTTTGATCAAGTTTTTAAAAATATAGAAAAAGTGCTTCAACAATGTATTTCTACCAGATTGTGTTTGAGCAATGAAAATTTCCATATGATGATGACTAAAGGTGTAGTTTTTGGGAACTATATTTCTGCTGCAGGAATTCAAGTGGATCCAAAAAAATTGAGGCAATCCTTAAGTTACCTATACCTTGCACAAAAGCTAAGGTACATAGCTTTCTTAGTTATGCAGGGTATTACCACAGATTTATAGAACACTTTTCAAAGATACTTGCACCTTTGTATACTTTAACAGGGAATGTTGAATTCAAATAGACTGACAATTGTGATGTTGCATTTGCAGATCTCAAGAAATTGGTTTCGATAGCGTCAGTTTTAAGTGGACAAAATTGGGAGATACCCTTTCACATCTCCTCAGATGCATCAGATACAACCATAGGCATCATTCTTGGACAAGAAGAAGAAAAGAAACCTTATGCTATTTATTACATTAGAAAAAACATCACTCCTGCTAAGTTAAACTATATAGTAACAGAGAAATAATTTATAGATGTTATATATGCTATTAATAAATTTTGACATTATATAACAGAATATCCAATTTTTCTGTATACTGACCACTCTACTATTAGATATTTAGCTAACAATCCCATTACTAATGGTCGAGTTACTCGATGGTTATTAATGTTACAGGAATTCGATATCACCATCAAGGATCAACTAGGAAAAGAAAACTGTGTTGCTGATTTCTTGTCTCGAGTACCTAAGGTAAATGACTCTCACCCAGTAGATGACCAGTTCCCGGACGAGCATCTATTTGCTATGACCATAAAAACATTGTGGTGCGTTGATGTGTAATATTACCTAGGAGTAGGTAAATTTCCAGCACATTTGTTGCCATGAGAAAGGAAGTTGATTATTCAGCGTAGCGCACGATTTTCATGGATCGATGGTTATCTTTTCCACACCATCTCCGACTTTCAAATCCGAAGATGCATCTAAGAAGATGAATTTTATGACATCCTAAGAGTCTGCCATGACGAAACCTACAGTGGACACTTTGTAGACCACAAAACCAGACATAAAGTTCTTCATATGGGCTATTATTCGCCCACAATATTCAAAGACATGAAAAGCTACGTTTAAGCCTGTGATAGTTGTCAATGGATGGGTCATTCTAGCCAAGATGTTGAAATTCCATTACAACCACAATTGGTGGTGGAACCATTTGAAACATGGGCACTGGATTTTGTTGGCCCCTTCAATCTACCATCAAATCAGAAAGTGTGCACATTGGTTGTAATATTCCCAACTAGCCATGAGCTAGTTGGAATATTAAATTTTGTTTTGCAGATTTGTTTTATGAATAAGAGGACAATGGAGGTCCAAAATTATCCTTAATAATGAATAAATAAATTCCAATGTGAAAGAGACAGATCTTGTAATTGAGCACCCTTTCGTGTGAAAAGGGGCTGGAACACCTTGACTGGGTCAACTTTGACCAAATGAATAGCGCTGTCATGGAGGAGTGGTCATCAATGAAAGACAACGTAGTTTTAGATGAAGATGATTTGTGTGGAAGTAGTGCCATAATTAGATAGGGCTTAGGGTTTGCAAGATCATGCCTTTTTTAAGGAAGAGGATGGAATCCATATTCATTATGTATGTTGATATATGATTTTCTGAATATATGGTCTATTTAGACATATATCTTTCTCTTGTTGTTTAGCTGAAATAGAGTGTTTTTTAGCACAGGGTATTCCTGATTGGGAATCCCACCTCTTCCATTGAGAAGCTCTTGGAGAAGTCTTGTACTACATTTTCCACTATCAAGCTTAAGGCCAAGCTTCATCTTTCATTTACAGTGTAGATCCTGTTGAGGGTTTGGTTGTTTTGCAGGTTGCAGCGGTGGAGACTAGATCTGGGTCATTTCATTGCTCATTTTCAGTGGAGGAGGCTTCCTTTCCATTAGGAAGATAGTAAGGAAGGCCCTTGTGCATATTTTTAGATATTGGTATTAGGCCAACTGTTTATTTATCCCTACAACACACTACTTCCACATCTGCATTATTTCTGTAGGAGGAGTTGCAGGGTGGATTGGCACACCATTTGGAGAGTTGGTTTTCTAGTGAAAGGGATATGCCTTTCATTTAGAGGATATATTGGAGGAGGCTATCATATCGATCATATCAGATCAGCCACACTTTTTGGATTTGTATTTTGCAGTGTATTTTCAGCCCTAGGGCCTAGATCCCCATCTTGTACATGGTGTTTTGCTGAAAACCCTTAAGCGGTTCTTCAAAGGAGGTTGTATAGTGCTCAGATCTGTATTGGATATATCTTTTGAGGCACATATCAGCCCTAGTTCTGATGTATAATCATTTTATGTAGAAAATATTTAAAACAACACTGTAAGAGTCTTCCAGCTTTTATATATAGTAGCAGCACCTCATTTTGAGGGATTTTGTCCATTGGAGGCTTTTTATTTCTTGTTTTGTACCTTATGGGCCATTATTCTTGTATATTTTTCTATTGCTATAACATATGAAAGGTATCCATATTGGCCTCTTTCTTTTATATGATTATTTGTATTTTTGTTCCAGCATTTTGCACTATATTCTTGCTTTTCCCAATTGGGAATATTACAGTGGTATCAGAGCATAATCTTGGAAAAACCTGTGCATTTTGAAAAGCCAATATGTCATCTGAAGAAGGATATCCTCTTACTGATAGAGAGAAGAGGTATCAAAGAAGAAGACACCAGAAGTTTGATTATACAAATGACAAAGAAGACAAGGGTAAAACCCCTTTATCTAGAGGTGAAGGTGAAGAGAAGGAGTTCCCTAAGATCATTCTTAGAGCCATGCAAGATATTGCTAGAGAGATTAAAGAAATAAAGATGGATGGATACAAGGAATCCCCTAAAGGATTTCATCATGGTGAAGGCTCTGGCATGTCTCATCACTGAAATGATCAACCAGTGCAACAACCATAATTTTCCCAATACTCTACAATGCGTACATTCTTGGCTGTGGGAAATGAAGGGTTTCAAGAGCAACAATCCCTTGAAGACTATTTTATGGAGCATGAGTCTCAAACTCAGAGATTCAAAGACAAATTGAGTTTTCAATAATTTTTTCAAATCAAGGACAATAGAAGACCAAGGCATCACAATATAAGTAGTGGATTCATTCAGAATCATGATCTACACAGCACTACGGGCAGATTTTTCTTACCCAAATTTGATGGGTCATCTAAATCCACTGCTAAATCATGGGTAGAGAATCTTTACATCTACTTCCAGTTGAAAAAATTTCCATAAATGGAGGCCATTAAATGTTGGGAAAAATACTGAGAGGGGGGGGGGGGGGGGGGGGTGAATCAGTATTTAGGACTTACTCAAAACGTTTCACTTTTCCATTCACTAAAACCCATACGCTACTTTACTGAAGCCAAATAGCGTATACACGCGGATATCCTTCATAAAACTTGCGTATGAACAGAGATCTAATTATGCAGATAATTCTTAACTTAGTTCTTTGCAATATTCATTCATCTAATGTTAAGTTAACAGTAAGCATGTGCAGTAATAATAGAATAAACCATCACACATAAGCATCACACATGAACACCAGGATTTTAGGTGGAAACCCAAGTTGGGAGAAAACCACCGCTGCCGTTGTCTCAGCCTTCAATATTTTATTATAAAGAAAACATCTTACAACTTATGTACTGGCACAGACTCATACCAGTACGCAGGCACCCACCTGCGCTCGTTTACCAGCCTCTCCTGGAAGGGAGCTATGACCCCCTGCTCTTGTTTACTAGCCTCTCCTCGAAGGGAGATACAACCCCCTGCTCTCGTTTACCAGCCTCACCTAGAAGGGAGCTACAACCCCCTGACTGAAGGCTTCAACCTTCAGCACCTTTGTGGACCACGTTTCATCAATTTTCACACTGGATCCAATAGCTTCAATAGAACACAACTTGCAGGCCTCTTTTCATCATATTTTCAGACTGGGCCCACTCCACACATTTAAGCTCAATCATACATCATTAACAGATAGTAGTAACACAGTAGAACAGATCAGACATTTCATACTTCATTCTTCAGCAAACCCTAGTTTTTCATACGTGCTTTCCTTTCACTGATCCAACGTATATACGCGCTTCCATGCATATAAACCCGCGTATACTTCTACACATATTTCAGAACTGATTTCACAACCCATACGCGCTTTTGCTTAATCAAACCCGCATATATACGTGCTTCCTCTGTTATAAAATTGCATATATATCTTCAGACATTTTAGGGAAGCATACTTCTTCAGATCAGATATTCAGTTCATATTTTATCATTCACTTCAGATAGATGTTCACCTCATCTCATTCTATAAACAGATCTAGAAAATACAAATACATTTCAGATCTAGATTCCCTTCTTCATCATTTTTTTCATAGGTGCATTATGAGTTCAGATCTATCATTCACTGTTACCCATTCCATACAGATATATTTCAGAGAGAAGTATTCATTAAAACCCAGACATCTTGCACACCCTTTGCACAATTATTTTCTTCTCCTTATATAGGTTTACCCTTTATCAATACCATGAGTCAAAACCACATAACTTCCGATGGTATTCCTGGACGGGATCACATAAACAATCCAGCGCTCAATACAATGGGTCAAAACCATGGTAGTTACCCCTGGTTTTACAAATTTAGAGCGCAATTGAACATACACGACTTGGAACGTTATTTCCCGCGTGCATACGCTACTTCTCCTAAGCAAACCTGCGTATGCCTTGTGACATACCTTATTTATCATTTCTTTGGCACTTCCTGAAATTCCTTTCTTCTGATACTTCTAAGCTACTTGTAGAACATCAGATTTACATCATTAATAAACTCATCAAGCATCAAGAACAACTTCATTAAGTAGTTTACCATCATCTTCATCAATTGGGTTGCCATCAAGGACAACACTCTGCATCATATTGCCAACAATCTCCCCCTTTGGACTTGATGGCAACCACGATGGTGTTTGATCACAACAGCTAGATACATTAAGCATAATGATATTCTCCCTCTATTCAAACACCATGTCATTCTCCCCCTTTGACATCAAGGGCAAAGGGCAGATCAAAACCAACACAAGGTTGTTTTCTCCTCATGTAGATAGAAGAGCGTCGTAGATCTGATGTGCACTGAAGTTACCATGCTCCTCCTGAGTTCATGCTGAATCTTCAAACATATTTTTCAATGAAGTACATGACTCTATGACCTTCCTATCACCAAGAACTCATACTTACATCAAAGATCCAACCAAGTGGATTTACATATGAGACTCAAATACCCAACCAAGTGGGTTTACACAATTTGACTCAACTACCCAATCAAGAGGGTTTACACATTTTGACTCAAGTACCCAACCAAGTGGGTTTACATATTTGATCAAGTCCTTACATGACTGAATATTACAATTTTACATCATAAGTCTCAACATGACCTTTTCATCAAATTACAAATATGAATTTTTATGACCAGTACCAGAAAGACCTCAAGAGAGAGAGATCTTATTTCAGAATCATCATAATGCCAACAATGCATTACACTCAGCAAGGCTAATGCTCCCCCTGAAAATGTGCATCCAAGCATCCTTTCCATATGACCAAAGCTCCTTCTTAGCTTGTGCAATTTGAATACTTTCAATAGAAAGTCATCAACAACAATCTCTGCATGATCTGTCCGTATCTATAAGACTTCCATCTCTTCCATGTGTGAAAGCAAAGAATACCTTTCAGCAAAAAGCAAACAGGGCTCATCCATAATCTCATCATAAGAAACCATGTCACATTTCATCATCATTTAGAACTGAGAAATAAGAAAATACAGTGCCAATAATACAATCATTAGTAGTCAGACTGATGCTCCCCCTGAACCTATGCTCCTGATCTTCAGCTGTCATACAAATTTTCTTATCATTAGTGCATACGCGACTGTCTCCACTGTAACTCACGTGTATACGCGGCTTTAGTTCACCGAACCCGCGTATGGAAAGTGAAACTTTGAAAATTTCACATTCCTTCATCTCCCCCTGAGTTTGTACCACCTATACCTATCTTCTTCACATCAGATGCTCTGTCAGAAATAAACATAACCAGAATAACCAAAACAATCATGGGAATCACCATACATTGCTCCCCCTGTGACGATACATTACTAATCCCTATAATGTATCTCACATCACTCTTGCAGTCATTAAGAGAAGTAAGCTTTAGAAGCGGATGACTGCAGTAGGGTCAATATTCCCTACGTTTCTGATCGGTCCTCCTTCTTCATCCAGCTTTGCTTGATCTTTCTAATTGTATGCTGGAAGTTATCCAATTTCCTGGATCTTTTCATCCTGCATTCATTTTCTATATGTCCATACTTGTTACAAGCATAACATATTATGTGGCCAGAGAAATAAGCATAAGACTCATAATGTGTTTTACTATTCCTTCTTCTATTGCAATTAGCTGCTTTATGACCAAACTTGCTGCATGAAAAACAATATCCCTTGAAGAAACCAGAGTACCTTTCTGTGTAGAATCTGTTTGTTTGTGACTGAAATGATCTGTTTCTGCAATTGGCTGCAACATGCCCATAATTATGACATTTAAAGCATTCAACATTATTGATGCTTCTATAGATAGGAGGGAATGATTTCTTTTGAGAGTTCATGATTGTCGGTTGACCTTTTGTTTCTTCCAACACTTCAGGTTTTGCATTAACATCCTTTGAATATTTAGCACTTCCTTGTGAACTAGATTCTCCTTTAACAGTTTCATGAAAACCAAGACCAAGTTTAATAGTAGGAGACCTTTGATTACTAAGAATATTGTCCAGAATCTTAGTACTATCTTGAAACCTCAAGAATTTATCCTTTTCTTCTAATTTACCTTTGATAATGTTTACCTCAACCTCCAATTTTTGGCATTGCTTCTTCATGCTTTCTTCGACCCTTTTTCCTTCTTCTACTTGATCATTTAATTTTAAGATTTCTTCCTTCGACCAATTTTCTTGATCTTCACATGTTTGTAGCAGTTCTTCATTCTTCTTATTTGATTTTTCCAGATCTTCTTTGAGAGAGATGATTTCTGCTTCAAGTCTTTCACTTCGATTGGTTGCATAAACAAACAACTTTTGATACTTGCCTATCTATCCATTCAGTATTTATTTTTGTTCATTCATTCTAGAGATCATATCTTTGTAGATAGATTCTCTCTTATGAAATTTATTCCAATCATTGCTTTCATCATTGATCTTGAGATTTGCTTCTAGACTTATACTGTTACTTTTACTATCTTCACAATTGCATGCACAAGAAAGTGAATCACAAGAAAAACAATCAATACTTGTTTCATCTTCTCCATTTTCTGCTGCACATGTTTTTTGAGGTATCTCCTTTCCTTGAGTAGCCTTCTTCTTTTGCTTCTTTTCCATGAGCACTTGTAGATCTTGGTCAGAATCTTCTTCATCCTCATCATTCTCTTCATTTGTATAATAACTCTTTCTCTTTTCAAATTGTTTCCCTTTTTCATGATTTTCTTCATAAGGACATTTAGCAACATAATGACCAACTCTCCCACAAGTAAAACACTTGAAGGGTAGCTTACCTTTGAATCTTCCAGTACCTGGTTGGAGTCTCCTTACAAAATTTGCTTCTTCTTCTTCTGATATATAACTTGATTCCTTGACATCTTCCTTTTCTTTTCCTTTTGCACACACCTTAAAAGCAGCTTCTTTGATTTGAGAGGGACCTCCTTGTCTCATTTCATAAGCAGTAAGAATACCATGTAGTTGAACAATAGTAAGAGTTTGCAGATCTTGCCTTTCTTCAATAGCTGATACTTTTGACTCAAATTTTGAAGTCAAAGATCTTAAGACTTTTTCCACCAGAGTAGTATCGGTTATGGTTTCACCCAAAATTCTCATATGATTTACAATATCATCTAGACGTAAAAAGAAACTGGCAATACTCTCATCACTATGCATCCTTAAATTTTCATATTCAATTCTGAGAGTTTGGAGTTTTTCACTTTTTACCTTTGTATCTCCTTCATAGCTCATAATGATTTTCTCCCATATTTCTTTTGCTGAATTTAGCTGCATCACTTTAGCAAATTCTAGTTCAGACATGCTTCCTAATAAGACATTGACTTCTTTGGCATTGATTTCATATTTCTTCCTTTCTGCCGCATCAGTAGGAATACTTGCCGGATACTGATAACCTCCTTCCACGATTGCCCATACGTCTGCACCAAGACTTTGCAGATATGCTTTTGTTCGTATCTTCTAGAATAACAGATTATTTCCATTGAATAGAGGTGGCCTTATAGACATTATCCCTTCATGACTTCCCATTGCGACGGATCTCCTTCAAGCGATCAAGCTTCTGCAGAAGGACCTGCTCTGATACCAATTGTTGGGAAAAATACTGAGAGGGGGGGGTGAATCAGTATTTAGGACTTACTCAAAACTTTTCACTTTTCCATTCACTAAAACCAATACGCTACTTTACTGAAGCCAACTAGCGTATACACATGGATATCCTTCATAAAACTCGTGTATGAACAGAGATCTAATTATGCAGATAATTCTTAACTTAGTTCTTTGCAATATTCATTCATATGATGTTAATTTAATAGTATGCATGTGCAGTAATAACAGAATAAACCATCACACATAAGCATCACACATGAACGCCAGGATTTTAGGTGGAAACCCAAGTCGGGAGAAAACCACCACTGCCGTTGTCTCAGCCATCAATATTTTATTATAAAGAAAACATCTTACAACTTTTGTACTGGTGCAGACTCATACCAGTACACAGGCACCCACCTGCGCTCATTTACCAGCCTCTCTTGGAAGGGAGCTACGACCCCCTGCTCTCGTTTACCAGCCTCTCCTGGAAGGGAGCTACAACCCCCTGTTCTCGTTTACCAGCCTCACCTGGAAGGGAGCTACAACCCCCTGACTGAAGGCTTCAACCTTCAGCACCTTTGTGGACCACGTTTCATCAATTTTCACACTGGATCCAATAGCTTCAATAGAACACAACTTGCAGGCCTCTTTTCATCATATTTTCAGACTGGACCCACTCCACACATTTAAGCTCAATCATACATCATTAACAGATAGCAGTAACACAGCAGAACAGATCAGACATTTCATACTTCATTCTTCAGCAAACCCTAGTTTTTCATACGCGCTTTCCTTTCACTGATCTAGCATATATACGCGCTTCCATGCATATAAACCCGCATATACTTCTGCACATATTTCAGAACTGATTTCACAACCCATACGCGCTTTCACTTAATAAAACCCGCGTATATACGCGCTTCCTCTGTTATAAACTTGCGTATATATCTTCAGACATTTTAGGGCAGCATACTTCTTCAGATCAGATATTCAGTTCAGATTTTACCATTCACTTCAGATAGATTTTCGCCTCATCTCATTCTATAAACATATCTAGAAAATACAAATAAATTTCAGATCTAGATTCCCTTCTTCATCATTTTCTTCATAGGTGCATTATGAGTTCAGATCTATCATTCAACTGTTACCCATTCCATACAGATATATTTCAGAGAGAAGTATTCATTAAAACCCAGACATCTTGCACACCCTTTGCACAATTATTTTCTTCTCCTTATATAGGTTTACCCTTTATCAATACCATGAGTCAAAACCACATAACTTCCGATGGTATTCCTGGACAGGATCACATAAACAATCCAGCGCTCAATACAATGGGTCAAAACCATGGTAGTTACCCATGGTTTTACACATTTAGAGCGCAATTGAACATACGCGACTTGGAACATTATTTCCCGCGTTCATACGCTACTTCTCCTAAGAAAACCCGCGTATGCCTTGTGACATACCTTATTTATCATTTATTTGGCACTTCCTGAAATTCCTTTCTTCTGTTACTTCTAAGCTACTTGTAGAACATCAGATTTTCATCATTAATAAACTCATCAAGCATCAAGAACAACTTCATTAAGTAGGTTGCCATCATCTTCATCAAGTGGGTTGCCATCAAGGACAACACTCTGCATCATATTGCCAACATAAGATAGCAACGCTGCACCTTGAGGGTCAAGCACATGATTGGTGGTTCCATGGCTAGTCTACATTGGTTCATGCCAATGTGACTGCATATTTAGAGATCAATAGGAGGCTGGAGGAGAGGTTTGATAGAAGAGATCTTTAAGCACCATTCATGAGCCTTGCAAAGCTAAAACAATCAAGTAATCCAGAAACTTACATTTATGAATTTTTGATACTTTCTGTTATGGTTCCCGATTTATCTGCAACGAGAAGGGTGTATATGTTCATTTATGGGTTGGTTAATTCTACCAATCCCACTACCCTTCAAGATTCCATTTAAAGGGAAAGATATCTTCAACATGCCTTGGCAAAAGAAAAGGCAAAATTTCAGCATAAGCCCTCTTTTCCATCAAAGGGAAAAGAAGAGAAGGCTCCTCTTTCAAAAGAGAGCCAAAATAAAAACCCTCTTGATGATGATGTCCGAAGAGATTTGAGGAGGAGGAAGCTTTTCTTCACATGACAAGAATCTTGGCCACCTGGACATAGATGTGCAGCAGAAAAGGCACACTACATAGAGGTCTTCTCAGATTATGAGGAGGAAGAAGAAGATGAACCAAGGAGAGGTCACAATGCTGACACAACAGGAGATGAACCAACACCATCAGGAGATGGGAATGGGGCTTTTGCTCCAATTAGAGGGGCTCTTGCATCATTGAGAGGAGTACCTATGTACTTTACCTTGAGGGTCCAATGTTCCATCTTAAATCAAAGGGTTTTTATTTTGGTTGGTAGTGGGGCTACCCACAATTTTATTGATGCCCAACTAGTGCAAAGAAGGGCAATACCCACTAATTATTTTGAGGGATTTTCTATTTTGGTCCTAGGAGATAGAATTATGCAATGCATGCATTATGTTCCATCCTTATGAGTCACCATGGGAACATATACATTGACTGATCACTTCTTTGTGGTTGACATACCTGACACCAATGTGATATTGGGTGTGTAATGGTTGATTACTTTGGGGAAAGTCACCATTGATTGGGAGACTTTGCAGATGGAATGGGTGGATAGAAAGAGTTGAAAAAATCAAATGATTAAAGGCATGCACACATATCCCTCACATAAAAATTCCACATATAAAACAGAGATGGATTCTCGCAGTGGAAACACGGACCTAACCATCCCATCTATTATTCTTATGATATTGTTTCATGGGACATTATTATCTTGTGGCAAACCACTTGGGATGCCACCTGATTCCGATTTGGTGAGAGATGTCTCACAACATGATGCTCCAAGCATAGATCCAAGAGGTATGGGAGCATTATAAGACCATGATACAATGGTGAGAGTCTTGGGTAGACTCAAGGAGGAGGGAGGCACTCTCCCAACATCATCATTACCCACTCTCATTTCAGATTCTGCGTTGTGGGAGGAGAAGCATGGAAGGAATGGCCTTCCAATACATACCTTTGACATGGGAGATGTCAAGGAGGAGAGCAACCATATTATATATGTTCTTTGTGATAGATCATCAGTGATGTCACTATGGAATATTGATCCATATTGGAGATCCCAACTGTTGGTGGATTATTCCAAGGATATTTTCGCATGCATGATACTTGATGACCAGCTACATGAAGAGGGATATTCAGTCCAAGAAGGATTCATCTATTATCATGGTAGGGTCTTCTTATCTAGAGCCTCCAAGCTCAAAGAGAAGTTGCTACAAAGGGCTTATGAAGAGTTCTTTTTCAGCCATACATATTCCATGAGGGCCTACAACACTATCATGGAGAGCTACACTTGGGAAGGCTTTGAAGAGGAACTATACCAGCATTTTCAAAGATGCATGAACCATGTGGAGTTGGAAGAGATACATGACTCAAAGAATGATTTATTTCAGCCACCTCTTCCCTCTTTTGGAATAAGAGGGGATATATCTATGCACCACTCCATTTGTATGAGGAGAAACCTTGATGAAGAATATGCTTATGTACATAATGTTTTATTTTATGAATATTTGCATTCCTTTACCATGTATATGTAGGTCATAGCTCCAAGGAGGAGAATTATTCCATATAAAATTCATGGCCAACTTTGGGTCAAAAACATTTCTGAACATGGCCACTCCCTTGGAGGAAAAAGGGAGGTTTTGTATCATTATGGGTGCATTCCAAAAGCACCAAACATATCTCACACTTTCAGCCATGGTGAGATGACTTGGGCAGAAAGTAATTGGTGGGGAAACCACTTACCATATCATTATCTGAGGGAGTCAGGAGATTTACTGCACTGGTTCCACATGTGGGACTATGACCCACCTCCATTTGCACAAATTTCTATTTGTATGTACTTAATTTTGATCTCGTACATTGATGATGTACTTATACTTTTTATGGGAATGTTTAGAGGGAGGATGGGAGGAATGTATGTGCCCTATGGGATGGAGATTCTCCATGTTCATTATGCTACATGTTTCAGGGAGAACATTGGGAAAACCATGTTTGTTTCATTTGAACTATTTTCTCCTTGTGGGATGGATTATTTGCATCTCATGAGAACTTTGGAGGAGCAATTCATGGAGGGATGGATTGGTGGACACTTATATTATGAGGAAATCTTATCACATGTTGGTGTCACCAATGGAGGAGGAGAATAGTTGCAACACTCACCTTTTCAGTTTCTTGAGGACAAGCAACATTTGGGGAGGACTGTAATATTCCCAAATAGCCATGAGCCAGTTGGAATATTAAATTTTTTTTTGTTGATTTGTTTTATGAATAAGTGGACAATGGAGGTCCAAAATTATCCTTAATAATGAATAAATCAATGCCAATGTGAAAGAGATAGATATTGGCAGCTTAATTGAGCACCCTTTGGTGTGAAAAGGGGATGGAACACCTTAACTGCGTCAACTTTGACCAAATCAATAGCGCTGTCATGGAGGAGTGGTCATCAATGAAAGACAACGCAATTTTAGATGGAGATGCTTTGTGTGGAAGTAGTTCCATAATTGGATGGGGCTTAGGGTTTTCAAGCTCATGTCTTATTTAAAGAAGAGGATGGAAGCCATATTCATTATGTATGTTGATATATGATTTTCTGAATATATGGTCCGTTTAGACATATATCTTTTTCTTTTTGTTTAGCTGAGATAGAGTGATGTTTAACACAGGTTGTTCCTGATCGAGAATCCCACCTCTTCCATTGAGAAGCTCTTGGAGGAGTCTTGTACTGCATTGTCCATTATCAGGCTTAAGGCCAAGCTTCATCTTTCATTTACAACACAAATATTTTTGAGGGTTTGGTTGTTTTGCAGGTTGTTGCAGTGGAGACTAGATTTGGGTCATTTCATTGCTCATTTTTAGTGGATGAGGCTTCCTTTCCATTGGGAGGAGAGTAAGGAAGGCCCTTGTGCATATTTTCAGATCTTGGCATCAGGCCAATTGTTTATTTATCCCTACAGTGCAGTTTACTTCCAGATCTGTGTTATTTCTCTAGGAGGAGTTGCAGGGTGGATTGGCACACCATTTGGAGAGTTGGTTTTCTAGTGAAAGTGATTTTCCTTTCATTTAGAGGATCTATTGGATGAGGCTATTGTATTTATCATATCAGATGAGCCACACTTTCCAAATCTATATTTTGTAGTGGATCTTTAGCCCTAGGGCCTAGATCCCCATCTTGTACATGGTGTTTTGCTGAAAATCCTTAAGGGGTTCTTCAAAGGAGGTTGTATAGTGCTTGGATCTGTATTGGATCTATCTTTTGAGGCATGTATCAGCCCTAGATCTGATGTATAATATTTTTTTGTAGAAGAGCTTTTAAAACAGTGCTGTAAGAGTCTTCCAAGTTTTATATATAGTAGTGGCATGTCATTTTGATGGATTTTGTCCATTCAAGGCTGGTTCCTTCTTGTTTTGTACCTTATGGGCCATTATTCTTGTATATTTTTCTGTTGTTATAACATATGAAAGGTATCCATATTGACCTCTTGATTTTATATGATTATTTGCATTTTTTTTCCAGCATTTTGCACTATATTCGTGCTTTTCCCATTTGGGAATATTACATTGGTTTGCACCTATTTTGTAACTAAATGGGTAGAATTAGTGGCCTTTCCAAGATCCATGGAGGAGGTAGTGATTAAATTCCTTTTCAAAATATTCATGTGATACATATTACCAAGGGAAGTAATAATAGATGGAGGACCACAATTTATCGGTCATAAAATTTCATCCACTCTACAGAACTATCATATTAAGCAAAAAGTTATTTCTCCATACCACCCCTAGGAAAACAGACAAGTGAAAAGTAATAACAAGGTCCTGGAGGCAATTCTGACTAAAATTGTATCCGCAAATTATCAAAATTGGGAGGTCAATATTTTGGAGGCCCTGTGGGCTTATTGGACGACATGGTAGAACACTAATGGTCACTCGCCATATCATCTCGTATTCAAAAAAGAACCAATTTATCTGATTGAATTCAAAATAAAAACTCTTAAAACTATAAAGGAGATTGAATTGGATTTTACAGAGGCACAAACACAATTCCTACAACAGCTTAACGATTTAGATGAAGCACACTTATTTTCTCTTGAACGAACTTCCATTATTCAGCAGCAAAGAGCTAAATGGCATGATTGACTTATTAAAAAGAAATCATTTCAAAAAGGCGATGGGGCATTGCTAGATGATTTCAGATTCTGGGATTTTCCAGGAAAGTTACCGATGGGGTGGCTCGAGCCATATTAAATCTAATAAGTTCATGATAATGGTACCATAACTCTAATTAACATCGATGGATCTGGTGCCTCTTTTCTAGTAAACAAACATCAATTGTGCCTCTACCACCAATCGCTCACAAAGGATTATTTCTATAATGAGATAAGTAATGATCCTACTTTTCAAATTGTAGCTGACTGGGGTGGTAACCCAGCAGCCCCATCTCCATGAAATCTGATTTTTTTTATCATATTGTACATAATATATATATATATTATATTTGGTTAAGTTTTTTTTTTATTTTACTTTTCTTTTTTATTTTTCTCTTTTTCTTTTAATTTTTTGTAATTATAAAAAAGGATAAATGATCTTAAGGAAATTGTTGTTCCACTTGGTATAGTTTTTGTTCCCTTGATCACAACTATTTTTCCCTTTGGTATAATTGTTGTTCACTTGATCACAACTGTTGTTACCTTTGGTGCCGTTGCTATTCCATTTTGTACATTTGTTGTTCTCATTGGTACAAGTGGTGTTCCCTTGATCACAATTGTTGTTCCCTTGATCGTCATTGTTGTTCCCTTGATCATAGATACTATTATCTTTGGTACAGTTGTTGTTCCCTTGATTGGCGATGTTGTTCCATTCGGTACGATTGTTGTTCCCTTTAGTACAGATGTTGGTGTTCCATTTGGTGATGTTGTTGTTGCATTTTGGTACAGTTGTTGTTCCTTTTGGTACAATTGTTGTTTCCTTTATCACAGTTGTTTTTTCCCTTGGAACAATTTTCGTTCCCTTCGCACTAAGCTATCTCTACTCTCCATACAGTTGACTACAATCTAGAAAATGAAAATTTAAAAAGCATTGATATTTACTCTATCATGTATTATCTATTATCATGTGAAATACATATTTTTATTATTATCTGGCATATCCTATCAATTTGAATATTTTCCTTATACCCAATTTTTTCTGAAAGAATCATAAAATGTTCATGATCTATCACCACCTTAGTAATTTTATCTTGTGTATACATATTCAAATGGTGATTTTCCTCCAACATAATAAAGGATTGAAACATATTTTATTTAGAATTTTTTTTACTTCTTATGCCATCCTTAAACTTAAGGAGTTGAAAAGCCACCCTTGATGATAAAAAGAGCAATTCTCAAAAATGTTACTTGAAGCTATATTTTCTCATAAGGATAGGGGGTCTCATCACGAGCCAACCTACCACAATCATAGTAAAATAACATAATTGAAATTTCGATTATGGCCACCACACCAGGGTAATGACCTTTGACACTATTGTCAAAAGGATAAGAGGTCTCATCATGAACCGACTTCTTCACTTTGTTATGCTCTAGTGAGTGGCATTGTTGTTATCTGGTCACCATGCCAAAACAATGAACTTTTTGTGAAAAATAGTTTAAATGATAATATTCTACATCATTTATAGGACACTGGCTCATCTACAGGTTAAAAGGAAACCCTATCGAGGCTATGGACACCTGCTGGCAGCAGTGGCTCTTCCCATGGCATTGGAAGACATCTTGAATTTGCTAATCATCATTATGTCACTCAGTCTCCTTTTTCTTAATAAATATATCACCATTATCATTATCTACATTCACTTTCATAAAAAAAACTAAAGGTGGTACATCAAATTTACACAAAAAAATCCTAATCTTTAAAATCCTCGTAATATGCATTTTTATCTATAGAGGTATTTTTCTACATCTATGTTTTTTTGTTCTTCAAAGGTAATTCTTTTTAAAAGGACAATATTTTTACCCATGGTATATATATCTCTTTTATCACTATGATTTTAAGTTCCTGATGATATTGCACGTCAGCATTTTGCGCATATATGACAATTTATCATTTCTTCCATTTGGTTGTGCGTGATTTGACCATTCTCCTTCACAATTAAGACTGCCTCTGTGTGAACATTAAATTTCCATAACTTTACCTCTCATGGTCAAAATTTTATATTAGGGGAGGTAAGGTATATCACATGTATGACATGACTAAGAAAAATTAACAAAAATAGTAATTTCCTTCGCACAAAATCATAATGTACACTGTTATTCTAGCATATTGTTTATTATATTAGAGGACTTCCGGTTTGAAACAAATCTACATACAGTCACTGCAGCATTCCATTATGAATTAGAAGCTATGGGGCTTAAGTCTATTCGAAGTGAACCTATTACACTACGGGTTACTGAGTAGGCTCAAAGAATCTTAGAGCGGGTGGGCTGGATTGAATACTTCACCCGATTGCAAGGATTTGAAAATGTTGTTGCTTTAGTATTTTGTAGAATTGGAACAATGAAGTCACAATGGTTAGAGGTAAGAAAATACTAGCCAATGAGACGATTCTCGTGGAAGTCACATGTCTTCCCACAGAAGGAGAGAAATGGATATAAATGCACACCAGACTCCAAAGTGCGATGGAATTATTTACAGACCCTGATGAAGAATTGGTATGCAAAGGAAAAGGATTCGCCCTAATTCATTTAGAGAACCATGGTGGGAGCTAGCAGAAATATTCTAGAGGTATATCACATGTGATGACCACCATGATGTGGTAAGACCGTGCCAGCTCAAACTAATGGCAGCTTTAAAATATAATATAGTCTTAAATATGTGTTTCTTTTTAAATTTCCTCTTGCATGAAGTTGTCGGTAGACTGGGTAGAACTAAGGATCCAAATGCTACAATCAGTCATCACTATTTAATTAAATTGATAGTCATTACAGAATTGGCACAATCATAACTAACTTGGGATAATTTTTTGGGACTTAATGAACTTATCACCTATGGAAGAAACACATGAAGTGGAAAATTTTCAGCCTGAGGAAGAAAATACTCAACCTAAAATAGTAAGCACTTAGCCAGAAGAAGAAAATGTCAATCAAACCCCAGAATTACAAAACCTAACTAGAGCCAAGAAGAGGTTAGCCTTTGTCTTAGTATCTTTCCTGCTAAGTGAAAAATATCTGATAGATTGGCAAGAGAAAAGAATTATATAGGGTCTGTTGAACATCCATCAAAGAACGAACTGCCTCAAGAATCCCCTACACAACAACAGGTTAATCCACCTCGAATTCGTGAAGAAGAAATATCCCAGGTCTTGGAAATATGGGAACCCTCTTTTCCTTTGAAGGGGATGAAGTGTCTTTTGATAACCAATGTGAGCTAACCACTACTCCTAATTTCTCGACCTCCACCCTTAATTCTAATAATACCAAAATATTTCCATCTTCAGGAAGCATGCATAGCCAGGAACATTCAAAGGAATTTTCTGAAACCATGAAAGAACCAGACTCTTCTAGGGAAGGGGCCATTGCGTTAACCCTTGATAATAAAAAATCCAAATATTATTTGAATTCTACCATTTCAGTTAATAAGAATTCTGAAGAATTTGTAATTTTTCTTTTTAATGAAAATGTCACCGTTGTTCCATCTTCATCCGCTGTACAGATTATACAACCTACTGAAGTTTTGAAAGGAAGAAACAAGCGTAGAATAAATTTTTTGAAACAAGAAAATAAGAAATTACAAAAAATTATTAAACATCTTAGAAAATGGCTGAAAAAATCTAAAGGATGTTGTAGAAATAAAATAAAAACTAAGACAATTGGAGTCCAAAGTGAGAGTTTCTTGGATCATGTATAAACCCAGACTGAGGATACTCCCACCAATTCTGCAGGGACTCAAACTGAAGAGATCCTATGTAATTCTGTGGAAACACAAACAATTTGTAACTTTTTGTGGTCATAGCTGAAGCAACAAGCCAAACAAACCTGTTGACGACTATCAAGAGGGCCACACAAACTAAATTTGTACCTCCTTACTCTCACTTAATCAAGGGTACCACCACCCAATTATTAAATAGGGAATTGGAAAGGCATAAAAAATTCCTGAAACAATACCGAGGTGAGATGATACCTTGGGAGGAACACCAAGAGTTGTTACAAAAGTTCAAAGCATTATCTGCTACCAAAGATGAAACCTATGTTGAACTCAAATCTGAAAGAAGGAAAATAGAGGAAATATGAGGATAGCTCCAGAAATATTTGGAGCAAACCAAGGAAGTATGCTCTCTCTATTCTGATGTATGATATTATGAATCTCCAACCAATAATTATGACTTGTTTTTACTTGAGCGGTATTTGCTACTAAAAGTAAAAGAATTATGATCTAGGCAAAATTTTGAGTTTTCTTTTTCTTTTATGATTTCATCAAGTGTTTCCAAGAATAGGGGGATACTGTCAAATACTTCCTATGTGAATTATACATGCACAATTTCTTTTTGGAGGAACAGAGGGATGAGAATCCCAACCCCTTTATTGGAGATGTTCAGTTCCAAGCCTTTATATCTTTTTCCAGGAATAAGATTAAATGGTATAGGGCTTATAGTTTTTTCCAAATGAGATAAAATGATTTAGATCTTTGGGTCATAGGTGAACCTAATAGTCCATTACGAACTTTTATGAAGCATGAAGGGTTCATGGAACAACTTGGAGTTGTTCTTCCTTTAGCCCTACTCATAAGGACGTTCTTCTAATAGGTCTTGAGTATTTCAAGGAGACCAAGGAATAAGCTCTTTAGGAATCACAACAATGGTGGAAAGAATCTACTAATAAGATAAAAAATAGAGAGCCTTTTAATTACATGAATTTTCAAGCAGCAGCTGATCGGATGCAATGTTATGGTCATATGGTTCTGTCCAGAGGACCTACATGGATTAGGTTTTGATATAGGTGCCCACTTATCTGGTATCCTCCAAATGGTTACCATGTTGAGTATGATCTTCCTGAGGAAAAAGAAGGTGATTCTTTAAAAATACTTCAGAACAAGAATGGATTACAACATCATGATGAACCCTCCTATCTAGCTTATTCCTTAACTATGTTACATGTAAATCATCTATTTTCATGAGGATATGCAACAAGTTAAGTTGTGGGGTGATGTTGGTTCATGGACATGGTATGATTCTTATCCTCATTTCCTTAGTAAACATTATGTTTTTGACAGTTTTATCCTTAGTTTGCAATGATTTTAGAAGAAAAGGATAATGAAAATCAGTTAATGGTATTGTAGTTAATTTAAGTATTTTAGATATCATGAAGCTTTAATTTGAGTAAATTGGTGTGTAGATTTATTTGATTAAACAATTTTTTCCCCCTCAGAATAGTGGAATAATGTTCTCAGACATGCCATTGCCTTAATTCTAAAAAAATACAGCTCATGGCACGAGCATGGCTGAAGAAAGAAAGTTGAGGAAACTGATAGCTGTTATTCAAAGATTTTACAGTTATATGAAAAATCCTCAACATCTTCCAATTCTTGGGATAAATCTACTATTATTTTCCAATGTAATATATATGAAAAAAAAGTAAGAAAAGACATGAGGAAAGAATTTGATTTTACGTTTCACTATAGATTGTGAACTGTAATCCAACTTAGAACTTTCGCAGATCATTCTGTAAATTATTTTGATGTTAATGAAATTGCGCGATATTTTACCTTATTTTATTTATAATGATTTTATCTAAGGCAGTGCTTTCAGAGACCTTGGGCCCAGTCCCTGTTGTATATCAATATTAGTTGGTTCGCTATCATATTAGCATTAGTCGTATTATTGATTACTTGTCTCTTTTTCATTGTAGATAATCAATTGAAATTTACATATTTTGATTCCGTTATGAATTTCTAGAAATCACTGATTGAATTGTGAGAACTAATTATACAAGTTTAAAAGTGTGTGTTAACACTCGAAAATCATACAGCGGAAGAAGGCATTAATTAATGTCAGGCCAAAGGATTTAAAGGGCTGGAAAACATTGTAGAATCTAGAAAGTATTTAAAAATCTTAAAGGTTTGAGGAAAATCAAATTTGAACTAGTCTTAAATGCTATTTGCACGCATTATCCTTCGAGAAGAGTGCCTTGTGCGTGCCCTTTTTCCTGATATGTGTGCATTCCTAAGGGTGGAGAAATGTCACTATCCGGGACCACAACAAGCAAAGGACAAGTCACACCTTCCTTGAAGCCACCTAAGGATAGCCACCAACGCCTTTGTTACACCATTTTTTGGTCATCTAACATGTTACTATTAGATGGACCTAAGTACACCATGTAAGACCAATTTTACCCTAAGTAAAATAGCTTTCACTATGAAAAACAACTTAGTAAAACCACCTTTATTAAGTTGTTTATGGTCTAAATAGGAAACCCCATGAGGAAATAATAAATATATCCACATTTTCTTGATTTTCATCAAGGAATAATTAGTTAAAAACAATTTAATTAATATTCCTGGCCATATTTAACCCGAAACAGGAAAATTGATTAGATAAATTATTACTTATGTTATTATTTTCTAGGAATAATTATTTAAACCTTATTTAAATAATATTCCTTGTCAAATTTGACTAAATAATTCATTAATAATTAAATAAATCATTATTTATTTGATTATCACTCAACCACATCCTTAAAATAATAAATAAATCATTTATTTATTTATTATTTACAAATAAATGGATTTGACCCAAGTCAAATTCTTTTTCCCTCCAACAAATATAATAAAATATTCCATAAAAGTTGGATCTAGATTTGGTTGATAATATTTTAATTATGCACCAAAATTTAGAATAACTCAATATTTTGTTATAAATAGAAGGGTGTTGGGAAAAATACTGAGAGGGGGGGGTGAATCAGTATTTAGTGCAGACTGAAAACTTTTTACTTTTTCTTTTTCTAAAACCCATACGCTACTTTACTGAAGCCAACTCACGTATACACGCGGATATCCTTAATAAAACTCGGGTATTAACAGAGATCTCATTATGCTGATAATTCTTTGCTTAGATCATTGCATCATTCATTCATTAGATGTTTAGTATGCAGTAAACATGTGCAGTAAGAATAGAATAAATCATCACACATAAGCAACACACATGAACACCAGGATTTAAGGTGGAAACCCAATTCGAGAGAAAACCACCGATGTCGTCATCTCAGTCTTCAATATTTTATAATAAAGAAAACATCGTACAACCATGTACTGGCGCAGACTCATACCAGTGCGTAGGCACCCACCTGCAAAAGGCTACAACCTTCTCTCATTTACCAGCCTCTCTTGGAAGGGAGCCACTACCCCCTGCTCTCATTTACCAGCCTCTCCTGGAAGGGAGCTACAACCCCCTGCTCTCATTTACCAGCCTCTCCTGGAAGGGAGCCACTACCCCCTGCTCTCGTTTACTAGCTACCACTGGAAGGGAGCTACAACCCCGTCATTGAAGGCTTCAATCCTCAGCACCATTGTGGACCATGTTTCATCAATTTTCATACTGGATCCAACAACTTCCATACAACACATCTTGTAGGCCACTTTTCATCATATTTTCAGACTGGACCCACTCCACAAATTTAAGCTCAACATTCATCAAACTTAAACTTATAACCCCATCAATTCATTCATTGAATCATCAACCAATCAACCAACGACTTGATCTTCAATTAACATAATCAGCAGCATATTCATCATTCAAACAACCCAGTTCTGTATGAATACATCATTGACAGATAACAGTAAAACATCAAAACAGATCAGACATTTCATTCCACTTACTTCAGCAAACCCTAGATTCCATACGCGCTTTTACTTCACTGAACCTGCATATGTACGCGCTTTCATGCACACCAACTTGCGTATAATTCTATGCATTCTTCAGAAAACCCTACCTGCCCATACATGCTTTTCCTTAAGCAGACCCGCGTATACACGTGCTGTTACTGAAGCGAACCTGCGTATACATCTGTAACTTTTCAGGACTGTGCAACTCTTCAGATTATATAAACAACTCAGATTTCATCCTTTACTTCAGAAATTATTTCGTCTCATCTCAGATCTAAACATTCCATAAACAGATCTAGAAAATACATATACATTTCAGATCTAGAGATCCCTCTTTATCATTTTCTTCATAGGTGCATTATTAATTCAGATCAATTAGTAAATTGTTACCCAATCCATACAGATATACTCCAGAGTGAAGTATTCATTCCATACCCAGACATATGCACCCACTTGCACCATGATCTTCTTCTCCTTATATAGATTTAGCCTTTGTCAATACCATGAGTCAAAACCACACCACTTCTGATGGTATTCCTGGACGGGATCAAATAAATAATCAAGCGCTCAATACTTTGGGTCAATACCATGGTTATGTCTCCTGGTTTTATAAAATTAGAGCGCAAATAGGCATACGCGACTTGGCACGTAATTTTCTGTGTGCATACGCTACTTCTCCTTATCAAACCCGCGTATGCTTTGTGACACATCATTTTTATCATTTTTCCGGCACTTACTGAATTTCCTTTCTTATGCTACTTCTGAACTGATCTGTAGATACATCAGATTTACATCATTTCCATCAAGGACAACTTCATCAAGCAGGTTCCATCAAATTCAATACATTGTATCACATTGCCAACAATCTCCCCCTTAATTCATCAAGTAGGTCTCCATCAAGGGAAACTTAATCAAGTATGTTTCCAATAGGTTTCTGTCAAGAACAACTTCATCAAATAGGTTGCCATCAAATTTATCAAGTAGGTTGCCATCAAGGACAACACTCTGCATCATATTGCCAACAATCTCCCCCTTTGGACTTGATGGAAACCATGATGGTGTTTGATCATTGCAACAAATAGATACATTGATTATAATCATTATGCAAACACCATGATACTCTCCCCCTATTCAAACACCATGTTACTCTCCCCCTTTGACATCAAGGGCAAAGGGCAGATGAAAACCAAAACAAGGTTTTTCTCCTCATGTAGAAAGAAGAGCTCTGTAGATCTGATGTGCACTGAAGTTACCTTGCTCCCCCTGAGTTCATGCTGAATCTTCAAACATATTATTCAATGAAGTACATGACTCTATGACCTTTCCTATCACCAAGGACTCATACTTACAGCAAAGATCCAACCAAGTGGATTTACATATATGACTCAAGTACCCAACCAAGTGGGTTTACACATTTTGACTCAACTTCCCAACCAAGTGGGTTTACAAATTTGAACAAGTCCTTACATGACAAAATATTACAATTTTACATCATAGGTCTCAACATGACCTTTTCATCAAAATAAAAATATGACTTTTTATGACCAATATCAGAAAGACCTCAAGAGAGAGATCATATTTCAAAACCATCATAATGCCAACAATGCATTACTTTCAATATGACTAATGCTCCCCCTTAGCTTGTGCATCATGAACACTTTCAACAGAAAATCATCAAGGAATCTTTATCAATAATATCAAAGAATGAAACAGAATTATGAGAACTGGAACATCACCAGAGATACCAAACAATACTGCAGCTGTGCTAAAAAAAGCTGACCCCAAAAATTTGTCAGCACACACCCATACGTGGTTTTATATGTATAAACTCGCGTATATACGTGACTGTATTTCAGGAAACCCGCGTATCCCATTTAATCTTCTGAAATTAAGTAGATCTGATCTTCTGTATGACAGAGACTATTCCCAGCTTCTGCCTGAGATATTCGAATGCTTCCCTGGGATATATGAGAGAATAAAGATAGGACAATGTAGCTATTTTTTCAAGTGTCATCCAACATTTGTAGCATAAGTGCATCAGTAACCAGGCCTTCAGACTTTTTGTAGCATCAACAAATTCTTCCCAAAAGGAATTATCATGCCAGAACGGCTTCTTCAATAGACAATATGTGTCAAGCAATCATCCATGTGATCTGTTATCACCAAGATCTTCATGATTTATCTTTATTTCACAATCAAATTTGTGTATGAATTATGTATATAAGATCTCAATCGTGTCACAATTCATCAGCAAAAAACTCTACATGATCTATCCTTATCTCTGAATCATAAGACTTCCATCTTATCCATGTGTGAAAACAAAAGATATTCTTCAGCAAAAAGAAATTAGGGTTAATCCATAATCTCATCATAAGAAACCATGTATCATGTCATCATCATTTGAGCAAGAACTAAGGAATAATCAGATACAATGCCAACAATGTAATCATTAGTTGTTAGACTGATGCTCCCCCTAAACCTGTGTTCCTGATCTTTAGCTATCTTATTGTTTTTCTTATCAGAAAAGCATACGCGACTGTCTCCAGCAGAACTCACGTGTATACGCGGCTTTAGTTCATTAAACCTGTGTATGGAAAGTGAAACACTGAAAATTTCCACAACTTCACCTCCCCCTGAGTTTTTACCACCTGTACCTGTCTTCTTCACATCAGATGCACTGTCAGAAATAATCATACCCAGAATTACCAAACCAATCATGAGAATCACCATACATTGCTCCCCCTGTGATGATACATTACTAATCCCTATAATGTATCTCACATCATTCCTGCAGTTATTATGAGACGTAAACTTTAGAAGCGGATGACTGCAGTAGGATTATTATCCCCTATGTTTTTGACCGGTCCTCCTTCTTTTTCCAGCTTTGCTTGAAATTTCTCTTAGTGTGCTGAAAATTCTCCAATTTCTCAAATCTGTTCATCCTGAATTATTTTTCTACATGTCCATACTTGTTACAAGCATAACATCTTGTGTGACCAGAAAAGTAAGCATAAGGATGTGTTGTTCTATTCTTCCTTTTATTGCAATCAGCTGCTTTATGACCATACTTGCTACATGAAAAACAATATCCCTTGAAGAAACCAGAGTACCTTTCTGTTTAGTATCTGTTTGTTTGTGATTAAAATGATCTGCTTCTGCAATTGGCTACAACATGCGCATAATTATGACATTTAAAGCATTCAACATTATTGATGGTTCTATAGTTAGGGGGGAATGATTTCTTTTGAGAGTTCATGATTGTCGGTTGACCTTTTGTTTCTTCCAACACTTCAGGTTTTGCATTAATATCCTTTGAATCTTTAGCACTTCCTTGTGAACTAGATTCTCCTTTAACAGTTTCATGAAAACCAAGACCAAATTTAATAGAGGGAGACCTTTGACTACTGAGAATATTGTCCAGAATCTTAGTACTATCTTGAAACCTCAATAGTTTATCTTTTTCTTCTAATTTACCTTTCAAAATATTTACCTCAACCTCCAAACTTTGGCATTGCTTCTTCATGCTTTCTTCTTTCCTTCTTCCTTCTTCTATTTGATCATTCAATTTTAGAATCTCTTCTTTCAACCCATTTTCTTGTTCTTCAAATGTTTGTAGAAGTTCTTCATTCTTCTTATTTGATGCTTCCAGATCTTCTTTGAGGGATATGATTTCTGCTTCAAGTCTTTCACTTTGATTGGTTACTTTATCCTGCTGTCTTTGATACATTTCTTTCTGACCATTCATTCCAGAGATCATATCTTTGTAGATAGATTCCTTCTTTTTAAATTGATCTTCATCATTAATCTTGAGTTTTTCTTCTAGACCCATACTATTACTTTCACTATCATTTTCACTATCTTCACCATTGCTTGCATAAGGAAGTGAATCACAAAGATTGGTACCTTTTTCATCTTCTTCATTTTATGCTTCACATGTTTTCTGAGATATCTCCTTTCTTTGAGTAGCCTTCTTCTTTTGCTTTCTTTCCATGAGCACTAGCAGATCTTGGTCAGAATCTTCTTCATCCTCATTTGACATTTCATCATTATCTTCATTTGTATAATAGCTCTTTCCCTTTTCAAATTGTTTCCCTTTATCATGATTTTCTTCATAAGGACATTTAGCAACATAATGACCAACTCTTCCACAATTAAAACACTTGAAGGGAAGCTTATCTATGAATCTTCCAGTACCTGGTTGGAGTCTTCTGACAAAATTTGCTTCTTCTTCTTCTGATATGTAACTTGATTCCTTGACAACTTCCTTTTCTTTTCCTTTTGCACATGCCTTAAAGGCAACTTCTCTGATTTGAGAGGGACCTTCTTTTCTCATTTCAAAAGCAGTTAGAATACCATGTAGTTGAACAATAGTAAGAGTTTGCAGATCTTTCCTTTCTTCAATAGCAGATAATTTTGACTCAAATTTTGAAGTCAAAGATCTTAAGACTTTTTCAACCATACTAGTATCAGTTATGGTTTCACCCAAACTTCTCATACGATTTACAATATCATCTAGACGTAAAAAGAAACATGAAATACTCTCATCACTATGCATCCTTAAATTTTCATATTCAATTCTGAGAGTTTGGAGTTTGGCACTTTTTACCTTTGTATCTCCTTCATAGCTTAGAATGATTTTGTCCCATATTTCTTTTGTTGAATTTAGCTGCATCACTTTAACAAATTCTGATTCAGACAGGCTTCCTAATAAAACATTGACTGCTTTGGCATTGATTTCATATTTATTCCTTTCCGCTGCATCAGTAGGAATAATTGTCGGATACCGATAACCTTCTTCCACGATTGCCCATAATTCTGCACCAAGACTTTGCAAATATGATTTTGTTCGTATCTTCTAGAATAACAGATTACTTCCATTGAATAAAGGTGGCCTTAGAGAAATTACTCCTTCCTGACTTCCCATTGTGACGGATCTCCTTCAAGCGATCAAGCTTCTGCAGAAGAACCTGCTCTGATACCAATTGTTGGGAAAAATACTGAGAGGGGGGGTGAATCAGTATTTATTGCAGACTGAAAATTTTTTAATTTTTCTTTTTCTAAAACCCATATGCTACTTTACTAAAGCCAACTCGCGTATACACGCAGATATCCTTAATAAAACTCACGTATTAACAGAGATCTCATTATGTTGATAATTCTTTGCTTAGATCATTGCATCATTCATTCATTAGATGTTTAGTATGCAGTAAACATGTGTAGTAAGAATAGAATAAATCATCGCACATAAGCAACACACATGAACACCAGGATTTAAGGTGAAAACCCAATTCGGGAGAAAACCACCGCTGCCGTCGTCTCAGTCTTCAATATTTTATTATAAAGAAAACATCGTACAACCATGTACTGGTGCAGACTCATACCAGCACGCAGGCACCCACCTGCAGAAGGCTACAACCTTCTCTCGTTTACCAGCCTCTCCTGGAAGGGAGCCACTACCCCCTGCTCTCGTTTACCAGCCTCTCCTGGAAGGGAGTTACAACTCCCTACTCTCGTTTACCAGCCTCTCCTGGAAGAGAGCCACTACTCCCTGCTCTCGTTTACCAGATACCACTGGAAGGGAGCTACAACCCCCTCACTGAAGGCTTCGACCCTCAGCACCATTGCCGACCACGTTTCATCAATTTTCATACTGGATCCAACAACTTCCATACAACACATCTTGTAGGCCACTTTTCATCATATTTTCAAACTGGACCCACTCCACACATTTAAGCTCAACATTCATCAAACTTAAACTTATAACCCCATCAATTCATTCATTGAATCATCAACCAATCAACCAACGACTTGATCTTCAATTAACATAATCAGCAGCATATTCATCATTCAAACAACCCAATTCTGTATGAATACATCATTGACAGATAATAGTGAAACAGAAAAACAGATCAGACATTTCACTCCACTTACTTCATCAAACCCTAGATTCCATACGCTCTTTTACTTCACTAAACCTGTGTATGTACGTGCTTTCATGCATACCGACCCGCGTATACTTCTGTGCATTCTTCAGAAAACCCTGTCTGCCCATACACGCTTTTTTCCATAAAAGAAACGGACCCGTAGCCACGCGATATTCTTGAAGCGAACATAACGTATACATCTGTAACTTTCGGGGCTTGTGCAGCTCTTCAGATCAGATTTCATCCTTTACTTTAGAAATTATTTTGTCTCATCTTAGATCTAAACATTCCATAAACAGATCTAGAAAATACATATACATTTCAGATCTAGAGATCCCTCTTCATCATTTTCTTCATAGGTGCATTATTAATTCAGATCAATCGGTAAACTATTACCCAATCCATACGGATATACTCAGTGAGGTATTCATTCCATGCAGACATATGCACCCACTTGCACCATGATGTTCTTCTCCTTATATAGATTTAGCACTGTAAAATACCATGAGTCAAAACCACTCAACCGTTGATGGTATTCCTGGACGGGATCAAATAGATAATCAAGCGCTCAATACTTTGGGCCAATACCATGGTAATGCCCCCTGGTTTTATAAAATTAGAGTGCAAATTGGCATACGCGACTTGGCACGTTCATTTCCGCGTACATACGCGACTTCTACTTAACAAAACCGCATATTCCTTGTGACATATCTTTTTCAACATTATTTAGGCACTTTCTGAATTCCTTTCTTCTGCTACTTCTGAACTGATCTGTAGATACATCAGATTTACATCATTTCCATCAAGGAAAACTTCATCAAGCAGGTTCCATCAAAGTCAATACATTGTATCACATTGCCAACAATCTCCCCCTTAATTCATCAAGTAGGTCTCCATCAAGGGCAACTTCATCAAGTATGTTTCCAATAGGTTTCCGTCAAGAACAACTTCATCAACTAGGTTGCCATCAACTTTATCAAGTAGGTTGCCATCAAGGACAACACTCTGCATCATATTGCCAAGAAAGGGTTTTTCCATTCACTCACTACCTTTTGTTCCCTAAAGATCACTCTGGATCTATACTTTTGGTTTGACTTTGGTCCACCATCATTGTCATATTTTGCTACCATTTTTCCTGTGAGCTCCTTTTGAGTTCCATTTTTTGTCTAGGTTTTCTACACCATCAAGAGAGAGGGATTTTAGATCTGAAGTGCTGAGGACTTACAAGAACCCATCCCATTGAGGAGGACTGGTAACATATTTCAATGTTCTCCTCCAAGGTGTGATAAATACAAAAAATTCTTTAAAACAATCTTGTCTTGTCTATTGGATGCATGGAGAAACTCTTGATTTTATTTACTGCTTAATGTCTTTTAATGCATAGATCTAGATTTTTGCAGCATTTATCTTGGTCAACTAATTGCAGATCTAAATATATTGGCAGCCATCTTTGCTGTTAGGGTTTTTTGTTATGCATGGCTAAAGTGAACCGTTTTTGTACACTTGTGATCAAGATTCATACTGACAACTGGCGACTCCACATGGGTTTACGATTACGACCTCTGTCGTTTTTCAGATCCCTGCATATCCAGCTGCTTCAAACCCTAGGATTTCTCTTCAAATTCTCATTTTTCTTTTCTTGACATTTTTTTTAACCTATAAAACCCTAAAACATTAAAAATTATAACTTCTGTGTGTTTTTGGACCTATTGCGCAGGTGACAGGCATCAGTCGTAGCTGAGACGACACATTCTTCTGAAACCTACTCCCGAGAGTGCCGAAAGTGTAGGTCACACTTTTTGGTCCAAAACCTATGACCTGAACCTCCAGGGTGCAGAAAAAAGGCCAAAACCTGCGACCTCTGTAGAAATCAGGTAAGAAACTGCGACCTGGACTTTTTGCGGGAGTTTTTCTTAAATTTTTCTAGCTTTGTCTGGGCCTCTGTTCAGGGTTGTCTGACCTCCGTCTCTGCCTATTTTGGACCTACACTTTTTCTCTTTTACTCATCTAAGAGGGAACCTAGCCCTCTAGGGCTTCAGTACCCTCCACCTTTTGTGGAAAAGTTTTAGCTGCTGGAGGTTGTCTGAAATTTCAGAGTATTCAGGCATTTTTCAGATATGATACCTTACCTTTAGATCCACTTTAGATTGACTATTTATCCATCCAAAACACCTCCTTTTATTTTTGTTTTGGTTTTCCTCTAGGGTCCCCTCCGCTTCCCTCTAGGATATAGCCTTCTGCCACCTCATTTACAACAATTTTTCCTCTGATTTTTCCTTTTTTTTTCGCCATTTTCTAACAAATGCGACCTTTAGATCTTTGTCCTCCCGACCTTAGATCTATTGGTTATTTTTGGTGTGTTTCAACTAGATTTTTGCCCAACTATAGACTAGTTGTTGAGAGCTGTCTCCCTGGGTTTAAATTAATGCATAATTAGTTGTTTATTTTATGTTACTTTAGTTTCATATATATATAATGTTATCTGTAGGTTTATTTACAGTTATACAACACACTTTTTCTTTTTCTCTACAAACGTCTGGGTTTAAAAATTAAAATTTACACACTTAGCACACACACCCTAAGTGAAGAATAGCTTGGTTAACTCCGCCAAGAAAATACTTTAACATTGAAATCAATTGATCCTACACCTCTTTTCCCTTGTTTCGACATTGTAATCAGTTGATCCTACACCTCTTCGCCCTTTTTGGTCTCTCTTCCCTTTGAGCCATGCTTGTGCATTCACCATTGTGCCACCAAGGATTTTATCCCAGAGACTTCTTGGCCTTCATCCTCAGTTTCCGGTAGGAAGACTTACTCCTCCGTGTAGGATTAAAGTTAGTCCTCCACCGAGTCTGCACTCCCAGGCTCTTAAGTTCATTGGGTTCCCCTTAGGTTCACCTTTGATTCCCCATTGTCACCTTCACCATGTTTGGTTCGGGACCCTAATGCTAGTGTTAAACGCCAACCTAATCTTGGGAATACTACTAGTGGGACCACAAACAGGAACTATTCCATCTACGCCCTTTCTCCCCTATATAGCGGTATCAAGCTTCCCGATTTTAACTTGATTTAGAAATGACCCTATACACCATGACACTAGTTGGCTTTCTTGTGAAAACTTCAAGAGCTCCCTTATAGGATCCCCAAGTTTGAAAGGCCTTGCTAGAGAATATCCTACAAATCATGTTTGATATTTCCATGTGGTGTTCGTCTAACTCCATTATCGATGACTCTGTCCGTCTTCAGTTGTTCCAACGTACGCTTACTGGTGAAGCTTCTAAGTGGTATGTTGATCAGACCTCATCCTCTCATACCACCTTTGCGACTCTTGCCTGAGCTTTTTTGTCTTATTTCTATCTTCCCCTTCGTTATGACACTGGTACCGAAATTTTGACTTCTTTTCATCAATCGTCTGCGACCCGCTTATCCGATCATGTCTAGGAATGACAGAAAAGAAAGAGCCTATGTCGAGCCCCTACTTTCGAAGACCGTGTCTACATGGACTGGTTCCTTAGATCTATTTTTCATACTATAGGAAAATATTCCGCATCGTATTTCCCTCAAACCGAAGAAGCCGCTCTCCAAATTTCATTAAAATATGACCTGATCTATGCTCAGTCGAGTTATGTTTATACCTTTCTACCTGATCTTCCTAGACCCAGTGGTGCCAATGCACCAGGGGCATCTCATGCCACCGACAGTATCGTTGGAGCTCTCTCTCACCCATATGCTTAGCCTCCCATGGGCTATGGTTTCCCTCAGGGAGGGGCCAACACCTCTTGCACTTTTCCCTCTCCCGGTAGCATGTATCGAGGATATGACATGCCTCCTCATTTTTCCGAACCTCCTGTTTACCACAATGTTACCCAGCCTCCTTATTATTTTTATCTGCACCTGGTGCTCCAGCTCCTTAATTATTAGCACCACCACCTCCCTTGCATTCTCAAACCCTGCAACGGCAGCCACCGCCCCCTCAGGGGTAGGTGTATGCACAGCAAGGCACGACTAATCCTCCTCCTTCCAAAAATAAGAGGAAAGGCACTCAAAATCAATCTTCCCCTAGTAATCCTAGACCTAATCCTCAAAATAATGCACATAACACTGCTAATCCGTAACAGGGCACTCACCCCAAGCAGGATAGGCCTGTTCGCACGAATAAGACTTGTTCTTGTTGTGGTGTTTATGGTCATTACACTCACGATTGTCCTCTATTACAACAGATGCGGCAGATGTTGCAAACTCAAGCAACATTGTGACAAAAACAAGCCTCCCCTTTCGTCCCTCCCAATGCTGAGCCTAGTCAGTCGGCTATGTTTACTAATCCTTTCCCTCAGCAAGGATTCGTGGCTACCCAACCACCTAAAGTTCCGGTGGCCACTCAAGCTCCTCCATCTGGTACCTCCGATTACCAGATTATCATGGTGAACTCTGACCAATCTCTAATTGTAGATATCAACCTTCAGACTCAATCCTGTCAGTACAACAAGCCTCTCACTACGTTTGTCCCCGAGCCCCCTTCTTAAGGTTCTACAGAGCCTCTTTCGACACCTAATGGTCCTTTGCAGAACCCTCAGCCTAAGGCAAAGGTTCATACCAAGATCCCTAAGGGAAAATTACACCAAAATGTTGCTTCTAGCAAAGCTTCCCATTCGTATAATATAGTAGATGATTTGGCGCAATTTCCTGCTACCATCTCAATGCTGGAACTCCTCTAGTCGTGCCCTTCACAAAAAAAAACTCTACTATCTACCATGGGCACTGTAGATCCTTCATATGATCAATTGATCACCTTCGATGTTGACCGGTCAGAACATCCTCCTTTTCCTACTTCTGTCACCTTCCAAATCCCAGTCAAGAGCTGAAACGCCAACGTTTCCCATTGTATCATTGATGAGGGGGCATCCACCTGTGTGATTTCTGCTTCAGTTTGGAAGCAACTCGGATCACTTGAGTTGGCCCCTTCCATGATCACTCTCCGAGCGTGGGATGGCCACGCCTCCCAGCCCATTGGCCTATTTCATAACTGTCCTATTACTCTTGCGGGCAAGACTGTTTGCGTTGACATATAAGTCATTGATTCCCCCTTAGATTACAACATTCTATTGGGTCATAGCTACACCTATGCGATGTTTGTTGTACCATCTGTGGTTCACCGCAAGATTTCCTTTCCCCACAATGGAAATATATTCATCATTCACCAGTTGACATATTATGAACCAAAGTCTCAGACCTCCTCTAAGTCCATCATATCTTTGGTGGCCAATAAGCAAACTCTCGATCCCTTGACTAGTGTCTCACCCGAAGTCTACAAAGACTCCTCTTTTCTTGGTACATTCCTTGGTCTTCCTCCTCCTGTCTCTGATCCTAGCTCATCGAATGTTTGCATGATGCAATCATCTCAAGCTTCCCTCAAGCGACCCGCTTCAACTAGTTAGTAACCTCGCCCTCCACAACCTACTCCTAGCCCTTCCATTTAGCCTTCTGGACCTCCTCCTCCTAGCCCTTCACCTATAGCTAGTATCCATGAGCCTCTCTACCCTCCTAGAATGGTTCCTCTAGGCCTTAACCATCTCGGAGCCATCCCACTTGGCCATTACCCCTCCGGTCAGATACCGTTCCTAGCTCCCCCTCCCGGAGTGTTCTCGGTACCTGTCATGGCTACCCTATCTCTTCTCAACCTAACCCTGGGGATTCCTATCTGGTACCTTGATCCCCCAGTCACTACTCTTCCTGGTCAACCTAAACCATATCTTTCTTTGACCCCAGTTCAAAGAGTCCCTATGAATACTCCCGCTACAACAGTGCCTCAACCACCTCAACAGGAACCTTCTCTTGTTGTGAAAGCTTCGGGTAAAAAGGGCAAAGCTCACAAGAGGGCATCAAAATACAAGGCTTCCCTGACTGACCCTGCTCCTCCTCCGCCTCCAAAGCCTTGTGCTTTGTGTCATGTCGTCGGTCATGCTATCCATACCTGTCCTGAGTTGCCCCGTATCAATTCCATGGTTAATGTTGTGTTCCCTAAGTCTACGGTCCCTTAAGCCCCTGTTTCTTCCTTGACTACAGCCAAGAACCCTAAGACTATTCACACCAACCAACCTTGTGCTTTGTGTGATCTCCATGGCCATTACTCCCACCACTGTCCCCGCCTCATTCATTACCGCGCCTCTTTGGATGTAGTTCAGGAGTACGAGATTGAATAGAACCAATCCACCTCTCCTATTCTTGTGTAGTATGCTTCAGGCTAGCCTGAGGATTTACTTGCTCCCATTGACATTCCCCCTCCTAATGTCGAGATGATGGAGCCTGCGGCCACCATCTTCTACCTATCATCATTCATGAGACCCTCGGTGGAAACCCCCTCTGAGACTCCCCCTTCTATTTCGCTTGACCTATCTTCAGTGATCACCCTGGGCTCAACATAAGTGGATCATTTATCTACTTATTCTTTCGTCATCCCCCGTGACGATGCACATGTGAACCTTTCTTCTCATGATGATGAGTCAGGTAGCTTTGCCATGTCATGTGGTCCCCCTTCCTCCATTCACTCCATCTTCTATTGTGATGATGACATCATGAAAGCCTTGTCCCCACCTAACTTCATCTTTCCTGCCCATAAGCACGATGGCACCATCCATTTCTATGGTGAATTTCGCAGCTTGAGCACAAGTTACACCTCCGGTAGCTCCCACGCACCACCTAACCGTCGGTGTGTGAGTAGTAGAAATCTTACCCAGATCACTCCCTCTCGCAGTGTTTATTCAATTTCTACTTTGTGCTCAAGTTCTAAGCGTTGTTCATCATCCTCCCATTTATTGTTTTGTGGCACCTTTTAGATGGACCTCCCATCTATTAGCCACTGATCAATTCTATTATACCAAGTGTTTCGGGGATTTAACACCCTAGAGGTTGGTTGGGATTCAACCTCCACAGAGCAGGGGCGTACTATTTAACAGAGACTCACACGATCATGCACAGTCATGAAAACGAAATAGAGCAGAACGAGAGGTTTACCCGTTGGTCCTACGTTTGAAGTAGATCCACGTGGAGTTCAAACTCCCCGCAACCGTCCTTCCTCTTTCACCTGAAATACAAGAAGAAACCAGCACAAAGGACAAGTTGTACAGTATATTTCTACTCTATATGTTAGTGAGATTCATATAAAACATTAAATAAATCATCATGAATGCTTGTATAACAAATATTCTTCATACATTAAAGCATACACTAACACGTTTATTTCGGGAACAGCATGATACTTCCGTATTATAAAAATAGTACGTACAAAAGTAAGTGGAGAGATCACCTGATCCTTCCAAGGCCTTCGCAGACCGTCGTCCGGATCCGTCCAGCCCTTGCCTCGCTAAGACTCCTTCCAAATGAGTGCATATGAGATAACATATAAAGGGATGTGTATCTCAAGGAAACAAGGGTTTCCTGAAATGAACTGGGAAAGTGCAGGAGGCACGGGGAATCAGACTTGGATAGGGAACCAACAGAGTATAATAATAATAATTCTCTCCCTCCCTTAGGCCATACATATGAGGTCTTTTTATAGTCCCTCCAAGTAGTTTCAGCAGTTGGAAACAGTTGGCCACGGGCTGGGGTGGTTGAACTACCCGAGTAACCATCAACCCAACGCGAAATTAGGGATTTTTATATATTTTTTAATCATTAAAATGGCATACGCGGAAAAGTCTAGCTGTACTCGCGTATACACGCGGAAAAACACGGGCATAGTCGCGTATGAAGGATTTTCCACTGTTTTTAAGTGAATTTGTCCAAGTCTGTAGGAATGGGTGCCCATAAAGCCATGTAGCAATCATGAATCATGTCAAGGTGAGAAATGATGCTATAACACCAAGAGGTGGCTAATTTTGTTCTTCAAAAACTCCAAGAGATAATTCCCCTTTGAGAACCTATCATCCTTAAAGTTTTTTAATTATTTAGTTAATCTTCACTACTATTTCCCTTATGAACCTGAAAAATCTGTTGTTTTCCCGAAGAAAATATTGCTGAAAAACCCCATTTTCCATCATTTTACCCCCTTTCACTCATAAATTAACCTCCATTTCTCATCCCATTTTTCCTCGTGAATTTCCTCCATTTCCCTCATTTTCCTTCTTTCCTGTCATAAATTCCCTTCAATGAGGTTTAAAACTACTTTTTAAACCTTATCAGAACCCCCAAAAATCCTCTGAAAATCCTTTAAAAATCCCAAAAAACATTCTTTTGCACTAAGGGCTTAAGCCCCTTTCGGCTAAAGCCCCTAACCTTTTCTCCACATATGACCCATGCCCGAGAACAGGTGCTAAACCCTCGGGCGTTAATCACAATCGGAGCTTCCCGGTTGTGATTTTTCCTTTGTTTTTTATAAATTTTCCGATGCGAGAGTATTTTGTTCTATTAGCTTCCACCGCGACCTCCTCCATCGATCTCTCCTTGATCCGACGATCCACGCGGAATCGCATCACAAGTTTTTGTTGTGTGCTTTCTTTTCTCCTCTACCGATTGGCAACCCTGCGATTGGATCCCGACCATTGATCTGTTTTACCCAGCTCAGATCCAACGGTCCATATCGCTCCCCTTTTAATACTTTCCTTTCTGCCTTTGGCCTTCAGAATTAAATCCTGATTGTCGATCTAGTTTTGAGATGGACGACTCTCACTCAATCGCATCACAAAAATCCATTGCACCTTCCTCCACCCTCCTCCAATTGCGATCCCGCGATTAAATCTCAGCCGTTGAAATCCACAAGAAACAATGGCTAAGATTTAGTCGCACTCCTCCCATAGTCCCCGACATCACACCCGCCGATTAAATCCTGACCGTTTATCTCTCACCTTGATCCGATGGCCAGTGCTTAATCGCGCATCGCAAAATCAAACGACTCGGTGTTTCGGCCTTTTCCCATTTTTCCGATGCAATCCATTATCCACCGTTGATCATTCTTTGATCTGACGACCCACATTCATCCTCCTTTCGCCTTTATATAAAATAGTGGGCCCTCTCCTCTTTGTGTTTCTCCTCCATTTTCCTTTGAAAACCTTACCATTCCTTTATATCCTTGTTTCCGACAGAAGGTTTTAAAGGTAAATCCTGACCGTCGATCTTCAGAGATATAAGGTCTTCAGGATCCATCTTTCCTCCCTTTACATTTTCTTCATATTTCCCCCTTGTCCTAGTTATAACTACTTATCAAAGAAATTCAATGGTCAGATAGCCTTTTTACCCCTCCATTCCGCGCCGAGCTTGCTGACGTCATTTGGACCCCACCTATTCTATTATCCTGCAGCTCTTCATATATCATGCTCTACCTGCACCGTTGGATCTGGATCATCCAATCCAACGGCCTGTAATCCATATTGCGTAATTTTTTAGCCCATCCCACAGTACGCAAATTTTACGCGATATAGGAGGTTTTAGAAATCCATGTGTCGAACGCAGACCTACATCGTGTTCCAAAAGCTAAAACCACATTACCACCCAAACACAACGCAAAAACCACTGTCGGTTTTCCGCTTTACCACTCTTCCTTCTGCAATATAACTCTATATTAGATCCTAGTCCCGATTTAACCTTACCACCAATTCATTTGCCCTCCATCATTCCTCCAAATGATCTCAACCGTAGATCTCTGTTCTTTGATCTAATCTGATGACTTTTATTCAATATCGCGCCCAAACTCCTTTCTTCACCTGGTTAGCTGTTCTGCCAAGTTTTCTCCCTTTTTCCACTACATTTTCTCTGTTGCACGGCTCCAAACTGCCCTCTGTAAACCCTCAAAAGCAATTTAAACCAATAAAACACAGGATTTCAATAATATTTGTGTGTTTTTGTGCAGGTTTAATGAAGATAAAGTTAGAATTTTCCACAGGTGATTACACTGTTATTGGCCAAGGATGACGACCCTTATAGCCTTTTGATATATATTAAAGGGTTTCAAAGGAATAATTAAAAGTTTAAAGGGAATCGATAAGTCATGATTGTCGGTTTTCTGAGCAAAATACTCCAGTAAAACCCTTTGTGCCCCTACAAATAGCAAAACACAGTCAGCATCAATTATGAAAGCGTATCAGTGTCAAATATGAAGATTATGGTTTAATCAAGCCTAAACACCGATCCAAATATAAATCACTATGTTTAGGAAACAAAGAATCAGATCCAAGTACACCTCAGAGCCACATCAAAGGGGCTAATTGAATCCCCCAGCTACCAAAGAGCCACCTGCAGCCTCTAAGAAATCAAAGAAGGCCTACTTATTGCCGAAGAAGAAGATATTTGTTTAAAGACAACTGAATAGTTATTTCAAACAAAATAAGATATTTTAAACTGTCAGTGAAGTTATTGTAAAGGATAAATAGGCCTCGAAGTCAATATTTTTACCCATTAAGCATTAAAAAGAATAAACAGAGTAAATTAAATAGAGTTTTAATTTGATGCATTCTTGCCTCATGCCTTGCATGGTTTTCAAGGCCAGGAGTTGCATTTAGTGTAGAATTTATTGCATTTCAATTCTAAACTCTTCCACCTCCTCATTTCTTCTATAAATACTTCCGAAGAAGATGAGATACAGGTTGGTTGATTTTTCACTAGTTGTCATACTGAAACTCTCTGAAATAATACATAGTCTGTCTGAAGTTGAAGAAGAAATTGAAGTCTTGGAAGCTTGATGATGATGTTGCATGTTTGTTATTGAGAAGGCTCTATCATTGGATCCATGAGCTTGGTGTTGGAAATATGATGCAGAGTGTTGTCCTTGATGGCAACCCACTAAATGAATATGATGACATGCGACTATTGACATGTGTTGTCCTTGATGGAAATCCACCTGATGAAGTTATTCTTGACTTGAAGGACTTGGTAAATGATGTAATTCTGATGTGATATGATGTTTGTTGACAATATGGTGCTGAGTGTTGTCCTTAAATGGCAACCCACTTGATGAAGAGGATGACAACTTACTTGATGAAGTTGTGCTTGATAGAATATGGTTTGATGAACTAAATCTGATGTATCTACAGTGAGTACAGAAGACAATGAAGAAAGGAATTCAGCTTGTGAAAAATCTATGGTGAAAAAGAGTATGTCTCTAGGAAAATGCTGGATATGCCTAAGGGAAGTCGCGTATGCACACAAGAAACAACGCCCAAGTCGCGAGGGCACATAGCAGCCAAAAAGTGTAAAACCAGGGGTAACCACTCATGGTATTGACCCATTGTATTGCACGATTCACCTAAATGACTCCCATCCAGGGAATACCATCTAAAGCATTGTGGTTTTGGCTCATGGTATTGAAAAAGGGCTCATGGTATTGAAAAAGGATAAACCTATATAAAGAGATGAAATTCATTATGCAAATCATGAGTGTGGGTGCAAGATGTCTGAGCTTGAATGAATACTTCTCTCTGAAGTAGATCTGAATGGAAAGGGTTACAATTAAATGATAGATCTGAATGTAAGATGCACCAATGATGAAGAAGGGGATCTAGATCTGAAATGTACTTGTATTTGCTAGATCTGTTTATGGAAGGCTTAGATCTGAAATGAGGCGAACATCTATCTGAAGTAAAAGGGTAAATCTGAACTGAATGTCTGATCTGAAGAAGTATGCTGCTCTATGATGGTTGAAGATATATATGCTACTTCACCGAAGAGGAAGCGCGTATATACGCGGCTTCACTGAAGAGAAAGCGCGTATGCACAATAAAATTAGCTCTGTAATTTGTACTGAAGTATACGCGGGTTTATATGGAAGGAAGCGCGTATATACGCGACATCAGTGAAGTGAAAGCGCGTATGCAAACTAGGGTTTGCTGAAGCAAGGGGTATGAAATATCTGATCTATTCTGCTGTGTTTCTGCTATCTGATCTGTGTTGATAAGTATCTGTTGGTGATGTATGTTTGTGCTTAAAAGTATGGAAAGGGTCCAGCCAAATATGATGAAATGTGGTTTGCAAGTTGTGTTCTATTGAAGTTGTTGGATCCACAGAAAATTGATGAAACGGGTCCATGGAGGTGCCGAGGGTTGTAGCCTTCTTACTGGGGGGTTGTAGCCCTTCCGTGTGAGGTCGGTAAATGAGATCGGGGCGAGTTCTCTTCCAGGAGAGGCTAGTAAACGATCGGGTCGAGTCTTTCCAGAGAGAGGGCCGGTAAACGAGTCGTGGGGTTGGAGCTCTGGAGCCTCCTTCCAGAGAGGCTGCAACCCAGCTATAGTGCGGGTGCCTTCCCTTCGTGCTAGTAGAGTCCGCACCCAAAGACATATGTTGTAATATGTTTTATCTATAATAAAATACTGAAGGCTGAGCAACTGCAGCGGTGGTTTTCTCCCGACTTGGGTTTCCACCTAAAAATCCCGGTGTTCATGTGTGATGCTTTGTGTGATGGTTTGTTCTGTTCTTACTACACATGTTTACTGTTTATAGAACATCTAATAAATGAATGATGGAATGATATAAGTGAAGAACTAATGGCATAATTAGATCTCTGTGTATACGCGAGTTGTATGAAGAATATCCGCGTGTATACGCTAGTTGGATTCAGCAAAGTAGCGTATGGGTTTTAAAGGAATGAAAAAGTAAAAGTTTTGAATATGCAGTAAATACTGATTCAGCCCCTCTCGCATTTTTCCAACAATTGGTATCGCAGGTCCTTGGTGCGTAAGCTTGATCGCTTGAAGGAGAGATCCATTTCAGTTGGAAGAGAAGGGAAAGATAAGGCTATTCAAAGCAAGGAGATGTCTCAGAAAACATGTATAGCAGAGAATGGAGAAAATGAAACAGGTATTGAATACTATTCATGTGATTCGATTTCCTGTGTATGCAATGATGAAGAGAGTGAAAGTAATGTCATGGATCTAGAAGAAGCTATCAAGATCAAAATTGAAGATCAACTTATATCATATAAAGAAAAGGATTCTATCAACAAAGAGTTAATCTCTAGAATGAAAGAACATATGAACAAGTATCAAAGGTTGTATGACAATGTAACCAATCAATGTAAAGGGCTTGAAGCAGAAAACGTTTCTCTAAAAACAGATCTGGAAAAATAAAAAAGGAAGAATGAAGGTCTTAAAGCTAGAATCATATCTCTACAAGCAGAATTTGAAGCCGCTCTGCAAGCAGATCTTGAAGCATCAAATAAGAAGAATGCAGTCCTTGAAGCAGAAAACATATCTCTGAAAGAAAATCTCGAAGTATCGAAGAAGAAGAATGAAGAGCTGCAAGAAACATGTGAAGAAAATGAAAATTGGTTGAAAGTAGAGATTCTAAATCTGAAGGATCAAGTAGAAGATGGAAGAAGGAAAGAAGAAAGCATGAAAAAGCAATGTCAAGCCTTGGAAGTTGAGGTAAACATTCTAAAAGGTAAATTAGAAGAAAAGGATAAACTCTTGAGGTTTCAAGATAGTACTAAGATTCTGGATAATATTCTTAGTAGTCAAAGGTCTCCTTCTATTAAATTTGGTCTTGGTTTTCATGAAACCGTTAAAGGAGAATATAGTTCACAAGGAAGTGCTAAAGATTCAAAGGATATCAATGCAAAATCTGAAGTGTTGAAAGAAACACAAGATCGACCAAATAATCATGAATTCTCAAAGAATTCATTCACCACAAGAATCATGAATGTTTTAAATGTCATAATTATGGGCATGTTGGTGCAAAATTTAATTGTAAGGGTAACAATTCAAAGACAAACAAACAAAGCTCTACTCAAGAAGGTACTCTGGTAGCTTCAAGGGATATTGTTTTTCATGTAACAAGTATGGACATAAAGCAGCCGATTGTAAAAGGAGGAATATTAGAAATACTCATTATGATTCTTATGCTTATTTCTCTGGACACATGAGATGTTATTCTTGTAACAATATGGACATGTAGAAAACGAATGCAAGTTGAACAGATATGAGAAATTGGATAACTTCAAGACACAAAATAGAAAGTACAAACAAATCGAAAAAGATGGAGGACCTATCGTAAACGTAGGGTTCTCTGAATTTACCGCAACCATCCGCTTCGAAGATTACTTCTCCTATCGATCATAGGACAATGTGGGATAAATTATGAGATCTAGTAATGTATCGTCACAAGGGGAGCAATGTATGATGTCTCTCATGGTTGATTTGATTATTCTGGTTATATGTATTTCTGACAGTGCATCTGGTGTGAAGAAAAGACAGGAACAGAAGTTAAATTTGCTGGAGGAGATGAAGGTGTGAAATTTTCTATATTTCACTTTCCATACGCGGGTTCTATGAAACAAAGTCGCGTATATACGCGAGTTCCAGCTTACACAGCCGCGTATGCATTGATGATAAGAAAATTTATCTGATAGCTGAAGATCTGGAGCAGAGGTCCAGGGGGAGCATCAGTCTGACTGCTAATGATTGCACTATTAGCATCATACTGAAATGATACATGGGTTCTTGTGTTGAAGATTATGGATGAAGCCTGGTTGCTTTATGATGAAGAGCATTCGTTGTTGAGATGAAAGTCTTAGTAATTCCAGAGATAAGGATAAATTCATGCGTAGGTTGTTGCCGATGACATGCCGATGAAGGTGTCTCAGGTTACACAAGTTAACGAAGAGCAATCGGTTTAGGGGGAGTAGCAAAGCTGAATACTAATGATTGGGACACAGAATATGACTCTATTCGGTTATCAGATACTCATGCTCAAATGATGATGGCTTGGTACATGGTTTATGATGATGAGAAAATGAATGAGTCAGTTTACTACCATATAAAGTTTATCAGTTGGATGAAATTGGAAGTCTTATGACTCAGAGATAAGAATATATCATGCAGAATTTGTTACTATGGTTGAGACCTTTTCCCTACATATGCTTCATCATGTTAAATCTTGAAGATCTTGATGATATTGGACCACATGGATAATTTCTGGACTCATATTTGAAGGTGTTGTTCTGGTATGGTAATTTCTCTTGGAAAGAATGTATTGATGCTGCAAAGAATCTGAAGGCTTGGTTACTAATGTGCTTATGCTACAACCATTGAATGACGCTTGAGGACACAACCACATTGTTCTATCTATCTGTATTCCAGGGAAGCATTCAAATATCTCAGAAAGAAGATGAGCACTGTCTTTGCCTCACAGAGGAGCAGATCTGGTTAAAATATATAAGATGGAATTGGATACGCGGATTTACTGAAACACAGTAGCGTATATACGCGAGTTCATGCACACAAAACCGCGTATAGTTGGTTATTGACAAATTTTTGCTTGAGTCACTTTCTTCAAATATTGAATGTTGCAGTGCTGTTTGGTATCTCTGATATTGTTTGGTATCTTTGGTGGTGTTCCAGTTCTTATAATATTGTTTCGATCTCTGATGTTTTGATAAAGATGCCTTGATGATTTGTTGGTGAAAGTGTTCAGGATGCACAAACTAAGGGGGAGCCTCAGTCATATGAAAAGGATGCTTGGATGCACAGTTTCAGGGGGAGCATTACGTTGCTTTCTATATAATGCTTGTTAGCATTTTATGATGGTTCTCAAATATGTCTCTTCTTATAGACTTTCGGTGTTGGTCATAAATGGCTATATGTGTATTTTGATGAAAAGGTCTCTGCTGGAGACCTATGACTGTGCAGCCTGGAAATATTCAATATGTATGATTCATTAATCAGGAACCCACTAACAGAAGGCCGGGAAACAAATTTGTAAACCCACTTGGTTGGGTAGCTGAGTCAAATATGTAAACCCACTTGGTTGGGTACTTGAGTCTCATATGCAAATCCATTTGGTTGAATGTCTGATGTAAGTATGAGTCTTTGGTGATAGGAAGTTCATAGAGTCATGTACTTTATTGAAAAATATGTTTGAAGATTCAGCATGAACTCAGGGGGTGCTTGGTCATCTCAGTATATATCAGATCTGCAGAACGCCTCTTCCACATGCGGAGAAAAGGGGGAGAGTATGTTGGTTTTGATCCCCCTTGCCTTTGATGTAAAAGGGGGTGAGTGACATGGTGTTTGAATGAAGGAAAAGAATGGTGTCAAATGAGAGAGTGAGATGTTAGTGTCATCAGACTCTTAATGTATCATCCGTTGTGGTGGATCAAACACCATCATGGTTGCCATCAAGTCCAAAGGGGGAGATTGTTGGAAATATGATGCAGAGTGTTGTCCTTGATGGCAACCCACTGAATGAAGATGAAGACATGCAACTGTTGACATGTGTTGTCCTTGATGGCAAACCACCCGATGAAGTTATTCTTGACCTGATGAGCTTGGTAAATGATGAAAATCTGATGTGATATTATGATGTTGAGTGTTGTCCCTGAAAGGCAACCCATTTGATGAAGATGATGACAACTTACTTGATGAAGTTGTGCTTGATAGAATATGGCTTGATGAACTAAATCTGATGTATCTACAGTGAGTACAGTAAGGGAATGAAGAAAGGAATTCAGCTTGTGCAAAATCTATGGTGAAAAGAGTATGTCTCTAGGCATACGTGGATATGTCTAAGGGAATTCGCGTATGCACGCGGGAAACAACGTTCCAAGTAGCATATGGGCAGAAGCACTTTTAAAATGCAAAACTATCGGTAACCACCATGGTATTGACCCATTGTATTGGGTAATGATTCGCCTAAATGACCCCGTCCAGAAATACCATCGGAAGCAATGTGGTTTTGGTCATGGTATTGAAAAAGGGTAAACCTATAAAAGGAGAAGAAATTCATTGTGCAAATCTTGAGTGTGGGTGCAAGATGTTGGAGCTTGAATGAATACTTCACTCTGAAGTATATCTGAATGGAAAGGGTTACAATTGAATGATAGATCTGAATGGATGATGCACTAATGATGAAGAAGGGAATCTAGATCTGAAATGTACTTGTATCTACTAGATCTGATTATGGAAGGCTTAGATCTGAATTGAGGCGAACATTTGTCTAAAGTGAAAGGGTAAATCTGAACTGAACATCTGATCTGAAGAAGTATGCTGCTCTATAATGATTGAAGATCTATATGCTACTTCGACACAGAGGAAGCGCGTATATACGCGGCTTCGCCGAAGAGAAAGCGCGTATGCGCAATGAAATATACACTGAGGTATACGCTGTTTTGTGTGAACAAAAGCACGTATATACGCGACATCAGTAAAGGGAAAGCGTGTATGCAAACTAGGGTTTGCTGAAGTAAGGGGTATGAAATATCTGATCTGTTCTGCTGGTTTACTGATATCTGTGAGTGAGTTATATGTATCAGTTTGATGTATGATTGAGCTTAAATGTGTGGAGTGGGTCCAGTCTGAAAAAATGATGAAAAGTGGCCTTCAAGTTGTGCTCTATTGAAGTTGTTGGATCCAGTGTGAAAATTGATGAAACGTGGTCCATAGTGGTGCTGAGGGTTGCAACCTTCAGTCAGGGGGTTGTAGCTCCCTTCCAGGTGAGGCCGGTAAACGAGAGCAGGGGGTCGTAGCTCCCTTCCAGGTGAGGCTGGTAAATGAGATCATGGGGTCGTGTTGCTCCCTTCCAGGAGAGGCTGGTAAACGAGTCAGGGGGTTGGAGCTCCTTCCAGGAGAGGCTGGTAAACGAGCGCAGGTGGGTGCCTGCGTGCTGGTCAAGTCTGCGCCAGCACATATGTTGTAAGATGTTTTCTCTATAATAAAATATTGAAGGCTGAGCAACTGCAGCGGTGGTTTTCTCCCGACTTGGGTTTCCACCTAAAAATCATGGTGTTAATGTGTGATGCTTTGTGTGATGGTTTAGTCTGTTCTTACTGCACATGTTTACTGTTTATAGAACATCTAATAAATGAATGATGGAATGATATAAGTGAAGAACTGATGGCATAATTAGATCTCTGTGTATACGTGAGTTTTATGAAGGATATCCGCGTGTATACGCTAGTTGGCTTCAGCAAAGTAGCGTATGGGTTTTAAGGAATGAAAAAGTAAAAAGTTTTGAATATGCAGTAAATACTGATTCACCCCCCCCTCTCAGTATTTTTCCCAACACTTTGCTGTTGGTGAAGTATTCTGAACTATTTTATGTTTTCTCCGGTTTTCATTTTGTTCCATGAATGCTTACTACAGTAGGATGAAAATTTTAGGCTAAGAAATGACTCCTAGAAGCACCTTAGACCTATTCATCCTTCACTGTTTTATGTTTTCTTCTGCTGAGGTATTTTAGAGTCTGCAATCTCTCTCTTTAGTCTTCATGCTTGTTTATTTATATAATAGTTCAAATAGTTGGTTTCAGCATGATTTATGGTTTTCCCTGCTTGTCTGCTATCACTTGAAAGTTGTTATTGAAGTCTCCCTTTGAAGTACCATTGTTTTAAGTTAGTCAAGGAGGTATTTTTTGATCATGCCCTTTGTCCTTGCTTAAAAAATTATTTTGAAGGTCTTTATAGTTGTGATCATAGATGTATTTAGTTGTTCCCTCTTCTATGACCGTAATTATCAGTGAATCCTTTCTGTTTTCTAAGTCATTTGAAATAAAATCTTTGAGGAAATAAGGTGTTCCCCGAATCTTATATTTCATTTTAAAAGTTGTTTTGAAGTCATTATTTGCTTAAAGTGTGGTTTGTAGAATTCATGGTTAGCCTTGTCTATCAAATAACTCTTTATTGTTCAAGCTATGCTTTCAAATTCCCTTTGTTGAGAATTCAAATTCTCTTTCCAAATCATTGATGTCCATCTCATTCACAAAACCAAAGGATCCTGTGGCCAAGTTAGATTTTCCATTTGATATCCCATATTGATTGATTAGTTTGTCATGACCTCTTCTTGACTCCATTTCCCAATGAATAAGACATCTCCCCTTTCTATCTATCTTTCCTAGACCTTTCATGTTTTCTTATGTCTTTCAACCAAAAAAACAAACAAACACTTGCTCTTAATAACTAGTCTAAAACCAATACTCAAAGCACACAAGATAAACCTTTGAAAAACAAATAATTTGAGAGATCCCTCTTTGAGAACAGGAGGAATAGATCCTGTAACTCTAAATATTGGTTCTGATGTTGCATTTTCTTTTGATTTGTCAATCTATCAAAACACGGGACACCAACATAATGGCGATCACAGTGGGACCCTTCTGAGTTAGTGACAATCTAAGTACACCTTAGGACTCCAGAAAATCTCATTATTCTTTCCAATAACCATAGATACTCATAAAAACCCAAAAAAAATTCAGATTGGCTTCCTAATAAACATGGTGGTGGAACCATTCAATATTTTATCTTCATAAAAGCTAAAAAGTTTCCACCTGGAAACTCCACTAGCCCCAGTAGGCCTATTACCCATCTAATCTCTCCAGATTTCCTTAATGTTTTGTTAAACAGCCTTGAGGAAGTTTAGAATCCTAGTCCCATACTAGATAAGACATTGTGAGAGGCAAAATTTTCAAAAAAAAAACAATCCCTAAAACTTTAACCTCTCTCATTTTTGAAAAGCAGTTTGGCTTCACATAGGATCAACACTAGATCTCATCCAGACCCTAATCCTCCTTTAATAGTTGAAAATACATAAATAATTCTGTGCCAGACTTCTAAATCTATAAAATCAACCACTGATAGGAGCCTCTTAAGAACAAAATATGTCCTTGAAAACCTTGTTGTCTTAGAGGATTTACACTTTGATTTACATCATACAAAGAACAACTTTAGAACTAGATATCAAGGTGATTTAAACCAAACTGATCTTGACATTGCAGATTTGCAACAAAGCTTTAGTAGAGAAGCCTCACCTTCCACTCCTCCTAATTTCCAGCTTCTTCACCACTTTAGCCTTTTCCATGACAAATCTGCTCAAAACCAGTTTGCTGGTCCAAGTGTTTCTTCCACTCCAATCCGTACTACCACTGTTCAAAACACTCCTTTTCAGCCCACCGTCCCTCTTGTAAATCTACCCCTTGTAAATCCACCTTTCTTTCTAGCCATGGCAACATGGTATGCCCCATTAGTGTTACCACAACCTCTTCTTCCCTTACCAAATGATTATCAATCAAAAATTCCTCATTTTACTGTAAAAGAGTCTACAATAGCTCAACACCATTTAGATAGGTTGGAGGATGCATTTGATTACATGGAGATAGAAGAGGAAACCATTAAGATGAGAATCTTTGCCCAAAGTTTAGGAGGAGATGTGAAGAAGTGGTTTAAAAACTTACCTCCTAACAACATCAATGATCTCCCTGATTTACATCAAACATTCATCAACAAATGGGAAATGAAAAAGAACCCTCTCCAAATACTAGCAGAGTATAGTAGTCTCAAAATAAATCAAGGAGAGAGTGTTCATGACTACTCCATTAGGTTTAACAGTGTTTATACTGCTCTTCCACCTCACATTAAACCTCCTCAAGGCATGGCCTTAGTAAGATACCCTGAAGGTTTTGATGTTGAAATGGCCTATCAGCTAAGGGAGAGAGATTAATTAACATTATAAGACATGCAGAAGGGAGTTGTGAGCGTAGAAGCAAACATAATTGAGAAAAGAAATAGGTTGAGATCAGAGAAGAGGGTAACTTATAAATATGACATCGCACCCTCAACCTCAACTTCTGACACTAAAATTGATAACCTAGTGAAGGTAATGGAGAGGATGCTTGAAAAGATCAACTTGAATGATAGAGTGCCACCAAGAGAACCTCAAAACAACCAAAATAGAAACATAAATCAGAATTATAGAAGAGAAAACAATCAAGATAAGCAAAACTATGTAGATCAATATGAGGAAGATAGGGAGATTGAAAGGTTGGGAGAAGGTCATGTGAACTTGACTGGATCAGAAAGTGGGGATGATGTTTTCCTCACTGAAGAAGAACAAGGTTTCTTCTCCTCTGATCAAAATACACACACCTATGAAGATTGTTATGATTATATATTGGGGTTTGAAAATGCAATCATGGAGGTGCACAAACAATATGATCTTAGGAGCAAAGGGAATGAAGACAATTCGAAAGATAAGAACACTAGCACTGCTGTCAAGAAAAACGCAGAAATTTAGCATAAGAAGACAACAGATAAACCCAACATTTTGGCTAATAAAATAGATTCAAACAAAGAGAAAAGTAGCCAGCCTAATGTTGAGCAAAGCACACCTAGCACTTCAGCTAATGGGCCTAAAAAACCTGTCCCAATTACCAGTCCAAAAAAGGTTCAACAAATCAAAATTTCTGAAAGGAATTCAATTGAAAAGAAAGATGTAAATATGACCAAATCAATTTTTCCTTTCAGCCTTGAGGGAGACATTGCAAAGATAAAAATTACCATCCCTCTAGCTGAACTAGTAACCCAAGAAGTGTACAAAAACCAAGTTTTGAAAGCTTTGAACTTAGGAAGTGATACTGACACCTTAAACTTGATAGATGACAAGCCTGAGTTGTTGTTTGGTCCAAAAGTTGAAGGAAAATACCAAGAAGGGTTTGTCCCTCCCTTCTATGTTAGTTTGAACATACATGAGAAAATTTTACACAATGCCATGTTAGATTCTGGAGCTTCACACAATCTAATGCCCAAGGTATTAATGGAAAGCTTAGGCATATAAATTACTAAACCATACAAATATTTGTATTCCTTTGACTCAAGCAGAGTCAAATGTTTGGGTTTAATCAAAGATTTATGTGTTAAATTATCTCAAATCCCTGTTAAGAGTCTAGTAATGGACATAGATGTAGCTGACATTCCCCCTAAGTATGGCATGTTTTTATCGAGATCATGGGGAGCCAAACTTCAGGGAAGCCTTCAAATGGATATGTCTTATGCCACCATCCCTGTTTTTAACCAAAACAGAATATTATACAGAGAATCCCACATGAAATACATGGTGAGTAACATAGATAAACCAAACAACTCTCTAATCTATTCTATTCAATCAAGTTTAGATTATTTTATCTTGTACAATGAATATGAAATCACTCAACAAGAAAAGGAAAACATAGACCCAACCAGTTTACTAGAACAATCTGAACTTCCCTCAAATCAAATACAAAACATTGGCAATCAACAACAACAAGAGAATGAACACAAGGTTGATATACTTTGGACAATAAATTTTGATGGATCTTGTAACAAAACAAGTGCAGGGGTAGGTGTATGGATTCAAAATACGAATAAGATTTTTTCATATAAACTGTATTTTCCATGCAAAAACAATATCGCTGAATACGAAGCACTTATCCTTGGCTTACAATTGATTAAACAATTAGAAGCCCAAAGGATATCAATCTTAGGAGATTCTGAACTTATCATAAGACAAATCAAAGGAGAATACTCAGCTAGAAACCCAAGACTTAGAGAGCATCAAAACACTGCACTAGATTTATTAAAAACCTTTGAAAAGTCTGAACTCAGTTTCATTCCAGGAGAACAAAATCATCTAGCAAATGAACGTGCTTTCAATGCCAGCAACTGCCAAATACTTGAGATAAATGAACAACTTAGTGTAAAGGTAAAACACGGGCCTACAATGCTTGATAATGAGGATCACTGGAAAGTGTTTGATTCTAAAAAACACATAGTTGATTTCTTAAAATCAGAAAATGATTTCGACATACTAATATCAGAAACTAGCCATAAAGAAATTTGTTTGTATATTGAACAAATCCCAGAAGTCGAAATGACATATTCTGCTGATATAAATCACTGTGAGAATCCTTTTGAAGCAGAATTAATTGACAACGCAGACCAAGAAGACTTGGAATTTTTACAATGCAAGAGTGATACAATTCCAAGAGGTCTCACACCTTTAGAACACCTTTTCAACTTTAATGATGTAGCTAAAGAACCGAGAATGGAGCCTGTGGAAAAGGATGTAGAAGAACATAACATAGGAAGCCTAGCAGAACCCAAGATGATTAAACTGTCCAGCACTCTCCTAGCTCACATAAAATTGCAATATATAGAGTTTTTCAAAGATTTTAAAGATGTTTTTTCTTGGGGATACAAATATCTAAAATCTTATGATACTAGCATCATTCAACACAAGATTCCTTTGAAGGAATATCAAAATCCTTTTAAACAAAAAATAAGGAGAATAAACCCTGTTTTATTACCTTTAGTTAAGGAAGAAATTGAAAATATGCAAGATGCTGGTATTATAGTACCAATTATATATTTAGAGTGGGTATCAAACTTAGTTTCTGTTAGCAAGAAAACAGGGGAAATCAGGCTCTGTATTGACTTCAGAGATTTAAATAGAGCCTCTCTAAAAGATAACTACCCCTTGCCCAAGATGGACCATATACTTCAAAGGGTAGTTGGGTCAAAAAGGATATCACTATTAGATGGGTTCTTGGGTTACAACTAGGTGTTAGTGCTCCCAAGTGATCAAATCAAAACTGCTTTTACTACACCTTGGGGCACCTTTATGTATGTCAAAATGCCATTCGGTTTGATGAATGGAGGGGCCACCTTCCAAAGGTCCATGGACATATCCTTCTCTGAAGAGATTGGCCATTTTATAATCATTTACCTTGATGACATAACCGTTTTCTCAAATACTGATGAAGAACATTTGATTCACTTGAGAAATTTTTTTGAGAAGTGTAGGAAATTTGGCTTATATTTGAATTCCAAGAAGACACTCTTTGGTCTCCAAGAAGGTAAACTTCTTGGCCATATAATTTCAAAAGAGGGAATCAAAATAGACCCTACAAGGATAGATGGCATATTACAAATCATCCATCCAAGAAGCCTCAAATAATTACAATATTTCATTGGGAAGATTAATTTTTTGAGGAGGTTTATCCCCAACCTTGCTAAGCTATTAAAAAACATTACAAACATGCTTAAGAAAGAGGTAGGTGTGAAATGGACTTTACAAGCTAAACAATCATTTGAACAAGTTAAACAAGCTCTAACTCAAACACCAGTCTTGATTAGTCCAGATTTCACCAAAGACTTTTATATCTTTTCTTTTGCATATGAGCATACAATAGCTACAGTTTTACTTCAAAAGAATGACTTGGGGCAAGAAAAACCAATATCCTTCTTTATTAGGGCCTTAATAGATGCTCCTCTCAAATATAACATCATGGAGAAGCAATCCTTAGCATTAGTGAAATAATTAAAAGACTTTAGAGTCTACATTTTACACTCTCACATAATTTCTTTCGTTCCACATACTGTTGTCAAGGACATTCTAAGTCAAGACCCTGATGGTAAAAGGGGAAAATGGATTGCAACTATTCTTGAATATGACATAGAAATCAGGCCCACCAAACTAGTTAAAGGGCAAGGATTAGAAAAACTTATGGCTGAGTCTAACTTCCAAGCACTATACATGAATATGGTAGATGTGTTGGAAGAAATAGAAGAATCTACTGCTCCTTTCAATGAAGAAACATTTCTGAATTCTCCTTGGTATGCTGACATTATTTATGTGCTTTTATATTTGAATGCCCCTCCTTCTTTGTCTAAAACTAAAGCTAGATTTTTGAAACAAAAAGCTTTGAGTTATTGCATCTTAGTTGGGGTATTATATTGGAAAAATGCTATTGGAATTTTGCTTAAATGTTTACTTGAAGATGATGCAGGAAAGATCATGCATGAGCTACATGAAGGAGAATGTGGAGGACATCTCTACTGGAAGACCACAACGAACAAAATCCTTCGATCTGGTCACTATTGGCCCACCCTTTTCCCAGACACATAGAAGTTAGTCATGTCTTGCCATAAGTGTCAAATTTTTGATGGCAAGAGAAAACTCCTTCCCTTACCTTTACATCCTATCATTGTTGAGGCACCATTTCAACAATGGGGCTTGGACTTCATTGGGGAAATTCACCCATATTCATCAGCCCAACATAAGTGGATCCTCACTACCACTAACTTCTTTACCAAGTGGATAGAATTTTTACCCTCTAGTAATTCCAATGACTCTGTCATTATCAAGTTCCTTGAAACAAATATCCTATCCAGATTTGGTTGTCCTAGAAAAATCATAACTGATAATGATGTTGCCTTTAAATCCAAGAAAATGATTGATTTTTGTCACAAATACCACATTACCTTGGGCCATTCTACTGCCTACTATCCCCAAGGAAATGGATTAGTTGAATCCTCCAACAAGAGCCTCATCAATATCATAAAAAAGTTGTTAGAAGAAAATCAGAAATCATGGCACAGTAAACCAGTTCATGCTTTATTGGCAGACAGATTAACTACAAAAAAATCAATAAATATGTCCCCCTATCAGCTGGTTCATGGCATGGATGCAGTATTTCCAACCTCATTAGGAGTTCCAGTCATGAAACTCCTCCAAGAAGTGTAGATTGAAGAGAATGACATGCAGAGAAGAATCAACCAAACAATTCATTTACAGCAGACCAGAGAAGAAGTCTATGAAAGAACACAGTTAGTCCAAGAAAATATCAAGAAACTCTTTGATAAAAGGACTAAGGAAAACAATTTCCAAGTTGGAAATGTTTTTCTTATGTGGGATTCAAGAAGGGAAGAGAAGGGAAAACATGGCAAGTTTGAGAACTTGTGGAAACGACCCTATATTATTCATGCTGAAAGGGGTCACAATGCATTTTTCTTAAAAGAATTGAATGGAGAAGATTTATATGGAGGTCCTGTCAATGGCAGGATGCTAAAGCATTACTTCTGCCAAGAGTCATGAGTTTCAAAGCATTTTATTTTTCATTGTAAATATCATAGTCTGAACATTGCATTCAAAGTTAGAAAAAAAAATACAAAAACAATAGAAAAGAGAAAAGAGGGCAGATTGTAAAACAAGAAAGGTACAACCCCATACCAAAAAGAGAGACAAAATCTGAAAGTGTGCAAGCTCAAATGCCACTACTAAAAAACACACTTTTGGTTATTCATACAGTTTAATCATGAATAATTAGTTTTTCAATTTACTGCTGATAGGTTAGTGAAATAGATTTTCCAAACAGTTTAATCTTGGCTTATCAGTTAGGTAGATTAGGATAGAAAATAAAGGTTCAAACAAGCTCAAAATCTGAACCTATGAGTTTCAAAAAAGATGCATGGCCCTAATGTGTTTAAATCCTGAGCCAAGGATAGAATAAACTGGTTCTAATATGCTCAAAACTTGAACCAGAAAAGAATGTAAGACAACTCAAACAAAGGTCAAAAACAGAGCTGAAGACAAGAGAAGGATGTTCTTATACTTTCAGATCTTAAGCCTTCACCATTTTGATTTTATTTTCTGCAAATAATTATCTATGTGCAGCTTTTTTTTATGCCATAAATCAACAACAAGTTAGACTGTTCAATCCTGACTTGTCTGCTTTTAAATTTCTTTTTTTAGAACTTAGAGAATAAAAATATGTTAGACAGTCTAATCCTAATAGATAGTAGATAGGTAGAGAAGCTTATGAACTCAACTGCTTAATCTGAGTTCATGGAGGAATAAGAGTAGACTTATATTAGTTTTTTTTCTTTTCAAAAGAATAAAATATTGTTGAAGAGAGTTTTCCAGTCTAAATGCACTCTGAAAAGGAGAAAAAAATGTTAGGATCATTAGGAATGGGTAGGTAGACATGTTGTTTTGATATAATTCCATTTTTTAAAATTGCTGCAGAGATCATCAAAAGAAAGGGTTGCTGCCCAGTGGATTAAGGCACTGGTTGAATGGAAGCCAGAGATCTGCAGCTGAGGTTCTAGACACCTAAAGAACCAGCTGTCTTCCCCAAGTGGAGCCACTGTTAGCCACTCATAAATTCTGTTATACCAAGAGGTGGCTAATTTTGTACTTCAAAAACTCCAAGAGATAATTCCCCTTTGAGAACCTATCATCCTTGAAGTTTTTTAATTCTTTAGTTAATATTCACTGCTGTTTCCCTTATGAACCTGAAAAATTTGTTGTTTGCCTGAAGAAAAGACTGCTGAAAAAACCCATTTGCCATCATTTTACCCCCTTTCACTCATAAATTAACCTCCATTTTTCATCCCCCTTTTCCTCTTGAATTTCCTTTATTTCCCTCATTTTCCTTCTTTCCCATCATAAATTCCCTTCAATGAGGTTTAAAACTCCTTTTTAAACCTTATCGGAACCCCCAAAAATCCTTTGAAAATCCTTTAAAAATCCCAAAAAATAGTGTTTTGCACTAAGGGCTTAAGCCCCTTTCAGCTAAAGCCCCTAAACTTTTCTCCGCATATGACCCACGCCCGAGACCAGGTGCTAAAGCCCCGGGAGCTAATCGCAATCATAGCTTCCCGATTGTGCTTTTTCCTTTGTTTTTTATAAATTTTCCAATGCGATAGTATTTTGTTCTATCAGCTTCCACCACGACCTCCACCGTCGATCTCACCTTGATCCGACGGCGACCTCCACCGTCGATCTCACCTTGATCCGACGGTCCACACAGAATCGCATCACAAGTTTTTGTTGTGTGCTTTCTTTTCTCCTCCTCCGATTAGCAACCCTACGATTGGATTCTGACCATTGATCTGCTTTACCCAGCTCATATCCGAAGGTCCATATTGCTCCCCTTTTAATGCTTGCCTTTCTGCCTTTGGCCTTCACAATTAAATCCTGACCATCGATCTAGTTTTGAGATCGACGGCTCTCACTCAATCGCATCGCAAAAATCCATTGCACCTTTCTCTACCCTCCTCCGATTGCGATCCCGCGATTAAATCTTAGCCATTGAAATCCATAAGAACCAATGGCTAAGATTTAGTAGCGCTCCGCCCATAGTCCCCGACATCACGCCTGCCGATTAAATCCCCCGACTGCTGATTCACTCATCCGACGGCCAAGATTTCGATTCTATATCCATTATCCACCGTTGATCATTCTTTGATCTGACGGCCCACATTCATCCTCCTTCCTCCTTTATATAAAATAGTGGGCCCTTTCCTCTTTGTGTTTCTCCTCCATTTTCTTTTGAAAACCTTACCATTCCTTTATATCCTTGTTTCTGACAAAAGGTTTTAAAGATAAATCCTGACCGTCGATATTCAGAGATCTAAGGTCTTCAAGATGCATCTTTCCGCCCTTTACATTTTCTTCATATTTCTCCCTTGTCCCAGTTATAACTATTTATCCAAGAAATTCAATGGTCAGATAGCCTTTTTACCCCTCCATTGCATGGTGAGCTTGCTGACGTCACTTGGACCCCACCTATTCTATTATCCCGTAGCTCTTCATATATCGCGCTCTACCTGCATCGTTGGATCTGGATCATCCAATCCAACGGCCTGTAATCCATATCGCATAATTTTTGAGCCCATCCCACAATATGCAACTTTTAAGCGATATAGGCGGTTTTAGAAATCCACGTGTCGAACGCAGACCTATATCACGTTCCAAAAGCTAAAACCACATTACCACCCAAATGCAACACGAAAACCGTTGTCGGTTTTCTGCTTTACCACTCTTCCTTCCACAATATAACTCTAGATTAGATCCTAGCCATCGATCTCTGAGATCGAACGGTCTCGATTTAACCTTACCACCAATTCATTTTTCCTCCATCATTCCTCCAAATGATCTCAACCGTATATCTTTGTTCTTTGATCTAATCCAATAGCCCTTATTCAATATCGCGCCCAAACTCCTTTCTTCACCTGGTTAGCTATTTTACCAAGTTTTCTCCCTTTTTCCACTACATTTTCTTTGTCACACGGCTTCAAACCGCCCTCCGTAAACCCTCCAAAGCAGTTTAAACCAATAAAATGCAAGATTTCAATAATATTTGTGTGTTTTTGTGCAGGTTTAATGAAGATAAAGTTAGAATTTTCCGCAGGTGATTACACTATTACTGGCCAAGGATGACGATCCTTGCGGCCTTTTGATATATATTAAAGGGTTTCAAAGGAATAATTAAAAGTTTAAAGGGAATCGATAAGTCATGATTATCGGTTTTCTAAGAAAAATACTCTAGTAAAACCCTCTGCGCCCCTACAAATAGCAAAACACAGTCAGCATCAATTATGAAAGCGTATCAGTGTCAAAGACGAAGATTATGGTTTAATCAAGCCTAAACACTGATCCAAATATAAATCACTATGTTTAGGAAACAAAGAATCAGATCCAAGTACACCTCAGAGCCACATCAAAGGGGCTAATTGAATCCCCCAGCTACCAAAGAGCCACCTACAGCCTCAAAGCAATCAAAGAAGGCCCACTTATTGCCGAAGCAGAAGATATTTGTTTAAAGACAACTGAATAGTTATTTCAAACAAAAGAAGATATTTTAAACTATCAATGAAGTTATTGTAAATGATAAATAGGCCTCGAAGTCAATATTTTTACCCATTCAGCGTTAAAAATCATAAACAGAGTAAATGAAACAGAGTTGTAATTCAATGCATTCCTGCCTCATGCCTTGCATGGTTTTCGGGGCCAGGAGTTGCATTTAGTGTAGAACTTATTGCATTTCAATTATAAACTCTTCCACCTCCTCATTTCTTCTATAAATACTTCCGAAGAAGATGAGATACAGGTTGGTTGATTGTTCACTAGTTTTAATACTGAAACTCTCTGAAATAATACATAGTCTGTCTGAAGTTGAAGAAGAAATTGAAGTCTTGGAAGCTTGATGATGATGTTGCATGTTTTTTATTGAGAAGGCTCTATCATTGGATGCATGAGCTTGGCTGTTGGTGAAGTATTCTGAACTGTTTTATGTTTTCTCTGGTTTTCATTTTGTTCCATAAATGCTTACTACAGTAGGATGAGAGTTTTAGGCTAAGAAATGACTCCTAGAAGCACCTTAGACCTGTTCATCCTTCAATGTTTTATGTTTTCTTCTGCTGAGGTATTTTAGAGTCTTCAATCTCTCTCTTTATTCTTCATGCTTGTTTATTTCTATAATAGTTCAAATAGTTGGTTTCAGCATGATTTACGGTTTTCCCTGCTTGTCTGTTATCACTTGAAATCTGTTATTGAAGTTTTCCTTTGAAGTACCATTGTTTTAAGTTAGTCAAGGAGGTCTGTTTTGATCATGCCATTTCTCCTTTCTTGAAAATTTATTTTGAATGTCTTTATAGTTGTGATCATAGATGTATTTAGGTGTTCCCTCTTCTATGACCGTAATTAATAGTGAATCTTTTATGTTTTTTAAGTCATTTGAAATAAAATCTTTGAGGAAATAGGGTGTTCCCCGAATCTTAGATTTCATTTTAAAAGTTGTTTTGAAGTCATTATTTGCTTAAAGTGTGGCTTGTAGAATTCATGGTTAGCCCTGTCTATCAAATAACTCTTTATTGTTCAAGTTATGCTTTCAAATTCCCTTTTTTGAAAATTCAAATTCTCTTTCCAAATAATTGATGTCCATCTCATTAACAAAACCAAAGGATCATGTGGCCAAGTTAGATTTTCCCTTTGATATCCCATATCCATTGATTAGTTTGTCATGACCTCTTCTTGACTCCATTTCCCAATGAATCATACATTTCCCTTTTCTATCTATCTTTCCTAGAAGTTTCATGTTTTCTTATGTCTTTCAACCAAACAAACAAACAAACACTTGCTCTTAATAACTGGTCTAAAACCAATACTCAAAGCACACAAGGTAAACCTTTTCAAAACAAATAATTTGAGAGATCCCTCTCTGAGAACAGGAGGACTAGATCCTGTAACTCTAAATATTGGTTCTGATGTTTCCTTGTCTTTTGATTTTCCAATCTATCAAAACATGAGACACCAACACCGTCCACACCTTATATCGGTTATGCCGATGGTGTAAGTCGCTACTCCCAGAATCTAGCATCGGTAGGTTGGGTCATTTTTACCCCCTTACATTTGCTTGTTCTCTCAAATAGTATATGCATTGGTACTGCCACCAATAATCAGGCTGAATATGATGCAGTGCGAGGTTTATTAGCCGATGCCCTTTCCCATCGCATCCTCCACCTTCATGTTCATTTAGATTCCGTACTTCTTGTCATGCAATTGAATGTTATATATCATGTGTGTAATCCTATCCTTTTTAGAAGATATTTATGAGTGAAGCTATTGATGCGTGAATTTGAAATCATTACATTCAGTCATGTAGCTAGAGCACAAAATCACTATGTAGATATCATTGCAAATAATATTCCATATTGGCATTTAGCACATGCATTTAACACAAGATAATAACATAAAAACATCAAAATGATGCATATCCATAATATGTGTCGTATAAAATGTTTTGGAGTCCATAAACTCTGATACATATGACATGTCCATCACATGTTACAAAAAAATCAAAACTGGGGGTACCACCTGCCCCTACACACTAATCACTATCTAGAGGATCATGAGCCAATGGCTTTGCCCCTACAGCTCGTAGATCGCGCATCCCCTGTCCGGCCATAACCATGCACCGCATGACCCCTCGCCACTTCGAGGGTAGACCAATATATGGCTCTATGTATTGGTCATCCAAGTATTGCTAGTTGCGCTTTGAAACACCGGTCAGAAGCCTCTCACATCTACGATGGATATCCTCCAGGAGGGCGGTTGCATTGTCATTTTGTGGTGTTCTCGACCCACTAGGTCTAGCAGTTCCTAATACTGCAGGCCGTCCCATATACCTGACTGGTTTTACCGGTGCTGTATCTGCATACCCAAAGTGAAAGAATCAGTACCATATACAATATTATGAAACTTTACAATGCACATAAAATATTAGAAATTTTTCACTTACCATCAAGCCCCCATACTCGACTAGGCGGTAGTGGCAAATTTGGGTCCCCACGATAACTCATCCCACTATAGGGATATTCGTCTATGTACAATGGCATCTGGTCCCAATGAGACAAAAAATCGGGTTAGAACACCTGTCTGACCGCCCTACCTCCTCCTCTGCACAATAGTCGCCCCCACCAGTGCATCTTGGGCTCCCTTGGGCTACCATACTGGAGCCGTATGCGAGGTTGAAGTGTCAGGATCTTCTCAAATAAGAGTGAGCACAAAATTGTACCATATGCATAGTCATGATTCACTTGCTGCTTGCATAGTGACAACTATCGTTTCAACGACGACAACATCATCTGGGCCCACCCATAGTAGGTCCCATTCCACACACTCTCCACAAGCATCATCTGCCCTCCAATGATGTGGTGGAGTGCCTAGTTGCCCAGGATCCGCAACACCACTGCGGCTATAGCACGGGTATCTAACCTCTCTATATACCTAATGGCTATCTGTGTCCCTTTGACATGGAGACCTAGTCGATAATGACACTCTACAAAATCCATGATGTTCCGCCCTCACGGTAACACTAGTTGAGTATTCCCCGCCATCCCAAGTTCTGGGAGACCAGTTGTTGGGTCGTGAATACAACCACTTCTTAACACTTATTTCATCCATTCTTACTCTTCTTTATCATGTCATTTATTATAATTTATAATATAAATCCATTTTATAATGATTTATGCTCTAATGGATGAATATTATTTCCTCTCCTTTATTTTTAATAAATTGATGATTATTATGCATAATTTTATCAATGATGGTTTATTAATATCACTCACCATTTTAGCCCCCAAGATATTTTCCAGACTGCAGATTTGATTTCCAAATCATTATGAAATATTCCAACTCAGAAATTCGCTGGAATAAGAAGTGATAGTTTTACGGTTGAGATTTTGAGCAAATGAAGAAGAATATGGAAACTACGGAACATGGGTTTTGTCCAGAATGGACCCAATTAACTTTATTAAAGAACGTTTTGCCAAAATTCGAACTTTATTGAGAGAATCGTAGGGTTCTTTGAGCACGATTTCCTCAAATTTGTTGTTGCGGCCGTCCTCCAAATCTCAGTTGCAAAGCCAAATTCGCCTTGCTCTTGTTGAAAGATTGTTGGAAATATATTTTTTGGTTGATCAAGTTGTTGGGAAAAATCAAATATTTTTATGGGAGATCATACTTGCTATTTAATTTCTCCTCCTTCTGATTATAAAAGGAGAAGCATGTATTGCTATTGGAGAGACTTTTCTTGTTGTAATCTGCAGAATTGTGTATCGACTTTTGTTAAGAGAGTACGAGCTATTTGTAAACATTATTCATGCTTGATTAATAAAAGAGTTTGTTCTCTTTCCATTTCTCAAACGCTGGAGTAAAGCGCAACAGCGTTTCACCGGTGGTTGAGGGCCCGGCCCTGGTGGAATAGTTCTGTTGTTTGTATTTCTAATTCTTATTTACTTTCGTGTGGAGTGCGTTTAATGTTTATTGCAATTACAAAATTGGTTTATTGTTTTTAGATCAAATACAGAGTCATTGCTATTTCATTCTTTACAAGAAGCACGTTCGTTGTTCGATTATCTTGTTGTTATTATAAAGCTTTGCTGATCTGTATCTGATTTGAGTTGTTGTTCCATTAGTTTATAATTTGTAATGATTGATTGTTGTGTGGTGAGTGGCTATTGACAGGATTAAAGCATGGAAATCTAGTTGCTTGAATATGTTAGAATCGTAATTGATGTTCATTTCATGTTACTGTTCCATTTATGTTCATTTTTTATGCATAGTCTTCGATTAGCAAATAGATGAGTTATAGTTACATGTTGTTGTTTCTTTCCAGCTTTCGTTTCCTTTAAATTGCTTTCATTGAATTTTCTTTTGTTTTGACTGCTTTAATATCTCCAACTTTAGAGGATAGAGGTTATTGCTCCAAGTCCCCAGATTGGTTATCTTGCATCGATTTCTAAGGGAAAGAGTTACTGCTACTGCATCCCTGATCGATGTTTTGCAAGATTGATGTAGTTTAATCTTTCCATTCATGTCACTGTAATTAGGTTTCTTTACAAGCATTTGTTATTTTTGTATTTGTTATTCTATACTACATCTTCACAACATTTCTCTTGGATGAATTGCAGCCTCAGATAGAGTACACTCTTGAAATAAAAACTCGCTCCTGGATTGATAATTAATGTAGGCTAAATAGGTGTTCAAACAATACCTTTTTATGACCCAACACCAGTCAGAAAATATATAACTTGGACCATCAACTCGATCTGGTGCCCCTACACTATAAAGACCTCATGGTCCGGACCCTAATAACTGACAATCCAGGCCAACAATGGCTCTCCAGCTCTCATCATAGGGTTCTCCACAAACTTCAAAACCCCAAACCTGGCCAATGCACTACGGACACCCTGATCCTCTCAGATCTCTGACCTTAATGTGACCAGGTCTCTCTCTCTCCAGTTGATCAATAATTCTACCATATCTGCAAAAAACCATCATATTTGTCAGTGTACAGATAGGAAAGACTATATTCAAACATCAAACCCCAGTTCTAAGCCAAAAAACAGCATAGAAAAACCCCTCTCTGTTAGGTCGCACTTTTCAAGCCTAAACCTGGGACAGGTCATAGATTTCTGCCCAAAACCTACTACCTAGGTCACATTTTTTTCCCCAAAAAGTGCAACCCAGCCATGAAAAGGAGTCGGGGTCTGTTCCTGAGCTCTGGGAACCTAAACTGAACTTTCAATCCACTGAAACAAAATAGTAGGGTTAGGCCTCTTACCTGCAACTGACGGATCCCGATTCCAACAGTCGGTTTGTCCACTACAATCACCACAAGAGTTAGGGTCTTCTCTCCTCTCTACATTCACCATAGCTCTACTTGCAAATGAGTGAATTTGGAGGGAAAATGCATTATTAAAAGATAAACCTTTGATTTTTCTTTTGCCCATTGCGGCCAAACCGTAGCTTAGTTTGACAAACCTTCTATACTGTTGGAAATATCTCACCGAGTCCTCAAATGGGTATCTGTTAGTTTTTCGTGATTTGATACTTCACCAAGACACATTTTTTCCAAGAAGGGTCACTTCACCACTCCTCAAAATTTAATTTCTTCACTTGCAACACTTGTACTTAGGGCACCACTTTGCCTCCATACTTTTCCATGCTCATGTTTATTTTCATCGTGAGTAACCATCTTGTACTCATGTTTTTATGGTCCCCATTGGAAATTTTCTGTGTGGCAGCATCATCGAGTAGCCCTTGTTTAGAGCATCCAATCTAAGTCATCATCGCATCCATGGAGTCTATCCTGAGTCCCTTTATATCTCACTATAGTCCTCCATCCTTCATTGCTTGGTTCCTCTCTCGTGTCTCACATTATGGCCTTCAGTCCTACTATCCCCTATCCCCTTTGATATTGTGTCAGTCTCTGCTAGGTCATCCATGCCCTTTATGCTCTAACAATGGAAGTCATCCATCCGCTAGTCAATACCCCCCATTTCATCATCATCCTTGGTGTCAGTTTGTTAGTCACTCTACTATTTTCTCTCGTGCCTTAGTTAAGGATCCCTTATTGCCTCACCTATGGCAGACCTCCTTCTATCGACATCATATCATTCATTCTAGAAGATAGTTCTATAGGGTGGTGTACCTTGTTTCCATCTTCCACTCTTGTTCAATGCCTTGGATCAAGAAAAGGGACTCCTTATTTCTCTTTGACTTGATTTTTTCTAAACTTCAGGTACTTATAGCATGATTGAGATCTGTATACTTGATGGTTTAGTGATGCATCAGTTGATACTGATGATTCCCGGGTGTGTGTGAGATGTTTTCAGACCTCATGAGGGGGTGGCCCTTCAGGTAGCCCCCCACATGCCTGGATGACCTCTTTAGTATAGCCTTTGATGCGGCTCCGTAGATTTTATCATGTCGGCCTCAGCCGCTTGCAACGCCTTTTATTTTGCATGTATCAGTCAGATTTTCAGAGCCCTTTCCTGTTTACAGGGGCACTTTGGTTGTACTTGTATCTCATGTACTCATATATTATTGTATAAGTTCTGGATGTTATCCTAGGCACAGTATGTATGTGGGATTAATTATCATATTTTTACCTGGCTCATATTTATGCCAACATGTACTATATTGTTCAGTCCCTTGATTATTGGATGCACTATTCTTTGTAATTTGTATTGGCGGGCATAGGTATGCCTCCCTTGCCACCTATAGCACACATACTCACTCATAAAAGAGACTTGTCACACCTGTAAGTCTCGCCTCCTCAGGGTCTAGTCCTCTAGCACTTTGGTCTACCTTATATTTCTCTCTCTTTGACTTCCCCTTCAGCGTCTAGTGATTGAGTTCTTACAACGTACTTCGGTCATACGATTATCTCCTAACGCTCGCACGTTGGGGGGCAATTTGTTACACCATTTTTTGGTCATCTAACATGTTACTATTAGATGGACCTAAGTACACCATGTAAGACCAATTTTACCCTAAGTAAAATTGCTTTCACTATGAAAAATAACTTAGTAAAACCACCTTTATTAAGTTGTTTATGGTCTAAACAGGAAACCCCATGAGGAAATATTAAATAAGTCCACATTTGTTTGATTTTCCTCAAGGAATAATTAGTTAAACAACATTTTAATTAATATTCTTGGTCATATTTAACCCAAAACAGGAAAATTAATTAGATAAATTATTATTTATCTTATTATTTTCTAGGAATAATTATTTAAACCTTATTTAAATAATATTCCTTGTTAAATTTGACTAAATCATTCATTAATAATTAAATAAATCATTATTTATTTGATTATTACTCAACCACATCCTTAAAATAATAAATAAATCATTTATGTATTATTATTTACAAATAAAGGGATTTGACCCAAGTCAAATTCTTTTTCCCTCCAACAAATATAATAAAATATTCCATAAAAATTGGATCTAGATTTGGTTAATAGTATTTTAATTATGCACAAATATCTAGACTAACTCAATATTTTGTTATAAATAGAAGGTTTTTCCCATTCACTCACTACCTTTTGTTTCCTAAACATCACTCTGGATCTATACTTTTGGTCTGACTTTGATCCACCATCATTGTCATATTTTGCTACCATTTTTCTTGTGAGCTCCCTTTGAGTTCCATTTTTGTTTGAGTTTTCTACACCATCAAGAGAGAGGGATTTTAGATCTGAAGTGCTAAGGACTTACAAGAATCCATCCCATTGAGGATGACTAGTAACATCTTTCTATGTTCTCCTCCCAGGTGTCATAAATACAGAAAATTATTTTAAACAATCTTGTCTTGTCTATTAGATGCATGGAGCAACTCTTTCTTTTATTTACTTCTTAATGTCTTTTAATGCATAGATCTAGATTTTTGCAGCATTTATCTTGGTCAAATAATTGAACATATAAATATATTGGTAGCCATCTTTGTTGTTAGGGATGTTTGTTATGCGCGGCTAAAGTGAGCCTTTTTCATACGCTTGCGATTAAGATTCATACTAACAGCCTCCTTAGACACTATGTGAGCACACAATGGAATATTTGGAGTGCAAAAAGAAATTATACCCCTCTCTTGGGTCACCATACTCCATGTACCAAGAGAGGGAAGGAGGATTTGAAATTTCCTATATAAAGCCACCATGATATGAAGAATGGGTGATCACATTATTATGTTGGCCAAAATTGCCCAAGAAATACTAGCAGTGTGTGACCTGGAGCTAAAGATAGAGGGGAATCACTTGTTTGCCACCCAACAGGCTCAGTCCACACAATAGAGAGAGAGGGAGAATGCACCAAGGCAAGCTTGGGATAAAAACATCCTTTCATCGGGACCTAGAACCATTGTGTAGGGGCCCTTTGGCAAGAGGGTAAAGTATCACTCTTCTTACTACCAGCGCTCAATAAGAGGTCCCTAGAGCCACCGTTTGCATTATTGTGGTCGTTTGACTCATTCATAGCTTCTGTTTATTTATTTATGTTTAGTTTTAGTTTAGTTCTTAGTTTAAATTTGCATTCTTTTTCCTCTATCTAGTATGCTCATTGACTCCACTTATTTTTTCTTGTTACTAATAGTTTAAAGGGGTAAAAACACCCCTTAAATTGGTGTGATTTCGTACATACGTGCACCAAACACACCACAACAGTATTGGTGACTCCACTAACATTTTATTACCAAGTTTATGTGGTTTTTCCTTCTTTTGCAGGAGACCTCTATCTATGTTGTGGAGTGGAGCTAAATGTCCCCTAATTTCTCTTGCAGTCCCTAGTTCATCCCAAGTGACAAGTTGAAGAAGAGCAGGTCCTAAAAAAAAATTTCTTGTAGGATTTTGTGCGTGTTTTTTCCTCACAGACGTGTAGGGCGCGTGTTCAAATCTAACCCGCACGAAGAGAGTGCACCTGTTTCAACCTTTTGCGCGTAAATTACAGAATGAGAAATTTCTCCCTAGTTTCTATTTTTTCCTGCTTGTAAGGTGCTTGGCAGCCCCTAATACACCTACCAGCACTGCTTGTGGTACCCCGCAACTTTCTAAAGCTCACTTTTAGCTGATTTTTGTAGGCTTAGTGTCAGTTTTACTTCAAGTTGATTTTTTCAAAGTTCGCACATAGTTTAAGTAGGGGGGGGGAAGTAACTGGCATTCCAAAAAAAATAATGTTTTGCAAATTTTGGTACTTACACACCTAGATAACTAGCCCAAGTAAGTGGCCCAAGGCCACGCATGCATAGCTAGTTTTCTTTTTCTAGTGTAAAATTTTTTAGTTTAGTTGAATTTTTGCACTAGGAATTTCGGGACTAGGATTGAATTGTGTATAGAAGAGCAAGTAATTTCTTCTACCTTTGCACCCTCCGGTGATCCTAGGTAAGCATATGAACACTCCATATTCACAATTCGCCATCTCCCTATAGTTAGTCACATAGATTAACTAGGAAAAATTGAAAGCGGCCCATTATCCGCACATGTTTTCCATTTGAGCCAGGAACAATACAACATAGTTTAAATAGGGGATTTTGTAAAGGATCATCGATATCCACACGTTCAAACTATGTGCTTGTCCAATTTGTGCTCACACACACTCACCCACTAAGCGAACCAAAGACACCTAAAACTAACTTAACCAAACTCACTAAATTTTCCCCACATGGGCCACAAAAGAATTTGTAGCTTAAGTTAGGATCAAGGGAGTAGGCATCCAATAAGCCACCTTGATCATACTTCATATTGAAACATAGAAGTTGTGTATTTAGGGAGCTTTAAATCCACCTATCAACGCACAGAAAATAAAACCAGAGTGCGACAGAGACCTACTTCAGAGGGGGTTAGGCTTAGGTGCAATGCGTGCGGTATCAGTTGGGGCTACTTGACCCGGCTGATACTTGGTTGTTAGCCGACTACCAAGAAGCCCAAGACTTAAACGCTCACATGGGATGGTGGTTCTTAGTGGCCAAAAACTAGGGCAACCTTTACCCTATAGGTGACGGTGCAGGCAAGCGCTAGACCCTCTACCCTTACCTTGGTGCATTCTCTTTGGCTGACTGGGGGCATCACCAGCTCTTATGGGACTTTGAGCTAGCACTCACAAGAAATATTCTCAAGGCCCAGTTACTTTTGAGTGTGTCAGGATGCATAGGTCTTCTAGGATTTTAAGTATCATATGAAAATGAACAAAAACCACTTTTTCGATTGCTTGATCACATAGATTAATTTAAAGATAAATTTATTTTATTTTTACCTTCTTTTATGTGTGTGACAAGAATTTTTCTTTGATCATAGACTCTTTCCTCTCAAATTTTTCCAAAACCAAACCTGGGTGACACCTAACAGGTCCCAACGGAACCTTGTCGATCGAGGCATCTTTTGGACCTCCCCCCATTACCGGGAATGGTTCCAGGTCTTTTGCCATTCATGCGTCAAAGACAAAACACTGCCACTATTATCAGTTCATCCTTTATCGAGGCAGTCATAGTTGGGAACCCTAGTCGGTCTCCCAACACCACACCACATACAACTCCTCCCAAAACCCCTAGGGGATAGAGGAGTGCATCCCATACGGGAAGCCAACTGAATACACAACAGGGCACATCCCAAACTAACCCTCATTCTAACCAAAAATTATTGTCTTCACACATTGCAATGGCATCAACCTCTCAATCACCTTTTCTAGCTTCGTTCAATCTGCCCGATTTAACCAAGCTAACAAATTACCCCATCGTACACAATCCTACATCGCCTCTCATGCCCACAAAGCTCCCTTTGGATATACCAAAGTTAGAAGGCAAGCAAGCAGAGGACCCGGGTAATCATGTCATGACCTTTCACCTGTGGTTCTCATCAAACAGTATCATTGACAACACTACTCAATTGAGATTATTTCAACATACTCTTATAGGAGTAGTTGTGAAGTGGTATGTGGAACAACCCTCAGCTTCACATGGAACCTTTAGCGCCCTCGCTACCGCATTCCTAACATATTTTCAATTACCCATTCACCATGATTTCGGAATGGAATTACTGACTCATTTTAGACAAACCCCTGCCATCCATATCTCGGACCATCTCCATGAATGGAGGCAGCATCGCAATTTATGTAAAGCTAAACTCGACGACTGGGTGCTCTTAGATTTTTTCTTGAAAACTCTTACAACATAGATTTCAAAGTATGTGGCGAAGTAGAATCCCACATACGAAGAGGATGCAATCAGAAAAGCCCAAACGCTTGAGCTGATTTATACGTAGTTAGTATACATTTACAAAATTCTGCCTAATGCCCTGCGCCTCTAAAATTATGAAGAATTTCCAGGTGTGTCGAACTCTGCAAACGAGATAATTGGGTCAATGGCCCAAGGTTACCTAGGCAGCAGCAGTCAAAACCCTGGTTACACATACAGTTCTACCCAGAACGTGCCTCAACCCGGTTTTCAAAGTCATCATATGCCTCAACAAAATTTGACCAATAGGGCGCCAGCGTATCACCAAGGAGGAGTGTTTAGTCAACTTAGTGTTCCTAAATTGATATCATAAATTGTCAACCAAGGCTAGTAAACTATTGAAGTGAAGTGCACTATATGTGCCTAGGTGCCTTCTTCCTACTTCGTTGTGTTTAGTGTTTTTCTAGTGTTTTTGGTTTTGTGTTTTTATGCTAAGGGGAAAACTAAATTACTAACAAAGAGAAGTTACTGATCACACTAAAACAAAATAAAATCTACTCTAAACTATGAATGGTATCAAGAACAGAAAATGCTAACCTACAGATTGTAAAGCTGCTAAGAAAAGTAACTCATAACATTAAACTTAGTCCAATTCATTTCATTAGAGATATGTTGGAACAAACTGAGAAAAGGATTAGTTTTTTATGTAATGAGGTTCCCTTAGTGAACAACAACTTAAAACATCACAGAGAAATCTTATTCGTTGTTAGAAATCTGTTGGAACATTTTGAGAAAAATATCATCTATTACATAGTAAAGAATCCTATGCTAAAATAACTTATGACACTAGAATTAACTCATTCTACAACTCACAATGTTACTATTGAGTCTCATTCAAGGATTAGAGATTTCTTGGAACAACTTGGGAAAAGCATTGTTTGTAAAATCATGAGAATCTCTTACATCATTGCAAAACAGTCAATAACTCAAAATAATATAACTAATTCTCGTTCATATAATAGTGATGTGTTAGAAGATTTTGAGAACAAGAGTAGCTTATAAAATAATGAGGATCTTCTAAATCTAGCTAACAGGACTGAAATGCAATTAACAAAACTAAAATGTAATTAACTCAAAGTACTACAATTAGATCTCATTCACATATTAGTGATGTATTGGAACAGCTTATGAGAACAGGATTGACTGTAATATTCGATGTAAGTAAATGACATAAAACATGATGCAAGAGGATAAACTCAAAAAATTGCCTAAGTTAAGAACAAAACAGAGTTAAAGGTTACTTATCTAGAAAATATGCAAAGGCCTTTTCAGATAGTAGGGGCCCTCTACCATCAGATTGGCACACGAATCCTTAACTCCTTAAATTTGCTTCAGATCATGCATCAAAGTTATACTTCTTTCATTGGAATAAAATGCTCAGAAACAGAGTATCACAGTCTTTGAAAACTAACAACAAAACATCCACTAATTGTTTCTCGGTTCACCGAGTTATTTTTATAAGCAACTACATAACTGTCATTGAGTAGAAATAGGCATAGGGGTCTTTTATAATCAAAATCGAACTAAGACTCCTGTTGAGGACTCGTATTTTGCTGAAGACACCTCAAGAGTCCTTCTCCTTATAGAAGTTTGCTTCTTGGTTTTGGCTTTGTCCATGTGCATAACCACTTCCAGATTTTTGCTCAGCCCTCGTGGAGGACAAGGAATGATGCAGGAGAGTTTTGGAGTCTAACTATATACGTCTTTCCCTTAGATGACACCTGTAACCTGTTAAAGCACAAAGATGGCTATGGAACATACGACTAGCTACAGAATGACTGCATTATGTAGCTAAGTCTGCTCAGAAATCAATACGACAACAAAACCACAAAAGTATAATAAGTCAGTCATTGCATGTATTCTTAAAGTGATTTTAATCATTCTTATTGATCTTTTAGGCCTATAAATGATAAAGGATAAATGGAATGAAGTGGATTTTGGTGAAAAAAAAAGACATTTTTAGGGCTCAACATACCCCCACTGCAAAACTTTTGCATGTCCTCATGCAATCAATCCATGTATTCTGAAACTTCAGCCAAGACATCTAGCTTCCTTTTTCTGCTTTGCTTGGTGTTCAATGGCATCCTAGGCTTCCTTATGACCAATTTGAACCTCAGATTTATAAGTTCCCTATTCAACTTCTTGTTTTTCTTCTTCAGTTTCTCACTAGCCTTGTACAATTTTTCCATTTGCAGAGAGAGATTTGTGTTCATGTCACTTTTCAGTTTGACTTGTTCCCTTAAAATTTCATTTTCATTTTTTATATGCCTATTGAGTACTTCCAATTCATATTTGTCTCTTTTCAGCATTTCAATTGAAGGTTCTTGTGGACTAGGAGTTCTTTCTCTGTTTTCTGAGGCTCTTTTTTCTAATGATTCAACATAATCATAGATTTGTTGTTGGGCTGGATCTACATCCGGATTTCCTCTATCAGGATCTTCTTCATACTGGTACTCAAGAGATCTGTCAATTGGTGTCTCTTCATCTTCAATATCTATGATTCATGTTTGCTTAACTCATGTCTTCTTCAATATGCCTTTAAGCCTATGACTTCTTCTCAGTTTAGATGGTCCCTCGCCTTTCTCTTTAGCATCCTTTCTTGTTACCTTTTCCTTTTTGAGTTGTTTCTTTATTTTGGCCAATTCTTCAAAGATAATTTCCTCACTTTCTTCTTGTGTAGATTTATCAGTTTTAATTTCAACAAATTTGGCAACTTTTCCCCTCCTGCTTCTTCTTACAGGTTTTTCTTCAAACAGAATTTCTTTAGGTTCTTCAAAATGATTTCTCAAGAGGAATTCATCCCAACTATCTCCTACCTTCTTCAAATGATGCTCAATTAAAATTTTAACTAAGACATGATGATATAAGGTGGTTTCTAAGAACTAAATTCTTTTTTGGACATTAGAAGCCATCCATTTTAGACTATTGAGCAAGAAAAAGGGTAGATTTATCTCTTCATTTAGGAAATTCATCATAAGTCTAATGTGATAAACATATAAAGTGCCAAATCTCCCCTCACCGGTTATAAAATTTTGCAGAATTAGCAACATATTTTGCCATTTATTTTTCAAGGCTAAACTAGGAATGCCTTTCTTGAATACTGAAACTTCCATACCTGGTGTTTTTAGCATCTGTCTCATGGCTTCATTGTGAAATTATTTGTTTTTAAACCATCGTTCACCTTGTCTCGGAAACTATGTTGCTTATGCTATGAAGGATTCTGTGATGATGAACTTGATATCACCAATTTAGACCTCTGACCCGTTGAATGACCGGGCAAATGACTTGGTGACCTCCTTGTGAAATCAATTGAACTTCTCCAAAAAATTTAGCCATCCAACCTGCTGTAACATCTCTTTAATTTGAGGGTAACCTTCTAGATATTTAGTTCCGACTGGCTCAGAGCTTAAAATAATTCCCATTGCTTCTTTTCCTCAGCTTCAATTTACTGCTCTGTTACTGCTCTCCTGTTTGAGGTAAAAATGGCTGTAGAGGGTTGTTTCACCCTAAATATGACTTCTATGTTTCTGCAGACAAGAATTGGCTATGGAATATAATGGCATTAAGTGGATACGGGATGAGTGAAATACGGTGAGGGTAAATCATAAGAATGATTGAGTTTGAGAGTTTGTCATGGAGTAAAAGACCATGGAGAAATCTCATGAAGATTTTCAAAATCATCAATGTATGTTTCAGGTTAATGACGTGACCTAATAGGTCACTTCAAGTACTGACCGTTAACTTCTAATTAATGATGATTTGATATGGAGCGGAATGGAAGGGATTTGTTCAAGGATTTTATGATAGGCTTGATCAATTCGAATAATCAAAATAACTTCATGAAGCATACATATGACTTAACCATACTATATCTTTCATAATTTGCTATCATAATAATTTCACACACAATTTTACCTTAGCCCTTCTTTTGATTTTTGCTTCTTTAATATGCTTTATCTTTCCTTTGAAAATTATTGATCTTTTAGACTCCATAATCCTTTTGATTTTTCTTGCTGATGTAGATTTGCAGGATCAATTGGCTGCTGAACAAGTGGCTGCTGAATGGTTGGCTACAGAAAAGATGGCTGCAGAATGTACCTGTAAAAGCTTTGAGACATGGAATGAAATGATTTGAAATATGGATGGAATGAAGTATGAAATGAAATGAAATGGATCATGAAATATAGTGGAATGAAACATGAATGAAGTGAAATATGATGGAATGAAATGGATCATAAATGTGAAGTGGAATGAAATATAAAAAGTAAGCCTGCAACTTATGATCTTGTAATACTTGATTGCAGAGAAAAAACAATTTTGAAAATCTGAAATGAAATGGAATGGATCATGAAATGGAGTGGAATGAAGTGAGATATGATGGAATGAGATGAATCATAAATTTGGAATGGAATGAAATATGAAAAGTGAGTCTGCAACTTATGATTTATGATACTTGATTGCATAAAAAGAACAATTTTTAAAAGCTAAAGTGTCAGAAGGATTCTGATTTTCACTTTATCTTTTCTGTATAAACATGCTAATAAATGATTAGTTTTCATGTTTGTACCTTTTCTTTTATTTTTTCCTTTTTTTTTTCTTTTCTTTTTTTAGCATCTGATTACAGAAAATACAATTAAGTTGATGAAGAAGAAGGATTCTTCTTCATTAACTTCACATCACTGTTCTCTTGGAATTTCTTGACAAATTCTTCTCTTGAAAGTGGCTTATGATACAGTTTCAATCTATGGCCATTTACAAGAAAAGTCACCTTATCTTCATCTATTGTCCTAATTTTTATTGCTCCATTGTCAAAAAATTTCACAATTTCATATGGCCCAAGCCAATGTGTTTGGAATTTACCTTGAAAATATTTGAACTTTGAATCAAACAAGAGGGCCCAGACACCTTCTTTGAATTTCTTTTCCTTAATGTACTTATCATGCCATCTAGTCCTTTGCTATTGGACTATATTTTTTCTCTGGACTGCATCCTATCTGATCTCATCCAATTCATTAATCTGCTCCAATCTGTGCTTTTGTGCCTCTGTTAGATCAAGTCCTAGCTGGACTGCCATTTTAAAAGTTTGATTCTGAAACTCTATGGGAAACAATACTTGTTTTCCATAAACAAGTTCATAAGGGGTATGACATGTTGTGCTTCTCCATGTAGTCCTATAGGCCCACAAGGCTTCAATAAGCTTGTCTACCCAATCTCTTCTATGTAAATGAATAGTCTTTGTTAGGATCCCTTCAATGAACTTATTGGTAGATTCCACTTGGCCATTTGCTTGTGGATGATAGGGAGTATATTTTCTGTGTCTGATTTTGTACTTCTCTACCATTTGTTCCACCAACTTTGATGTGAATTGAGCTCATTGATCTGTAACAATTTCTCTTGAGACACCAAAATGAGTAAAAATATCCTCAAAAAGAAAATTAACTACAGATGCTTTAGTAGCATAAAGTAATGGCTTGGCCTCTACCCATTTGGTAACATAATCAATGCAAACTAATATATATTTCTTTTGTCTTCATGGAAGACTAATAGGTCCTAAAAAATCTAACGCCCATTTCTCAAAAGGTTCAATATGTACCTAAGGCTGCAATTGCATCTCACCTAAAGGAGAAGGTTTCCCTACCCTTTGGTAGTTGTCACACCTTTTGACATACTCTTTAGCATCTTTAAAGAGGGATGGCCAATAGTATCCTAAATGAAAGATCTTATAAGTTTTCCTTTTATCAGCAAAGTGTCCACCACAAGGTTCATCATGGCATGCCTTGAGGATCTCAGGCATCTCGTCTTCTTGAACACATCTCTTAATAATGAAGTCTGGACCTGTTTTGTATAACTCATTAGCAACCCATGAATATTTTGCACTATCATAAATGATCTTTATTTTATCTCTTGCATTCATAATTGAAGGAAATTTCCCTGAAACTAGATAATTGGCAATGTCAGCAAACGAAGGTGTTTGAGTAGAAATTGTAAAAAGATATTCATCAGGGAATTGATCTTCAACTGGAGTATTGTCTTTGATGTTTTGGAGTCTAGATAGGAAATCAGCTACTGTATTTTTTTTTCCAGGCCTATCTATAATGGTGATGTTAAATTCCTGTAAAAGCAATAACCATCTTATGACTCTGCCATTAGTAATTGATTTGTTCATTAAATATTTAATTGCAGAGTGATCTGTGTGAACAAAATTTTCATAGCCTGCTATATATTATCTGAATTTATTTATGGAATGAACAACAGCTAATAACTCTTTTTCAGTTACAGTATAATTTAACTCCGAAGGGGTCAAATTTTTACTTGTATTGTAGATGGCATAAGGAATCAGGTCTTTTTGTCCCAACACAGCTCCTAAAGCTGTATCTGAGGCATATGTTGAGATATGAAAAGGTAATTTCTAGTTAGGTCCCCTTAAAATAGGTGCTTCAGAGATTTTTGTTTTCAGGGTCTCAAAGGCTAACTAGCAATTAGGATTCCACTTGAATTCATAGTCCTTGGTAATTAGTTTGAAAAGTGGAGATGCTATCTTGGTGAAGTTTTCTATAAATCTTCTGTAATACCCTGTAAATCCTAGAAAAATCCTAACATATTTTTGACAACTTGGAACAGATAAGTTAGATATGAATTCAAAGTTTGACTCATCAACTCTAATCCCATCTCCTGAAATGTGATGCCCCAACACAATCCCTTCAGTAAACATCATGAAACACTTCTCATGACTTAGTGAAAGATTTGCTTCTTTACATCTCTTTAAAACTTTTTCCAAGTTTTCTAAGACTTCTTCAAATGTGTTTCCATAGACTGTGAAATCATCCATATATACCTCTACACAGTCATGTATTAGATCTGAAAAGATTCCTAGTACTTCCCTTTGAAATGTTGTAGGTGCATTGCATAGTCCAAATGGAAATACTCGGTAAGCATAGGTACCCCAAGGACAGGTAAATTTGGTTTTGTCTTGATCTTCAAGTGCTACTTGAATTTGATTATAACCACTAAACCCATCTAAAAATGAGAAGTACTTTTTGCCAGCTAATGTATCTAACACCTGATCTATAAAAGGTAGGGGAAAATTATCTTTAATAGTAGCTTTGTTTAATTCCCGGTAGTCAATACATACCCTCCATTTACCATTTTTCTTTGGCACAATTACCAAAGGAGAAACCCACTGACTATCTGAAATGGGATAAATAAAGTTGACATTTAACAATTTCTGCAATTCTTCTTTAATAATCTCTCTAAGGTTTGGATTCATCCTTCTCTAAGGTTGTCTGATTCGTTTACAATTTTCCTCTATGTAGATTTTATGAGTGCAAGTCTTAGAGCTTATCCCTTTCATATCAGTGTACTCCCATGCATATGCAGAAGAATGTCTCTGTAATATTTTGACTAGCTTTTCTTGTTGAAATTTTTCTAGGTTCTTGTTTATGTTTAAAGTTTTACCTGGAAATATCTCAATTGTAGAGCTTCCAAATTTATCCATGGAGTAAAGAGACATTTGTCTTGATGATAAAAACTCAATATTGGATTCTTCTTGAAATTGTTCATGTTTGTATTCTGAAGAGGATTCAAAATTTTCTAAGGTATTTAGAATCTGGCTATCTTCACTAATTTCTGAAATTGTGAAGAGAGGTTGTATGTCTTCTTCATCCTCAATCCATTGAGTATCATCTAACTCTATAATTTTTCTTGCTGGAGGATACAAGGTAAATTTCTTGGTTGAACTACCATCAGAGATGTACATATCACCGGATCTACAACTAATGAAAGCATCAGTTGTAGCTAACCAAGGTCTTCCTAATATAATGGGATGTCCTCCTAGATTATTTTTAGGAGCCAGGATCATAAAATCCACAGGCTACTCCCAAGAATCTAAGGACACTAGAATGTCTTCTATTACCCCATCAGGTTTAATCACAGATCTATCTGCTAATTGTAATAATGTGGGTGTAAAAAGAAGATTAGGAAGTTTTAATTTATCCATGATTTGTCTACTCATGATATTGATTGCTGCTCCTAAATCAATAAGTCTGTTTTGGATCTCAGTTCCATTGATGTGTATTTTAACAATTGGATTTCCTGGGTCTAGATACTTTGGAATAGAAATCTTACTCATCATGATATCTGCTATTTTTCCTGCCAGTTGAATTTTATTTGTCTCTTTTATTCTTTTTCCTGTTTTTTTCATGCTCAACTCCTTTATTGTCTTTGCTAAGATTGGAATTTCCTTGATAGCCTGTAATAATGGGATCTTAATACAAACATTCCTTAGCTCATCTAGGAAATCATAATTAGGCACCATAATTTGTTTCTCTACACCCTTATCAATTTGTAATATTTCTGGAAAGGGAGGTGTAGAGGTAGATGTTGATGGCTGCCCTAATATAGGAGTTGAAATTATTGGTTCCTTTTGTTTTGATTTTTCAATATTTGGGTCTTGAAAAGATGTGCTCTCTTCAAGAATTTTATTTACCCGTAGAGAATATTCCTCAAAGTTGTTTTGCTATTGTATGATTATAGAAGGTTTCTTCTTTTCAAGTATTCTTCCAGACCTAAGTTGAACATCATTAAGGTCTAAAGGATTAATCAAATAGGTTGGGAACTGTTGACCTTCTATCATGTATGTATTCTGAGGACTTTTATTGTTGGGGTTTGGTATAGGTTGGGCAGGTAACTAATTTGCTTTCTGAGGAAATGGTAATGGAAGTGGTGGATTTTGATGTTGTGGATTTTGTTGAGGAGCGAAATTTGGATATGGTAGATAAGATGGTGGATATTGATAATACTGACAGTATCTTCCATAGGGATTTTTTTCTCCTTGTGCCCAAGTTTGAGATTGATTTTGGAATTGGGGCCAAGGTTGCTGCTAAGAATTCCAATTTGGTGGGGTTGGATTATACATCTGATCATTGAATCCTTGTGTTTTAGGTCCTTGCCAAGGCCTCCTAGAGACAAAATTGAGAGATTCTGTGGAATTTGTAGGGGTTCTTCTTGAAAGATAGCTTTAAGACCAGGAAGTGAAGGAAAACTCTTGGTCTCATGTTTTTCTGAGAAAATCACACAAGTTTTACTATTTTTGCATCCAAAGGTCACTCTCTCGAGGCATGCTTCCTTCTACATTTGGGACAAAAGATTGCTAAGGCATCAGATTCATATTTTTTCTTGTTTTGTAACTTAAGGGTGTCTATTTGTTCACCAAGACTCCATAAAATGTCAAATTTGAATTCATCAAGCATATGTCCTATTTCTGCCCTACTTACTGTCCCAGAAGCAGACTTACTTGCACTTGCAAGAGCAGGGTCTCTTGGTCCTTTTAAAGTTTTAGATTTCCCTCTTGAAAGGTTGATACATAATTCAACTATTTCAGGTAATGTGAGCTGAGATATATCTCATTTTCCCATCATATTAAGGATATCTAGCCATTCATCCCTAATTGTCTTCAACAAGAGAGCTTTCAAAGTATCTTGGTCTAGGTTTTCCATTTTTTCTCTCTTGATGTTATAGTTAAATCTTTCCAACAAATCTTCCAGATTTTCATCCTCTTTCTGTATAATTTTGAACACTTCCTCCTTATGGTTGATTGGCATACAGTAATCCAAATACCTCTCTAGAAATGCTTGTTTCATATCTTCCCATGTCCTAGTAGAACTATTGATTAAACTCATAAACCATTTTAATGATGCTCCTTTCAATGTTGAAGGGAATAGTTTAAGTTTTTGGGCATCTTGTAAGTAATCATAGGTTCTACATAGGAAAAATTCAAATAGGAAGGTTTCAGGATCTTCACTTTTGAGTCCATAAAAGTTTGGAAGGACAGAGGGTGAAATATTTTTCATAGTTGCATTGGTTTCTTCATCTACTATAGGAAACCCAAAAGAGCTTCCCATTTCCCTTCTACCACTTCCTCTGCCTCCTTCTTCACCTCTACCTCCTTCTACTTCTGCACCTCTAACTCCTTCTCCTCTACCTCTACCTCTACCTCCTCCAAATAGTGTATGTTCTCCATTAAAGACTCCTCCTCCCCCTTCTTCCGCCATGGTTGATTCTTCTGTGGAAGTGAAAAAATTTATGTCTCCAGCAGGGGTCCTTGAATCTTCTTCTAAGACAAGTTCAGTGGATGAAGTGGAAGGTCTCTCTGATGGAATATCTAATCTTAAGTCTTCTGGAAGTCTATGACCAGTATAGTATGGAATGTAGGTTTGAGTTGGAGGTGTGCTGCCTCTTGGTCTTGGTGGAACAAGTGGTGTTCTAGGAATCAAGCTTATGCTTCTTATAAATATACCCCTTGAGTCTCTTTCTCTATGCATATCATTGTTTTTGGGAGGTAAGAAATAAGGCTACCTAGTTACACTTCCCCGGCAATGGCGCCAAAATGTCTAGTCAACTTAATGTTCCTAAATTGATATCATAAATTGTCAACCAGGGCTAGTAAAATATTGAAGTGAAGTGCAATATATGTGCCTAGGTGTCTTCTTCCTACTTCGTTGTGTTTAGTGTTTTTCTAGTGTTTTTGGTTTTGTGTTTTTATGCTAAGGGGAAAACTAAATTACTAACAAAGAGAAGTTACTGATCACACTAAAACAAAATAAAATCTAATCTAAACTATGAATGGTATCAAGAACAGAAAATGCTAATCTACAGATTGTAAAGCTGCTAAGAAAAGTAACTCATAACATTAAACTTAGTCCAATTCATTTCATTAGAGATATGTTGGAACAAACTGAGAAAAGGATTAGTTTTGATGTAATGAGGTTCTATTAATAAACAACAACTTAAAACATCACAAAGAAATCTTATTCATTGTTATAAATCTGTTGGAACGTTTTGAGAAAAAGATCGTCTGTAACATAGTAAAGAATCCTATGCTAAAATAACTTATGACACTAGAATTAACTCATTCTACAACTCACAATGTTACTATTAAGTCTCGTTTAAGGATTAGAGATTTCTTGGAACAACTTGGGAAAAAGACTGTTTGTAAAATTATGAGAATTTATTACATCATTGCAGAACAGTCAATAACTCAAAATAATATAACTAAATCTCATTCATATAATAGTGATGTGTTAGAAGAGTTTGAGAACAAGAGTAGCTTATAAAATAATGAGGATCTTCTAAACCTAACTAACAGGACTGAAATGCAATTAACAGAACTAAGATTCAATTAAATCAAAGTACTACAGTTAGATCTCATTCACGTATTAGTGATGTATTGGAACAGCTTATGAGAACAAGATTAACTGTAATATTTGATGTAAGTAAATGACATAAAACATGATGCAAGAGGATAAACTCACAAAACTGCCTAAGTTAAAAACAAAACAGATTTAAAGGTTACTTATCTAGAAAATGTGCAAAGGCCTTTTCAGATAGTAGGGGCCCTCTACCATCAGATTGGCACACGAATCCTTAAATCCTTAAAGTTACTTCAAATTATGCATCAAAGTTATACTTCTTTCATTAGAAGAAAACACTCAGAAATAGAGTATCACAGCCTTTGAAAATTAACAACAAAACATCAACTAACTGTTTCTCGGTTCACCGAGTTATTTTTATAAGCAACTACATAACTGACATTGAGTAGAAATAGGCATAGGTGTCTTTTATAATCAAAATTGAACTAAGACTCCTGTTGAGGACTTGTATTTTGCTGAAGACACCTCTAGAGTCCTTATCCTTATAGAAATATGCTTCTTGGTTTTGGCTTTGTGCACGTGCATAACCACTTCCAGATTTTTGCTCAGCCCTCGTGGAGGACAAGGAATGATGCAGGAGAGCTTTGGAGTCTAACCATTTACGTATTTCCCTTAGATGACACCTGTAACCTGTTAAAGCACAAATATGGCTATGGAACATACGACTAGCTACATAATGAATGCATTTTGTAGCTAAGTCTGCTCAGAAATCAATACGACAACAAAACCACAAAAGTATAATAATTCAATCATTGCATGTATTCTTAAAGTGATTTTAATTATCCTTATTGATATTTTAGGCCTATAAATGATAAAGGATAAATGGAATGAAGTGGAGTTTGGTGAAAAGAAAAGACATTTTTAGGGCTCAACAAGGAGCTTACCCTCTAGCTCAGGGGAATCAGTATGTAGAAATAAACACTGACGGAAGAAATCCCCTCCAAAAGTTAGGCGCAAACCATGGACTACATTATGCTCAGTCCCTATCACATGACCCACCTATGCAAAACAATGCATAGGTGAACTTTGTGCAACCGTCCCAAAACCAACCAAACCAATATAATTAGGAGAACTACCCTCCTAATGTGTTAAATAAAAATTCCAAAAACAAGCCAAAAGCGAACCCTGAATAGGGGGGTAGAAACCAACAATGCCCACTATGATCCTATGCTGGAGGCAACTCCAACCGGAATCAGAACTAGGAGCTAAGCAATGCCCAATGATAAAGAAAAAGGCCACCTCTTCGAACTAACCATTCTTGTTCGATATGTGGTGAGTATGTTCACTATAGTCACCACTGTCACGATCTCCCTGACCTAAAGAAGCTACAGAGTAACTGAGGACAAGGAAGATCTTCCCAACAACCAGTTGTGATGCAAAAACCTTTCCCCAACCAAGGGACAGTTAGCACTCACCAGCAAAATACAGACGATTCCAAGAAAAGCAGCCATGAAATCTACATGAATGGAGAAGATATGTTTTTCCAAACACGGAAACGCAACTACGACACCCCACCAGTCACCAATATGTTAGGGGCAAGTACAAGTGCACCGACTGCACCTTTGACCATTTCAAATATGCCTATAGAACCATTGCCAAAAATGGCAAAGGGACCTAACAAGAGAGCAGGAAACTACTCCAAAGCGGCCCATAATTATAGTATCGTGGATGATTTAGCACAATCTCCCGCTTCTATGTCAGCTTTGGAAGTATTGCAATCATGCCAGAAATAATGAAAAGCCCTAATTTCCGCGTTATGTGTTATCGATCCTGGAGATACATGCCTAATGACTTTTGACTTATACAAAGCCACCCCTCGGCTTCCTTCCATATTTTCCTTCCATATATGAGTTTCGGTGCAGAATATCACTATCCACCGATGTGTCATAGACAAGGGTGCATCCACATGCATCATATCCAAAACAATTTGGCAGAAGTTAGGTTCTCCCAAAGTAAAACCCTCATTCATGATGCTTCAAGCATACGACGCTTGTCCCTCGACCCCCGTCGGCCTCTACCAAAATGTCCCAGTCTCTCTAGCTGGAAAGACAATCCACATAGACATTGAATTCTTGGATTCTCACTTGGATTGCAATATACTCCTCGGGCGGAGTTATATGTATGCCATGTCTGCCATAGCCTCCTCCATCTTCTACGTTATGATGTTCCCCCATGAGGACCACATCATTAATGTAGACCAACTGGCGCACAGCAAGAAGCGTCCCCTAAAAAACACGGATTTAATCCTAACCTATGTAGGTACATACACAAATACACTTTCACGGTACCAATAATATGGCCTTGGTTAATTCAAATCATTGTCCGTTCTACGGTCATTCCTAAGAGATCCTCCCATTATCCCTGAGTCATCACTAGAGGTCACAGGGGCTTCGGTGTGCATGATGTCCACATCAAGCATCGAAGCTAGTCAGGACATGGACACAAGAAATAATGACACCGAGGCATAGGCCATAGTAGCCTCCCTAGCCTACACCACCTCCCAAACCCCTTTCCTCTACCCCTCATCTGGCTTTGTCTCCCAGCAGGTTTTGGAAACATTGGTGTTACCCAACATATCGTTGGCATTCCTAGTTTGGTACCTTGTTCCCCCTTCTGGAATAGGAGCCACCCATGTTACTACCACAGGGTTGAAGCCCCTCAGTCCTAAGGAGCCCCCACCCGTCCAAGACACAGTTGAGACCACCCCTGCAAAGGAAGTTCCCATTGCAAAACCAGTGACCACAGCTAGGAAAATTGAAAAGTGAGGAAAGAATATGGTGTCCCCTACTATTCAACGAGAATCACCAGTCTCCGCCATATGTGACATAATAGGTCACCCTACCCATATCTGTCCAGAGCTGGATGAATTAAAACCACTCCTTGGCTCTAAAATAGACATCGTGACACCGCGTTCCCATAAAAAAGAACCTACCACAAAAGGTAACGGAAAAGTGCTACATACCAATCACGCATGCACCCTCTGTGTAAACTACGGGCATTATACCCACCATTTCCCAGGGATCCCGCGATATAGAGATGCCTTACATGAAATAGAGCAATCCTATCAGGAGGATCCCTCCACCCAGGCATCCTGAAATGAACCTTGTACCATCCTATACCTGCAGGAAGAATGAAGGGCTCTAGAAAGACCCCCAGTCATGCCTGTTATCCATTGTACACTATGCGATGAACGAGGTCACTTCCTTGAAGAATGCACAGCCCTGGAACTCATCCATAGATGGTATCCAATAGAAAGGGTTTACTATTTGGGATTACGCGTAGCACAATTCACATGTCCATTATGTGTCGACAATCACCTTTTGGAAAATTTTCATTATATCCCTCAATTCCGGCAAGCCCCAACTATTTTGCACTCCACAACCCAAGAAGATGTGATGAGCAGGTCCATCATGTTCCTGTATGTTGAAGAGTGACCGATCAAGGAATCCCTAGCTACCCCTAACCACCCTCCACAAATACGAACAAAATTTACGTTATGAAAAAAGACAAATCATGCAGTTGTCCATTGCCCTGATTTAGTAGCCTTCCAACGTTGGTTCCCCGCCAGACCTCAAACTGAGCCTGACAAAACCTTCATATCAAGGATAATTTGCCTTATATGTCATGGCAATCATTATGAGCAGCACCGTACTTATGCCTAGCAAATTCCTCCCACCATCGACATGATTAATACCATAGAGAAGAGACACGACGACCTCCGGGAATGGCATAAAAATTACATCGTCGGGTCAATGTCCCCACCCCCACAATGGTGTATCAATAAAGATAAGACAACACACCAACCAAGTGTAACCCCGACTAAGCTTAGGCTAACATGCAGACTATGATCTAAATTATCACCGAGTCAACCAATGCAGAGAACTGAAGCCCCTTGCAAATAGTCTCTGCATAGTCTCTTCTCTCCCTCAAAAAATTCTATCAAACTAAGAGAAGATCACACGCACCTATTGCAAGATTTGTTCACACTTTCACCATATGATTAAATTTGTGCACCTCCCCAAACTGAGAGCATCACGAGCTGCGCTGAGTCTACACTCCAACAAATAATTAGACACACCTAAGCCAACAATACGGAAATGGAAGTAGAAGACAACCTCTTCTACACTAGACCCTTTCCAAGCATCCACATCAGGAAAAAAAAAGTAGTGTAGAATCTCACACTATCTACTTCGTTGGCTCAATGACCCTGTGCACCATCTGCACTGCCCAAAATCACACACCAGAGTCATGACCACTAATGGAAACATTCAGGCACCTCTGTGGTAGGCACAATTTCCACCCACCAGAAATTGACCATCCTAGTGGGGAACCCAACCTTGAGCTCATACAAAATCCCATTACAGAGATTCTTCCCCCGCCAAATGCTGATGACACAATCCACCATATACTATTTGTATCAGCACATATTGGTGATAGGATTATTGTCGTCTCCTAGTCCCAGTATTTCCATCTTATTCCTATCACAAAATACCAAGGTACCTTGCACTTTTACATAGATTTCTACAAGATCTCAAATTTTCATCCCACCATCAAACTCCTTGACGACAACCAGCCTCTAGAGAAGTGCCTAGTACAACTAGAACTTGTTAAAAAAAATCAACGACAGTCACAGAAACACAATGAGGCCCACAAGAAAAGGGTAAAAGCATCGTTTGACCACCACATCACCCCTCGCTCATTGTAATGTTCCCAATCCGGAATGGATAGAAAATGCATTTTCTAGAAATGGAGGTAGCAAGATTTGATACCAAGACCTAGATCCCTTAGACCAATGTGTCTAAGACCAAAATCCAAGATTTGGGACCAAAGAAATCCTTCTAGGGTAGTGAGACAAGCCTCCCACACCTAGTTCCCTTCAGAAATTTCCCAAGGAATGGGGCTGCAACAATACATGAGCATACCATGGGAAGACAGTGTTATTTTATGAGCTATGAAACAAGAAGATGTAGATAGCCAACAAATAATTTTACAGCAGCAAATAGGTACAAGTTCTTGAGGAAACATCCACTCAATAAAGGCAATGCAAGCCTCAACAACACAAGTACATGAAATATAATAGCACTGCTATTTCTGCATAAACCCAGGCTAAGAGGACGTAGTTTATAAAAGTTACTACTCCATATTACATGATAAATAAAACATATGGCAAGATATGGCTCAAATACAATAGGGGAGCAAAGCTCTAACCCTTAGAAACAATAATACATCAATCCTCCAAGGGATTCACTGAAATACACAAAATGGAAAAAATGCCAGAGTTGTTGGGAAGCTGCTGCAACTCAAATCTGAAACTCAATAGAGAAGGCTGAAGATGATGAGAAATCTAAAGTAAACCTCCTCAAATGGATCTCCAAAGTGGAAGGCTGATCCTCACACTTGAGATCTCACCCTCCAATCAACCTGCAAGCCCTCACTGCAAGTGCTCTATGAAAATAACGCAGTCTAAGAGGGTAACTGCATTGTAGGTGGAATAAACTGAGTTATCCAAGTGCCAAGATCTACAAATAAGCTCCAAAGCTTCCAAAATAATCCTTCAAAGGAAAGGAAGAGTCTCCCTTTGAAAAACAAGCAATGAAAGACGTGTTGTAACTTCTCACTGCAACACCCTACAACACAGAATTATACTTCTGCAGTAATAACGTTGTCCTGGAGGAGGATGCTTGGCCTCAAGCCTATATGTGAGAAAAATTAGTACAACTCCTTCAAGAGTCTTATCAAGAAATGAGGAGGAATCCTAAACAAGTATTCCCCGACAATTCTTGCTAAACAACAGAGAATGCACAATTGTCTGAATAGACAATGAAATAAAGAATCATAAGCATGAATAACAATGGCTGCCTTGCCCTCCTTTTAAACACATGAGAGCGACCTCTCCATGGGCCCCACTCTATTATGGTTTCCTCCTTCAAGGAATATTCCCTCCTCTATCTCTGTGCTGTCCCATGTAGAGCTTTACACCTCATACGATGCGTTGTTTGACTTGGTCAAACTTAACCAAGCCTCTTTGCAAATGTCTCCTTTCACACATGAGGGTGTGAAATCTAGTTCCAAGCTGATCCCCTTTCATACTAGAGATATTTTATCCATATTTTTGTTTTCATTGGGCATCCTTACCCAATTATTCAACTTATAAGTGAAATTATCAAAATCTAATGTTCCAATTTATTGAAGGAAAATTTTGGAACATTACAGTCCTCCCCTCCCAAATATTGCTTGTCCTCAAGAAACTACAAGGATAGAACTGGAAATTCTCCACTCAAGGCATGGAGTTAGAAATGTGATTAGGAACATCTTCCCCATGTGGATCCTCCATCCCAAAGCAATCATCCAAACAAAATGAGCCACCTCCCAACAAGGCAACTCCTAAAAATCTCCTTCCACCTCAAGCTCTGGAAATGAGGGTGGGCTGAAAATCTGAACATGGTAAGCATCATACCCTACCCTAAGCTATCCTTCTCTCCACTTATTATAATTTCAGAGTGTGTGCTGATCCTGGGCTGCAAAAGTATTTCCCTCAAATTGAAAAGTGGAGAACAATCCTCCAAAGAGTTCTCCTCCAACATTGAAGAACAAGCTAGCCCAAAATAATCCATCCATGATGAATAGGATGGGGTCATCATATAACATCCTAATGAGAACTTTTATGCAATTTTTACATGATTATGCATGATACAAACAATATCTCAAGAGGACCCAGCACAGTCTCATCCACGGCAATCTCAGAAAAGAACATGGCAAGTAATACACAAGATTCATCACATCTACTAATGAATAGTAAATGGCTGAATGCATCAACAATACATGATCAAATACTTTCCCATGGTTGTAAAATGGATGAATATCAATCTCATGGCTCACCTCAAAAGAGAACAAACATGTGGCTGTGGTGGCCATATCTCCTCCCATGCTCCCATTATAACATGTAGTGCAGAAAATGTGGGAATTCTCCCCACTCAAGGACACATCCAATTCATGTGTATTTCTCATAATCATGCTTCTCATACAAATCTGATCCTTATCAGCAAATGAAGTCATTATCAGCAACAAAATGAAGGAAATAATGATGGCTTCATGTGGTGCTTGAAGATACCAACAATCTCCTAGATGTGTACAACGCAGTTTTACAAGCTGCTGCTTGATAAAAGTACAAGGAAAAATGTTTCTTTTTACATGGTCAATCATGCATGTCTTCATATGCTGAATGTTTGGGTGTAACAGCTAAACATACATGTGAGAATAATTTTTTTTCCCAAGGCCACATAAAATATGGCTGCCTCCATCATGTAGATTGGCCCAATAATGATCATGGAGCAATATGACAAGATTGCCCTCTTGTGAAGCAATGCACTGCACAGTAATGGTAAGAGTATGAAAATCAATGAATGCATAAAAAAAATTCTTACTATATGTAGGAAGTAATATGGTACATGGATCCATGAGTGAGTCCTCCATAGTGTTCTGGCATGCTATATAGAGGAATGTACCATGTGATGCAAAAAGATCCTCTTCCTCATGCTTGGAAACCCAAGTCAAGAATAATATGTCATAGTGATAGATGCCTATGTCCACTATTCTATCATCCTTACCTCATCCTTGTTCACCAAGTGCACCCAAAGTGAAGTGATCCTAGGGACACCTCATTCATATGTTTCTACTCCCAAGTGACAGTGCTGTGAGCTCATGCAAATAAGCTCCTATGAATACAAAGCTCTGTTCTTTGACATGATCCTTGCAAAAGACTCCTCTAATAATGCTGCAAAAAATATGGAATACTTCCCAAGATGGAAGTGCTTCCAACTCATCAAAGACCAAGGATATAATTCCATCTCCTCCTCCTGCAACATCATGCAAAGTGTAAGAGAAAATCTGCTCTTTCTCTCCTGAGAACAAGCAAAGCAACAGAAGATTTTGTTGCATTCCCATACTTCCATCATACAACTCAGGTGATGAAGACACAATGAATGATATGAACATCACATCAACACCTTGCATAGATACTCTATGTTGCCCAATGATGCAAGTATCCTGCCATCTCTCCTCCATTCTTCTACTCTTAGGAAGAGTGTATGCCAAGTGATGGCCAAACTCTTTCAAGAGCAACCAGTGCAGCCAAGCCTCCTGCTACCTGGTATCATATATTTGCAAGTAGCCTCCCAGCTCTTTGCTAATCAACCACATCCACTCAACCCCTTGTGGATGCATTCTCCTTTCCTTCATCTTGGTACACCTCCCATGAGGGCTACCATTCTCCCAAACCAAATCTATGTCTTTGCACTCCATGGGATCTTGGAATGCAATCTTCTCAAGGATCAATGACACTCTATAAGGACCCAAATAGGTGGTAGGAAAAAACCTCCCATCATGGTGTGTATGGCTCAAGGAATTTCCAACACAATCAAGAGAGTTTTTATCCATCCAAAGATGTCCTCCATCTTCTATCTACTCCTGTGATAAAGAAAGAAAAGCATCGCACTCCATGGTGTGTTGAAGTGCACCTCTAATGAGATCTCTTCTTGAGACCTCCCTCTCAAAAATAGTCTTCCAAAACCAATGAGGTCTTGGATTTGAAAGTAGAATTTCCTCTTTGAGCTGAGGGGAGCTCATTGAGAAAGTGTCATCTTGAAAGGAGAAAGGGTTTCTCACTCCAAGATGTCTACCATCCTTCATTAAGCCTTCAAACCCCAACCTCAAATGTGATTTACAATCCAACAATGGTTCATGAGAATGATGGTTTTCTCCCTTGAATATTTCCATGTTGCATAGAACAGTGCAACCAAGCTACTCTATGGTAGCAGTGTGATTTGACCCTTGGTCATTCAAAAGCAAATTTCCACATTGATAAAAATAATTTTCTGCAACAATATATTGTGGAAATATTTTCATACCTTGATGGGAATTTGGAACTTCTTGTAGGGCTGCAATATTTCCCTCCTCAAAAGTGTTGGCTGATCCAACTATTGATGCATGTGGCTGCTCCTCCATGAGTGTGATAGCATTATAACAAGGCTCCTCAAGTGGTGGTGTGATCTTCCCTTCCTTTTCCCTCTCACCATCAAAGGTTTTGATCAACCCTTGGATGAACTCTGCAAAAATTTTCACCCTTGCATGGCTCAAGTGGTTGCTCCACCAATCATAGGCTTCACCCTCGAAGTGCAGCGCTGAGATTTCAACAGCTTATTTCCCTGCTACAGGATGTAGTAGGAAAAATTCCTCCAACTCTCTCACGCAAGTTCTTGCAGTAGATGACCCATCAAAGGTAGACAATAGAAATCTATTGCCTCTGATTCCTCTTTTGCTACAGGGTCTCTTCTCTTCCTTTAGTTGGATGAAATGAGGAAAATCTAGAGTCTCCTTGAAGGCTCTAGGTTGAGATCTATACTCAACAAGGTAATCACTTAGAATCTAATAATCCAAGTGTCTTCCATGCTCAATGTCTTCTTCTTGATGAGAATAGGAAGTGCATGGTCCGTCCTCTTCTATTTATTCAATCTCCTTGACCTCCTTGGAGAGGTTCTCTTTGGATCTGAATAATGATAAGAGCAATCTCATCTTCTTCAACATTCTAATCTTCTTGGGCTTAGACTCACAGGCTGAGCCAAGAAAGTTGCCCTAACACCACTATAATGTTCCCAATCTGGAATGGCTAGCAATCTATGGTTGGAAAATGCATTTTCTAGAAATTGAGGCAGTAGGATTTGATACCAAGACCTAGATCCCTTAGACCAATGTGTCTAAGACCAAAATCCAAGAGTTTGGACCAAAGAAATCCTTCTAGGGTAGTGAGACAAGCCTCCCACACCTAGTTCCCTTCAGAAATTTCCCAAGGAATGGGGCTACAACAATACATGAGCATACCATGGAAAGACAACATTATTTTATGAGTTGTGAGACAAGAATATGTAGATAGCCAAAAAATAATGTTATAGCAGCAAAGAGGTACAATTTATTGAGGAAACATCCACTTAAGAAAGGCAATGCAAGCCTCAACAATACAAGTACATGAAATATAAGACCACTGCTATTTCTTCATAAACCCAGGCTAAGATAACATAGTTTATAAAAGTTATTGCTCCATATTACATGATAACTGAAAGATATGGCAAGATATGGCTCAAATAAAATAGGGGAGAAAATTTTTGACCCTTAGAAACAATAATACATCAATCCTCCAAGGGATTGGCTGAAATACACAAAATGGAAAAAATGTCAGAGTTGTTGGGCAGTTGTTGCAACTCAAATCTGGAACTCAATAGAGAAGGTTGAAGATGATGAGAAATCTGAAGTAAACCTCCTCCAATGGATCTCCAAGTGGAAGGTTGATCCTCACACTTGAGATCTCACCCTCTAATCAACCTGCAAGCCCTCACTGCAAGTGCTCTATGAAAATAACGCAGTCTAAGAGGGTAACTACACTGTAGGTGGAATAGACTGAGTTGGAAAAGTGACAAGATCTACAAATAAGCTCCAAAGCTTCCCAACTAATCCTTCAAAGGAAAGGAAGAGTCTCCCTCTGAAAAACAAGCAATGGAAGAGGTGTTGTAACTTCTCACTGCAACACCCTACAACACAGAATTATGTTGCTGCAGCAATAACGCTGTCCTGGAGGAGGATGCTTGGCCTCAAGCCTAGATGTGAGAAAAATCAATACAACTCCTTCAAGATGCTTCTCAAGAAAGGAGGAGGAATTCTAAACAAGTATTCCTCGACAATTCTTGCTAAGCAGCAGAGAATGCACAATTGTCTGAATAGACAATGAAATGAAGAATCATAAGCATGAATAACAATGGCTGCCTTGCCCTCTTTTTAAACACATGAGAGCTCCCTCTCCATGGGTCCCACTCTATTAGGGTTTCCTCCTTCAAGGAATATTCCCTCCTCTATCTCTACGTTGTCCCATGTAGTGCTTTCCACCTCATACCCTGCGCTGTTTGACTTGGTCAAACTTAACCAAGCCTCTTTGCAAATGTCTCCTTTCACACATGAGGGTGTGAAATATAGTTCCAAGGCTGATCCCCTTTCATACTAGAGGGATTTTATCCATGTTTTTATTTTCATTGGGCCTCCTTACCCAATTATTCAACTTTTAAGTGAAATTATCAAAATCTAATGTTCCAATTTATTGAAGGAAAAATTTTGAAACATTACATTCATTCACTGAGGGATAATTAGTCCTCTGCTACGATGTCACAAAAGAGGCCTTAGGGCCAGGAAAGCTTGAAACTTTGTGGAAATGACTCTACATCATTAAACATTGCCTCCGATAGGGGGCATACATCTTGATGGAATTGGAAGAGACCTGCCTCAATAACCTTGTCAACAGCCTTTACCTCAATAAATTTCACCAATAAGGGCCAGGACAACCCTTCCCCTAGAGTGAAAGTATACAAAATATCGCCACTCAAGATTTTTGACCCAAATACTTATTTAAAAGTACCCAAAGTATCACCATGGACCACCAACATGAACCCTATTTCGGATTTGATGATGGAGCATCAAGATGGTCTCAAAGTTTAACCATAGCCGCTTGGGTCATTTACCACCCTGACCGATCCTCTCTCTGCTCAAACGGGGTGTGCATCGGTTCAGCAACAAACAACTAGGCAGAATATGATGTCGTTATCATACTTATGTGCGACGCCCTCCATCAGGGCATATGCCATAGGCATGTCTACCTCTATTCCCAGTTAGTAGTGTCGCAGTTAAACCAAACATTTGAGACAAGAGATACACATCTATTTAGAAAATATTTACGTGCCAAAAGATTAAATAGACAATTTGACTATATCACATTTACACATGTACCAAGGAGTCAAAACCAAATAGTTGATCACATATATAACAATATCCTAAACTAGAATGCATCGTGAATAAACCATCATACATAAAACCAAAAATATAGATATCCATCAACATAACATAACACATAAACTGAAACAGGTGATATATCATGTAGAGCCGCAAAAATATCTCTCATATATATATGTCACAATGTGTATATCTGAGTACAAAAATTGTGTCGCTGGCCCAACTGCTAGCTCAAAGATACAAAAGTCATCAAAAATTAAGGGAAGCATCCTCATAACGGGTGCTTTCCCTATGTAAAAAAATACTCTAGGGGGGTGCCCCCTCAAGAGGGCACCTAGGCCCACCACTACTTCCGGTACCACCACTGGAGCTGTCGTCGCAACTTCGATCACCACCCAACGTAGAGTGGGCCGATAATCCCTCTCGTGGGCCATCACAATCTCTAACCATACCTCCTCGAAGTCCTCCATGAAACCTCAAGCAGGCATCCCCTGGGTCAAGTGGTCCACTTGACCTTGGAAGTCCTTAAGAGCATAGACCTAAGCTGTCAGTTCTGCAATGTGAGCCTCTGTCGCATCAGCATGAGCTCGCTCGGTCGTAACCTCTCTAGAAGTTGAGCTGCTACCTTCTCTAGAAGGGCCAACACCACCACCAGGTCCGCCAGCACCACCCACCTCGGTCCACCCTCGCATCACCCTCTCGACCACCCCGAGGTCGCAGACCGTGGCCCACCATTCGAGCCACGTGGGCAGCCTATCTACCTCGCCAACATCTACACGAGCAACCAAAATTATTTCAACAAGCCGCCTGTAAAAACACAGGCACATATATACTAAAAAAAATGCAGAAATATATTAGACATACTTTCGTGTGCCCCCAACATAACTAAACAGAGACTCATGCCTGTGTCGTTAGTCATCGCATTTTTTTTTACATGTTAGTGATGACTATATCTTCAGCTGAGTTTTCTAGAAACTGATTTCCTTATGTCAATATGTCATCCAGAAAACCCTCCCAAAACTTTTTTCGCCTTTCTACCTATTCAGTCCACCCCTGGCAACGTCAAAAAACCTCATATCACAATCCTATCTAGCTTCAGCCTTATTGACCTGCCCATCAGCCTTAAAGGGCAAATCCACATCTGTTTCAGAAGTCTACCCTATGTTAGGAAGTGGCGTTTAGGACATTTCACCTTTGGCAATCATCAAAAAGCCAAAAAAGCCCCCATCTGCAGCAGACCTACCATGACTGATCCCTTAATTTGCAAATGAAGTTGACTAACAGCCTTAAGTCGCGCCACTCACACCCCCTAGATCTCAGCACTGCATAAAGCCCAATCTCAAGCTGACTAGTAGGTTGTTCACTGTGTTCTATGGTTCTACAAATGACAGGAACTATATTTCATCTCATGGAGTAAATGTTTGAGTTTACAGTTAGAAGAACAGCTGCTTCTGAATGTATTATGAGCCTGAGATGAAGCTGCAAAACAAAGGGCTCTCAATCAGGACCTTACAGCTCTTTTCAGTATGAAAATCACAGAAAAAAGGATTGCCACTGTCTCAGCAAATGGTAAAATTGTCAAGGCTCAGGACCTCCTTCATTACAAGCAGAGGGTTAGGGCGCCTCCTTCATCCATAAGCAGAGGGCGCAGGTCAGAGTTGACTCAGAGGGTTGCAAAAGTCCAGGTTTTCCCTGTCTGAAACAATGAAACCATATCTTCAGGTTTCATGAATGTAATTGCTAACCATAACAGGATTGTAGTGAAAGTATGATAAGCTCAAAGGAAAAGAAGTTTAGCCTAATAAAAGAGATCATCTGAAACTTTCAAGTCAGGTAAATGGTTGAAACTTTAGAAGGCCATTTCATCAGCGAACATCCAAATCATAAGAGGCCTGTTTTGGTGCAGCATCAAATAGAACAGATGTTAATCAATGCCATTACACAGGCAGGAGAAGGTTCTTGGTTCTTCAAGAAAACACTGACCTTTATGATCACAAAGAGTTCTGTTCAATATACCAGGTCATGAGATGAACAAGCCAAGTGACAAATATCTCAGCAACCTTAGAACAGTGTCACTATGGCTAGGTTTCCTTCAAAAACACAGTGAGGTTTGCAAATGAAGATGCTAAGATTGGTGTTGTTCAGATGGTTTACTTACCACCACATTTGCCTGATAAAAAACCTCCTCCATACATGAGTAGAGGGCCAAAACTACTACAGGTGCTGAAAGTGATTGATACAAGAAAGAGCAGTAGAAGGATATCGAAGACCGAAACAAGGTCACTACACCAATGAATGACAGCTCTGATAATGTAAAGATACTGATACTCCTGTTTCAGAGAAAGGCTGTGTCTGACATAGTGGTAAAAGGGGTCTTCTGATACTTTACCTGATTAAGAGTTTCCTCCATACATAAGCAGAGAGCCAAAATCATTGCAGACTGTTGAAAAAATGGTAAGTCCAAAAGTGCAGAGAAAGGACTCAAAGAAGTTGAAATAAAGAAGGTATTACTGTCTATGATACTAATGTATTGATCTCCCTCTTCAAAGAAGCTACCTGTCAACAGCTCATCCAGCAGAAAGGAGAAAAGGTTGAACATACTTTATGCCTTGAGTTCCAAAGGAGCAGTGGACTTAAAAAGGGTTAAAGACATTTCATGAGCACCTATCCAGAAATCAAGGAAAATCCCTCTGAGCAAACAAACAAGGCTAAGGTGAAAAGATGCAACTAGAGAAGTAAACAGTGACTAAGGTTGAGTCATAAAAGGCAAAATGACAGGTATGCAATGCTAGGAATAGATAAAAGAGACAATTTTGAGCATATGTGTGCCATTAATATCAAAAGAAGATTTTCTCCTTGAGGAAAGGGCCAGGCAGCAAGACATACCATATGTCAAAAGTTCAAAGGGGCGCCTTTCGAGAAGAGGTGTTTGCAACTTTTCCAACATTTTAGTGCATTATGAAATAGCCATTCTTCACTAGCAAATCACCAAGAGAAGGAGGCAGCGAACATAGGTCCAGTCATGAAATGTTCCTACTGACAAAAGGGATTTGAAATGCTGAGCAGAATAGAATAAAGACTGTGTGCCAAAAAGCCTGTTTTCATATTTTACAAGGTTATCTTTTCAAATAAGAAGGCAAACTGGTATATGATCCTATGATTAGGCAGAAAGGAATTTGTTTTTAATTAATTATCATTGTTTATATTCCCTGAAGCAGACACAATGGTCACCATCCTAAAGGACAGTTTAAGCACGAATATACAGTACAGCAAAAGCAGTGACAGGGAAGTGTGCCTTTGACAGTTTTTAAATGACCTAACTTTCGTTTACATTGTCACCTAAAAGCGCCCAAAGAGAGAAAAAGTCGAAATTTTTTGAGATATCTCTCTTGTGAGAACAGGTATGTCATTCCGTGAGTAGGGAAAGCAGATCTGGAAGATTGCCATTGTTTAAAAGGCAACTTGATACAAATACTGTTTTGCATCATTTGAAAAGGGGCAGATATATGTATTCAAAGTGACCGTTTGACATTTTGAACATGTCATAAGAATGAAATGGAGGACTAATAAACCACTTGTGAAATCCAAAAAAGCAAATCGCCGCAGCTCCCAAGCATCACGACAGCTTTTCAAACAGTTTGAGGTCTTCTGCACAGTTTTTAGGGTGGCGCGACGAGCCTGGCAGGTGGCGCGACGAGCCTGGGCTCCAAAATACACAGGGTGTCAACGCAGGCGCGACGAGCCTGTAGGCGGGCGCGACGAGCCTGTAGGTGCCCGCCCGACAGCACGACAACTCCACCCGGCGTTTTCTCCGGCGCGACGAGTTTTTCTCCAAGGGTTGCCGCGCCAGTTTTGAAGAATCCCGTTGCATTTTTAGATCCCTCCAAGGGGATTTCTTCTCAAAAACGCACAAGGTACTCTATCCCTACCTTAAAGAACTAGAAAAATCAAGTTTTCAAGCATGTAGACCTCGGTTTGAAGCTGTGCATAAGTTAAAGGGCAAAAGTTTGTTGATAAAGAAGCTGGAGGCAGGGTAGGGCAGAACGCTTGGTGTTTACATATGAGGTCAAAACAGGGGTACAGTAGGTGGACTTTTTTAAACTCACGGAGCAAGGAATTTATTTCCTAAAACCACTGTCACACCTATTTTTACACCTAAGCTAAATCTGCCTTTTCATTACACTACGTGGTATCCTTCTAAAGTTTGTTAAGACAGAGTTTTCTGAGAAGTGAAATAAGGCCACATTCTAGAAGGCAGTTGTTGATGATCAGGTTTACATCAAACGCAGGTTGTTGTTGATTAGGCATGGTTGTTGTGACCAAAGTTGAAGTTTGAAACCAGGAATACACAGCACACTGAAAAACAGAATGGTTAGTGTTTGAGGTTAATACTGAAAACAGAGGTACAGGTTTTTGGTGCACCTTTTAAACTCATAAAACAGAGAGTGTGTTTTCTAAAACAACTGTTGCACTTACTTTTTTCACCTAAACTAGGTCTGCTTGCTCATTACACTATATTGTCATTCTGAAGACTGTTAGACAGAGTTTTCTAAAGGTGAAACAAGGTATTTTGTTGATGATTGGGCATTTGTAGATGATTGGGCATTTACTGGTGATCAAGTAAACAGCAAGGGCAGAGTTTTAAAAGCAGTGATTGACTTCTCAAAAGGTCACAAGTGAAAGGTTCTTCTCTTAACACAAAGGGCTATTTTTCACCCAATCCACAGTGGTCTCTTTTCTTTTCCTGTTCTGTGTCTCCACGTGTTCCACGACAGGCATATTTCTCAAGGTAAATAACTTAAAGACTTAAAAGAGCAAAGGTTATAATCTGAAGTTTGTTTTTCAAAGACAAAAATATAAATGCAAGCAAAGCTTTCCAAGCAAAGCATCACGAAGGGGAATGTCTCAAGACTGCAGTTTTCAAAGAATCTACAAAAACAGTCACTCATAGTGCTATTGTTGAGAAAGATTCGTAGCCAAAGTATGTTCAAGTTTGAAATATTGTGTTGCTGCGAAGAGTTTATTAAGGAAGCCTTGCTGAATCACAAGGTCCATAACTGTCAAAACAGTTTGGTGGCTTGTCTCAATCCAGGAAAACATTCTTCATATATTGAAGGCAGTGTGCCTCTTTCAAGCCTGTTTTTAATCAGAATGCCTCCAAGGCGAGATCACAAAGGCGGACAACATACGAGATATGAGCCTACCTCCATAGAAGACATCAATGCTCATCCTTCAGTACTTTTCAATTTCCATGAGGTAGGCTGTCTTGATTTCTGTCATAGGATAGAGGAAGTCAAGAGTTTCTCACCACTTACACATTTGTGTGCTTTAAGGTTCAAGGACAAACACTTCCAGCTTGCAGATCTTGATTTCAAAATTTCTCCAATGTATATATCCAAAGCTACCAAGATCCCGTATCATGGTGAAAAATGGTTTAAACAAGCACATCTTGATTTGGAGGACTATAAGCCTTTACCTGCTTCTGAACATAGGGAGACCATCAATTGCTACTTTTTCCTTTCTCCCCATCTTTCTGATGCTTATGCGCCAGCACTGAAGGCCATAATGAGACAGCCTACCAGAAGGGAGGTTTTAGCCAAATCTTTGCTTATCATGTTCGCTGTTGGGATGCATTTTACCGTATGCCATTAAAAACCTTCCATACTTTTCGTCCAAGAGCATAGAGAAGATGGCAGCTGCTGTCCAAAAGAAAGCTCCACCTCGGCAAATCTCTACTCTCTTTCATCATTCCTTGATCAAAATCATCTACTTGCACCAGCTGGAGAAGAAAGGGGTTTCATGGGAGTCCTTCATTAGCCATGCCGATTTCGCCACTGTTCCTCCCTGCCTGTGTCTCCTGACCACCTCATCCATCGCCCGTTGCCTTTATCTAGTAGGCCTACCCCTAAAAACTCAAGATGATCACTCAAAATTTCAAGGTTGTGTTGAGTGAAGGAGACAAGAAGGAGCTACAGTGTGTAGCAGTGCGGAGGAAGCTGATGGAGCATGCTACTTTATTTTGAGGACACAGCTGTTGGATATCATCGACAATAGCAGCCTCGCCGGAGGTTGATGAATGTGATTTCAATTTCAGAAGAAGGGAAGAGACAGAGGTTGAGGCACACACAGTGCACAGGAAAAGGAACAGCGGGAGCGTAGCTCACAGTTATGTTAGCTGAGCAAGCAATCGAAACATCTTTTGAGCCACAAGCTGGACAGGATGTTGGGGAAGGACAGCAAGCTGAAGCTGCCTCCTCAATGGTGACCAAAACTGCCCCTAAGAAGGGGAAATTGCCCAAAAGGACAACTCCTAGCTTACCGAGGAGAAAGAGCGCTAGATTGGCCTTCAAAGGCAAAAGTACAGTTAGAGAAAGCACCAAGCATGGAGGTAAATCAGCTGTCATCCCTATCCCGAGCGATGATAGCGACAATGAGGCACGCATCCTTGAAAATCTCCTCATTCACAAAGAAGGTCAAAGTGAGGTGTTACAAGAAGATCTCCAAAGGGCAAGGAACTTAAATCATTTCTTGGAGGTTGAGAACAAACAAATGAAATTTCATGCAGCCATTCATGAGGCAAGGGCCATCAACTACAAAAAGGAGGCAGAAAGGGCGCAAGTAAGAATTGAAGAGCTTATTGGCGAATTTGATGATGAAGAAGAGGAGGACCAGCCTAGGCGAAAGAGGCCTAGAACCATCGGGCTTAGGAGAGCCTTGGAGAAACAGAAAGCTGAAGAACAAGCTCAATTCGAAGCTTTTCCTCTCACTACCCTCTTTGAGCGGGAAATTGAGGAAAATAGGGAAGCTTGGCTTGAGAGGGCTAACCAGCATTTGGAGACCAAGCTTGAGAAGGCAAACAGGGATCTTGAGCTACAGAGAAAGAGAACTCTTCACTTTCAGAAGCTGAACCAATTCGCCAGGCGCAAATTGAAGGTGGCACAGGAAAAATTGAAGAAATTGAAGGAGAGGCGCCTAGCACGGAAAGAAGCAAAACGCACATCAGCCCTCGATATTTTAGCTTCAGCTTCGGAGCATGTTTCCATGGACCCTTGAGGGTCGTGCATGCCAATTTTGGGCCTGTTTCGAAAACTTTTTGTTTTTTGGCATTTTTGGGGTTTTCGCCAAAAACTCATAAATGCGCCATTTCAGTTTGAAGAGTCGTCAAGGGAGGAGGGTGATACCAATGGATTCCATAATTTGATGAGCAGCTCTCCAGCGATTTTCAGGGCATTTGAAAATCATCTTGCCTAAATTGGCAAAAACACTTACTTTAAATATTCTGCCAACTTATCAGCAAATTCCCGCTATTTTCTGGGTTTTTGCACACAATGCACAGTTTTGAGGGATTCTGCAGACTTGGATTGAGATGATTCCGACTTGCAGCTGGAAAAGCAAGAGCTAGAGTTTGGAATGCAGCTTATCACGAGCCCTTATTTACATCATAGCCTTCCATTTGGGACCCAGTAAGCTTTCAGAGGATCTCATAAACATGAAGTATTTTTGCAATTTTTGAACTCCAAAAATCTGCTTTTCCCAAATGTGCGTTAGGCTATTTTTATCATGGGAAAATCATGTAAAGTCAATATAATTTCCGGTTTTAGCAATTTTTTAGATATTTTATTAGATATTTTGTGCCTTGGGCTTTGCAAAGCCACAAGGGCAAATTTAGATATTTTGACTTGGCCAATGGGATATCTAGTTGCTCCATGAGGTTTTCCTCCTTCTAGCCTATTTATCCCATACTTCTCATTGTAAATCAGAGGCTGAACTTGAGAGAAGAATTAATGCATTGGTCACATGAGCTTTGAAGAATACACTTGAGTTATGATGTTTGGATTGCCTCTTGGATGCTTTTGAGGAATGTTGAAGGCTTGTTGATGGATTCCTTGACATGGTAGAATGGTATAGTGCTTCTTAATGTTGTTTTGTCTTCTAGTTTTCGCTCATATTTCATTTTTCTTGCTGCTATAGATCAGTAAAGATTGATTTTGAGACATGCCCATGGAGGCACCTCAAAATCCCTGAATCTTCATAGCTTGATGTTTTCTCCTCCCTTAGTTATGCTAAAGAATTCTTAGCTGCTCTTTAGTAACTTAAGGTATTGTTGCTAAGTTTTATTCATAAGTTCTATGTATGTTGAGTAGGATGTATGGTTTTCCCTACCTACCTATCAGCTGCCCATAGTTCTGTCCATAAAACTTTCTCTTTGACTGATTTGTTGATCATCTTGTTGAACCAAGGAGGCTTAGTCCCGATCTAGCCCTTTGCCTAAAACTATGAAAACTTATTTGTCCAAGTGCCCAATGACTTAGAGACTATGTTTAGGCGTTCCGGCATAGTTTATGAGTTGTTAGTTTGTCTCATGTGTTTTCCCAAAAGTCTGATAGCCTTTTCCCGAAGTTAGAGGGTCATATACCTCTATGTATGGCTTGAATGTTTGATTTCTATGTATTGATTAGCTTATAGTTATTCCTAGCATGATTAATGGCTCGCTATTACATGTTTATGTCTGCTATTAACTAGTTTTCACTTGAAATCCCTTGTCTTTCACCAACTTATTGTTCATTTACTCCATTTTGCCCAGAGATCCCTTCTATTGTGAATCAAATCGGCCCTACAGCAGCTTTACATCATCGCCTCATTAGCTTCCTTGACCTGATTGACCCCATAGCACAATTTATCTACATCTTGTTATCCAGTTTATGTATTTGATCAGTTTCATCCCTCACAAACTTAAAAAACCAAAAAAACCAAAAACATACTTCATAACTAGCCTAATATCAGAACACCGCAAGTAAACACACCGACATCTTTTGCACTTATAGAGAGAGCCCTCTCTGAGTCCAGGAAGGCTAGGTCCTTGGGCTCCAAATCTTGGTTTGATGTTACATCGTCATTTGGCTAGCCAATCGGCCAAATCACGGGACCCTAACATAATGGCGATCACGGTGGGACTCTGAGTGATAAACAACTTAGTTTCCCTAATTTGTCTAGCATCCTTAAGAATACTATTTGATTGACTTATCCCACCGCTCACTGACATAGTAACGATCACGGTGGGACCTTCCGAGTTAGTGACAGTCTAAGTGCACCTTAGATTTCTCGAAGTCTTAATCAAACTTAGAAAACTTAAGTGTTGCTTGAAGAGTAGAAGCTAACTCTTTCACCATCTTAGCAAAATGATGATTTAGTTATAAGAAGCTCTTCCAAACCTCATAAGCGCAAAAAACTCAGAAAAACCCCAAAACATTCCCAGATTGGCTTTTTTTCAGTATTGGTGGTGGACCATACAAATATATCTCAAAACAACTAAAAATCCACCTGGCGACTCCACTAGCCTCTAGTAGGCCTTACAACCTTGCAAGATTTTAGAATTCCATCCGATTTATCCACCTTATCGCCACACTAACATAATGGCGATCACGGTGGGACTTTGAGTCAAAACATCCTAGGTATCCCTTAGGAACTCTCAAAATCTCAGTCAAACTTAGAAGAGTAGAATCTGGTTGTCTCACCATCCTAGCAAAATGATGAGCCAGTTATAGGAAACTCTTCCAAACCTCAGGACTACATAAAACTCAAAAAACCACAAAAAACTCCCTTAGATTGGTTTTTGACAGTATTGGTGGTGGACCATACACATATACCTCAAAACAACTAAAAATCCACCTGGCGACTCCACTAGCCTCCAGTAGGCCTTACTACTTTGCTAAATTTTAGAATACCATCCGATTTAGCCACCTCATCGCCACTCTAACATAATGGCGATCACGGTGGGACTTTGAGTTAAAACATCCTAGGTATCCCTTAGGAACTCTCAAAATCTCAGTCAAACTTAGAAGAGTAGAATCTGGTTGTCTCACCATCCTAGCAAAATGATGAGTCAGTTATAGGAAACTCTTCCAAACCTCAGGACTACATAAAACTCAGAAAAACCTCAAAAAACTCCCTTATATTGGTTTTTGATAGTATTGGTGGTGGACCATACAAATATACCTCAAAACAACTAAAAATCCACCTGGCGACTCCACTAACTTCTAGTAAGCCTTACCACCTTGCTAAATTTAGAATTCCATCCGATAGACCTTTCCCATCACTCACTAACATAGCGGGAGATGGTAAGACATTGAGTACATAATAGTCCAGCAAACTCTTATAGACTTTTTGGTCCGTTAGGTACCATAAACAAGCAAGCAGTCCATAGATTCATTGTTTAGAGTAAACTCTTTTTGTTCCCATCACCCTAGCAAAGTGTTGAAACAAACCTAGAAAACTTTAAATAACCATAGGCTGCACAGAAAACTCAGAAAATCCAAAAACATTCTCAGATTAGTTACTAGTGGTGGACCATAGCTATCTTCACAAAAACAATCCATTTCCACCTGGCGACTCCACTAATCCATCCCTTCTATTTTTGACCATCCTTCGCCTTAGTATAACTTTAGAAAAAAATCACTCATCCAAAACATTCACCAATACCATTCTCTCTGAACCCTGGATCTAAAATCTGGCTTCACGAAGAATCAATACCAGATCCCATCCAGACCCAAATCCCCCTATCATAGTAGATGACCCAGAGAAGATTCTGTGGCAAGCTTCTGAAACTGATCATCTAGCTTCTGGTAGATTCATCCGTAGAACAAGATCTGTACCTAAACATCGCACTAGCTTACTAGATTCACCTTTGGAACCAGAGCCATCACAAACTCTTCCCAGAAGAAAATCATATAGTAGGATAGACTTTGACGATCTTGAACCCCTAAGCCCACCACAGAGTCTTAGTAAAAAAGCTTCACCCACCACTCCTCCTGATTTCCAGCTTCTCTATCAGTTTGGCTCTTATCATCCCAGATCTGCTCAAAACCAGATCACTAGTCCAAGTTCATCCGCCACACCCGGTCAAACCACCACTGTTCATACCACTTCATTTCAGCCTACCAGTCCTCATCTTGCGCATCATCCATTAGCTCCAGTCATGGCAGCCTGGTACGCACCTTTGGTGTTACCACCACCTTTAGCTCCTCTCCCAAACAAATATCAAGACAAGATCCCACACTTTACTGGAGAAGATACCACCACACCTCAACAGCATATAAGTAGAATGACTGATGCTTATGAATACTTAGAGGTACAAGACGAGACTGTCCGAATGAGAATATTTGCCCAAAGTCTTGGTGGTGAACCCAAAGCATGGTTCAAAAGCTTAGCTCCAAACAGTATCCATGATATCCCAGAACTACATCAAATCTTCAGAAATAGGTGGGAAATTCGAAGAAACCCCATTCAAATCCCGTCAGAATATAACAATCTAAAACGGGAGAATGGGGAAAGTGTCCAAGCTTACTGTACTAGGTTCAACAGTGTATATAACTCCCTTCCACCTCATTTCAAACCTCCACTTGGTTTAGCTTTGGCAAAATTTCCTGAGGGTTTTGATCCGGACATGACATATCATTTGAGGGATAAAGATCCCCCTACCTTGGAAGAAATGCAACAAATAGCTATAAAAGCAGATGCCAACTTAGCTGAAAAGAGAGCCAGGACTAGGTCAGAAAGAAAGGTCACATATAGAGATGAGGTTTCTACTTCATCACCTTCCCTAGATCCCAGAATAGATGACTTAGTCAAATCCATGGCTAAAATGTGGGAAAAGATCAATGAAAAAGCTCCTATTAGAGATAACCAGCCAAACCCTCCAATCAGAAATCGAAACCAAAACTTTAGGAGGGAACAGCCCCAAAACAGACCAAGGGATAATGACCAACAGATCAGGCCACCATTCAATGAAAACTATGAAGAAGAAGATGATAGGGACTCAGAACCTATTGATGAACATCATTTAAACCTCATAGGGTCCGACAATGAAGGTGAGGTGTACCTCACCGAAGAAGAACAAGCCTTCTTTTCGCCTGATCAAGATGAGACCAATTATGAGGATCTTGATGACCCTGCCATAGAGTTTCAAAATGCTATTGAAGAAGCCCACAGGCAATATGACCTTAGGAGCAAGAGAAACCAAGATAATGTCAAGAGAGGTAACTCTGATACTGCTAAAGCTCCAGATACCATCCTCAAAAAAGCATCAAGCAGTGACAAAATCAAGGTTGAAAAGATTGATCAAAGCCAAGCTAAAGTCACCCAAACTAGTCCTATCTCATATACTCCTGATACTTCTACCAAGGTCACCAAAACAACTATGGCAAACAAAATCCCTAAACAGGGTCAACAAACTCAGAGCATAGACAAGGTCTTAGCTGAAAAAGCTGAAACAAACATATCTAAACTTCAAATTCCTTTTAGCTTTGAAGGTGAAATCGCTAAGATCAAAATCACCATGCCTCTTACTGAACTCATTTCCCAAAGCTCTTATAAATCCCAAGTACTAAAAGTCTTAAATCTAGGAAATGATGCAAACACTGTTAATCTCACTGATGACATTCCTGAAGTATTGTTTGGTCCAAAGGTAGAGGGAAAGTTCCAAGAGGGAGCTACCCTTCCATTCTACATTAGTCTAAACATCCACGACCAAATCCTCCACAATGCCATGCTAGACTCTTGCGCCTCGCATAATCTTATGCCAAAGGTAGTAATGGAAAGATTAGGTTTGGAAATCACAAGACCATACAAAGACTTGTACTCATTTGACTCAAGCAGAGTCCAATGCCTGGGTTTGATCAAAGACCTTTGTTTTAGTCTGGCCCAAATACCCGCCAAACATTTAATCATGGATATAGTAGTGGCAGATATTCCTCCCAAGTACGGGATGCTTCTCTCCAGATCTTGGGGAGCCAAACTCCAAGGGAATATCCAACTAGACATGTCATATGCCACCATTCCCGTGTTTGGTCAGACCAGGATACTCTACCGCGAATCACACATGAAATACATGATTAGCAGTCAAGATAGGCCCGATAACATTCCAATGTGTTCTTTGCGCTCCGACTTAAACTCTTTCATTATGCATATTGATGTAAACTTGGAGGAAGAGTCAGAAGAAGCTGATATAGACTTAGATCCACCACATCTGTTGTCCTTGATACCTTATGATGAGTTGGACACTCAAAACTATCATGATCATGAACAACTGTACCTTGAAGAAAGTAAGTTCCCTCTCTCCCAAGTAGAGTTAGAACAAGAAGCACAAACTCTCATGTACTATCAAGCAAATTGCTCTAGCTTTAATCAAATGCCAGCAGTAACTTGTGGAAATTTCTTCCGGGTAAAAGCTTTAGAAGACCTTCACATCATAAACCTATTTGGAACCCAGGAGAAAGGGAGTTTAATGTTTCTACCATACCTCAAAGATTTACCATCATGTGACCCTCCTACTGCAAATAAAACTTTGACTATAACCTCAGTCGCTCAAAATCTTGAGAAATTGCCAAATAAACTTTTGATGAGCCAAGGTGACAGTTATAATCCCGGCATACCTGAATTACTGAAATTGGCTCATATTTTGTCTTTTCATGAAGAACTTAGAAAGGCTAAAATCAGGAATCTCATACAAAATACTAGTTTCTACAGGAAAGACAAGGGAAAACATTGTATCACCACCTTTTCCCCAAAGAACAACTTTAACAGAAACAAACACAGCAAACTGAAACAAACTGAAATGATCAAGGAAAAAAATAATGGCCACAGAATCTACTTTGATTTTAGAAATAATACTGCATTTCCATATAACAAAAATCATGTTTTTTCTACTCAAGATCGCGATTCACCATTTGAAAATGTTTCTAATGATGTATTCTTGCAAGATCATCTTTCAAATCATAATCATCAAATTCCTTTACAAAGTAGACAACTTAAAGATTTTTTTCAGTTTGCGGGAGGTAAATCTGTTTTCAAGGTCAAAATTGCTAAACCACCCAATATCAGGAAACTGTTCATGAAAGCCATGTTCCCAGTTTTAAACTTCAGTATTTTTGCATACCTTGATGATATCACTATCTATTTCAAGAATTATCAAGAGTACATACATTACCTGAAGAAAGCATACAGTAAGGAAAGGAGTGGAAATCAGATATTCAGAGAGGTACAGAGGGAGGATACTGGGCTATTTAGAGATTCTTGCATGAATCCCTATGTCATGTTAGAGAGAGAAAATTTCCCAAACTTTTCTTTTCAAGAGTTAAGTGGGCCAAGGGTGAGAGGAGATCTTTACGAGGATAAGATGCTGAAATTCCGTCATTTCCAAGATTTTTGAGTTTGAAACACTTTCAGTCATTGTACATACCATTGTTTGAAATATTGAAAAAATAGAAAAAGTCAAAAACAGTAAAAGATAGGAAAGTCAAAAACAGTAAAAAGCAGAAAAGAGGGCAAGTGAAGATAGAACAAAGGCCCCATGTTCCAAAAAAATAGTCTTTCGGAAAGCGAGCAAGTCTAAATGCCGCTACTAGTACTTCAATGTCTTGTTCAGCTATCTAGCCTAATCATAGCTGAGCATGTTTAAATTTATTTGCCGATAAGTTAGTGAGTGTCAAGATAGTCAACATTGTGTAAGATTGACTTATCACAGAGCTTAGATTAGGGAGAGATTCTGGTTCCACATGCTTAAAACAGAACCAAAGAGAGAAGCGAGGGATGAAAAACACATTGTACATCTTAGCCCCGCTTCTCTAGTTTCCTTTTGTTGCAGAATAACATTTGTGTGCGGCTTGTCTTTTATGCCGCAAATGCATGACAAATCAGACTGCCTAATCCCGATTTGGTCATTTTTAAATTTCATGTTGTAGATTAGAGAATGAAATCCTGTCAAACTGCTTAATCTTGACAGTCGATCTAGTTTTAGGTAGAGAAATGAAGGAGTTCATCAGCTTAATCTGAACTCCCGGCAGATATAAGAGTAGAAGTAGATAGTTTCATTTTGCAAAAATAAAAATATGCATTGTCTAAAGGCTGCTAGTTCAAATGCGCCAAACAGAAGAAAAAATGTTAGGAAAGATAGTAGGGTAGGTAGAGGTATCATTGATGTTAACCATGCTGACACTTTTCAGAAATAACATCAAGAGAAGGGTAAATTTTGCGCCAATGGATAAGGCACTGGTCTTCATAAGCCAAAAATCTGAATTCTGGACACCTCCTGACGAGGAGCCGCCCTCCCCAAATGGAGCCACTGTTAGCCATCAGTATTTTTTACATGTTAGTGATGACTATATCTTCAGCTGAGTTTTCTAGAAACTGATTTCCTTATGTCAATATGTCATCCAGAAAACCATCCCAAAACTTTTTTCGCCTTCCTACCTATTCATTCCACCCCTGGCAACATCAAAAAACCTCATATCACAATCCTATCTAGCTTCAGCCTTATTGACCTGCCCATCAGCCTTAAAGGGCAAATCCACATCTGTTTCAGAAGTATACCCTATGTTAGGAAGTGGCGTTTAGGACATTTCACCTTTGGCAATCATCAAAAATCCAAAAAAGCCCCCATCTGCAGCAGACCTACCATGAATGATCCCTTAATTTGCAAATGAAGTTGACAAACAGCCTTAAGTCGCGCCACTCACACCCCCTAGATCTCAGCACTGCATAAAGCCCAATCTCAAGCTGACTAGTAGGTTGTTCACTGTGTTCTATGGTTCTACAAATGACAGGAAATGTATTTCATCTCATGGAGTAAATGTTTGAGTTTACAGTTAGAAGAACAGCTGCTTCTAAGTGTATTATGAGCCTGAGATGAAGCTGCAAAACAAAGGGCTCTCAATCAGACCTTACAGCTCTTTTCAGTATGAAAATCACAGGAAAAAGGATTGCCACTGTCTCAGCAAATGGTAAAATTGTCAAGGCTCAGGACCTCCTTCATTACAAGCAGAGGGTTAGGGCGCCTCCTTCATCCATAAGCAGAGGGCGCAGGTCAGAGTTGACTCAGAAGGTTGCAAAAGTCCAGGTTTGCCCTGTCTGAAACAATGAAACAATATCTTCAGGTTTCATGAATATAATTGCTAACCATAACAGGATTGTAGTGAAAGTATGATAAGCTCAAAGGAAAATAAGTTTAGCCTAATAAAAGAGATCATCTGAAACTTTCAAGTCAGGTAAATGGTTGAAACTTTAGAAGGCCATTTCATCAGTGAACATCCAAATCATAAGAGGCCTGTTTTGGTGCTGCATCAAATAGAACAGATGTTAATCAATGCCATTACACAGGCAGGAGAAGGTTCTTGGTTCTTCAAGAAAACACTGACCTTTATGATCACAAAGAGTTCTGGTCAATATACCAGGTCATGAGATGAACAAGCCAAGTGACAAATATCTCAAAGAACCTGTATCAAAGTGGTCAACATGGCTGAAGTTTCCTTCAAAAAACACAAGGAGGTTTGCAAATGAAGATGCTAAGATTGAGGCACCCGTATGGTTTACTTACCACCACATTTGCTCGATAAAAAACCTCCTCCATACATGAGTAGAGGTCAAAACTACTACAAAGCCGAAGTGATTGATACAAGAAAGATGCGCCAAAGGATACTTCCACCGAAAAAGACATTAAGCACCAATGAATGACAGCTCTAATAATGTAAATATACTGATACTCCTGTTTCAGAGAAAGGCTGTGTCTGACATAGTGGTAAAAGGGGTCTTCTGATACTTTACATGATTAAGAGTTTCCTCCATACATAAGCAGAGAGCCAAAATCATTGCAGACTGTTGAAAAATGGTAAGTCCAAAAGTGCAGAGAAAGGACTCAAAGAAGTTGAAATAAAGAAGGTATTACTGTCTATGATACTAATGTATTGATCTCCCTCTTTAAAGAAGCTACCTGTCAACAGCTCATCCAGCAGAAAGGAGAAAAGGTTGAACATACTTTATGCCTTGAGTGCCAAAGGAGCAGTGGACTTAAAAAGGGTTAAAGACATTTCATGAGCACCTATCCAGAAATCAAGGAAAATCCCTCTGAGCAAACAAACAAGGCTAAGATGAAAAAATGCAACTAGGGAAGTAAATAGTGACTAAGGTTGAGTCATAAAAGGCAAAATGACAGGTATGCAATGCTAGGAATAGATAAAAGAGACAATTTTGAGCATATGTGTGACACTGATGCCTAAAAGAAGATTCTCTCCTTGTGGAAAGGGTCAAACAATAAAATAATCTCATATATCAAAAGTTCAAAAGATGCGCCTTTCAAGAAGAGGTGTTTACAACTTTTCCAACATTTTTAGTGCATTATGAAATAGCCATTCTTTACTAGCAAATCACCAAGTGAAAGAGGCAGTGAACATAAGTCCAGTCATGAAATGTTGCTACTGACAAAAAGGGGTTTAATATGCTGAGCAAAATAGAATAAAGACTGTGTGCCAAAAAACCTGTTTTCATATTTTACAAGTTTGGCTTCTCAAATGAGGAGGCAAACTGGTATATGATTCTATGATTAGGCAGAAAGGAATTTGTTTTTGATGAACTATCATTGTTTATATTCCCTAAAGAAGACACCAATGTTTTCCTGTAAGTGGTAAAACAGCTTTCAAATGCCTTTGACAGTTTTTTTTAAATGACCTTGCTTTTGTTTACCTTGTCACCTAAAAGCGCCCAAAGAGGGAAAAAGTCGAAATTTTTGAGATATCTCTCTCATGAGAACAGGTATGTAATTCCGTGAGGAGGCAAAACAGATCTGGAAGATTGTCATTTTTAAAAAGGCAACTCGATACAAACACTGTTTTGCATCATTTGAAAAGGGGCAGATATATGTATTCAAAGTGACCGTTTGATATTTTGAAAATGTCATGAGAATGAAATAGGGGAATATTAAATCATTTGTGAAATCAAAACAACGAATTGCTACAGCTCCCAAGCATCACAACGAGCTTTTCAAACAATTTGAGGTTTTCTGCACAGTTTTAGGGCGGCGCGACGAGCCTGGCAAGTGGCGCGACGAGCCTGGGCTCCAAAATACACAGGGTGTCAACACGGGCGCGACGAGCCTGTAGGCGGGCGCGACGAGCCTGTAGGTGCCCGCCCGATAGCACGACAACTCCACCCGGCGTTTTCTCCGGCGCGACGAGTTTTGCTCCAAGGGTTGCCGCGCCAGTTTTGAAGAATCCCGTTGCATTTTTAGATCCCTCCAAGGGGATTTCTTCTCAAAAACGCACAAGGTTCTCTATCCCTACCTTAAAGAACTCGAAAAATCAAGTTTTCAAGCATGTAGACCTCGGTTTGAAGCTGTGCATAAGTTAAAGGGCAAAAGTTTGTTGATAAAGAAGTTGGAGGCAGGGTAGGGCAGAACGCTTGGTGTTTACATATGAGGTCAAAACAGGGGTACAGTAGGTGGACTTTTTAAACTCACGGAGCAAGGAATTTATTTCCTAAAACCACTGTCACACCTATTTTTACACCTAAGCTAAATATGCCTTTTCATTACACTACGTGGTATCCTTCTAAAGTTTGTTAAGACAGAGTTTTCTGAGAAGTGAAATAAGGCCACATTCTAGAAGGCAGTTGTTGATGATCAGGTTTACATCAAACGCAGGGTTGTTGTTGATTAGGCATGGTTTTTGTGACCAAAGTTGAAGTTTGAAACCAGGAATACACAGCACACTGAAAAACAGAATGGTTAGTGTTTGAGGTTAATACTGAAAACAGAGGTACAGGTATTTGGTGCACCTTTTAAACTCATAAAACAGAGAGTGTGTTTCCTAAAACAACTGTTGCACTTACTTTTTCACCTAAACTAGGTCTGCTTGCTCATTACACTATATTGTCATTCTGAAGACTGTTAGACAGAGCTTTCTAAAGGTGAAACAAGGTATTTTGTTGATGATTGGGCATTTGTAGATGATTGGGCATTTACTGGTGATCAAGTAAACAGCAAGGGCAGAGTTTTAAAAGCAGTGATTGACTTCTCAAAAGGTCACAAGTGAAAGGTTCTTCTCTTAACACAGTAGGCTATTTTTCACCTAACCACAGGGTCTCTTTCTTTTCCCACTGTGTGGTCTCCACAGAAGTCTGCTGACAGGGGCATATTTCAAGGTAAATAACTTAAAAGAGCAGGGTTATAATCTTGAAGTTTGTTTTCAAAGACAAAAATATAAGTGCAAGCAGGCCTCTAAGCAAAGATCACGAAGGGGATTTGTTCAAGACTGTGCCCAAAGAATCTACAAAACAGTTCTTACCCATAGTGCTATTGTTGAGAAAGATTCAGAGCTAAAGTATAACCAAGTTTGAAATATTGTGGTTAATAAGTGCAGAAGAGTTTATTCAAGGAAGCCTTGTTGAATCACAAGGTCCATAACTGTCAAAACAGTTTGGTGGCTTGTCTCAATCCAGGAAAACATTCTTCATATATTGAAGGCAGTGTGCCTCTTTCAAGCCTGTTTTTAATCAGAATTCCTCCAAGGCGAGATCACAAAGGCGGACAACATAAGAGATATGAGCCTACCTCCATAGAAGACATCAATGCTCATCCTTCAGTACTTTTCAATTTCCATGAGGTAGGTTGTCTTGATTTCTGTCAAAGGATAGAGGAAGTCAAGAGTTTCTCACCACTTACACATTTGTGTGCTTTAAGGTTCAAGGACAAACACTTCCAGCTTGCAGATCTTCATTTCAAAATTTCTCCAAGGTATATATCCAAAGCTACCAAGATCCCGTATCATGGTGAAAAATGGTTTAAACAAGCACATCTTGATTTGGAGGACTATAAGCCTTTCATCAAGCCGGAACATAGGGAGACCATCACTGCTACTTTCCCTTTCTCCTATCTTCTTGACAGTTATGCGCCACTGATGAAGGCCATAATGAGATACTTCACTTGTGAAGGGAGGTTTAGTCAAATCTTTGCTTATCATGTTCGCTTGTTGATGCATTTTACCAGGAGCAAGCAATTAAACCTTCCATACTTTTTGTCCAAGAGCATAGAGAAGATGGCAGCTGCTGTCCAAAATAAAGCTCCACCTCGGCAAATCTCTTCTCTCTTTCATCATTCCTTGATCAAAATCATCTTCTTGCACCAGCTGGAGAAGAAAGGGGTTTCATGGGAGTCCTTCATTAGCCATGCCGATTTCGCCACTGTTCCTCCTGCTCATGTGTCTCCGACTCAGCCTATCCATCGCCCAGTGCCTTTATCTAGTAGGTCTACCCCTAAAAAACTCAAGATGATCACTGGGCAGCCAAGTACACAAGGAGAAGGAGAGGGCAGTGAGCCACAGGGAGAAAAGGAGGTTGATGAGCAGCAGCCAGATTTTGAGGGACAGCAGCGGTTGGATATCATTGGACAGCAGCAGCTGGAGGTTGATGAACAGCATCAATTTCAGGAAGAAGGGCAGCAGACAGAGGTTGAGGTACAGCAGCAGGTACAGGAAAGGGAACAGCAGTGGACAGAGTTTGAAGAGCAGCAGTTTGAGCAAGCAATCGAAACATCTTTTGAGCCACAAGCTGGACAGGATGTTGAGGAAGGACAGCAAGCTGAAGCTGCCGCCTCAATGGTGACCAAAACTGTCCCTAAGAAGGGGAAATTGCCCAAAAGAACAACTCCTAGCTTACCAAGGAGAAAGAGCGCTAGATTGGCCTTCAAAGGCAAAAGTACAGTTGGAGAAAGCGCCAAGCATGGAGGTAAATCAGCTGTCATCCCTATCCCAAACGATGACAGCGACAATGAGGCACGTATCCTTGAAAACCTCCTCATTCACAAAGAAGGGCAAATTGAGGTTTTACAAGAAGATCTCCAAAGGGCAAGGAATTTCAATCAATTCTTGGAGGTTGAGAACAAAAAAATGAAATTTCATGCAGCCATTCATGAGGCAAGGGCCATCAAGTACAAAAAGGAGGCGGAAAGGGCGCAAGTGAGAATTGAAGAGCTTATTGGCGAATTTGATGATGAGGAAGAGGAGGACCAGCCTAGGTGAAAGAGGCCTAGAACCATCGGGCTTAGGAGAGCTTTGGAGAAGCAGAAGGCTGAAGAACAAGCTCAATTCGAAGCTTTTCCTCTCACTACCCTCTTTGAGCGGGAAATTGAGGAAAACAAGGAAGCTTGGCTTGAGAGGGCTAACCAGCATTTGGAGACCAAGCTTGAGAAGGAAAACAGGGATCTTGAGCTACAGAGAAAGAGAACACTTCACTTTCAGAAGCTAAACCAATTCGCCCGGCGCAAATTGAAGGTAGCACAAGAAAAATTGAAGAAATTGAAGGAGAGGCGCCTAGCACGGAAGGAAGCAAAACGCACATCAGCCCTCGATAATTTAGCTTCAGCTTCGGAACATGTCTCCATGGACCCTTGAGGGTCATCCATGCCAATTTTGGGCCTGTTTCGAAAACTTTTTGTTTTTTGGCATTTTTGGGGTTTTTGCCAAAAACTCATAAATGCGCCATTTCAGTTTGAAGAGTCATCAAGGGAGGAGGGTGATACCAATGGATTCCATAATTTCATGAGCAGCTCTCCATCGATTTTCAGGGCATTTGAAAATCATTCGCCCCCTCAAATTGGCAAAAAAACAGCCTCATTTTGCACATTCTGCCCGCCCTATCAGCAGCCTGCTATTTTCTGGGTTTTTGCACACAGGTACAGTTTTGAGGGACTTTCAGAGATCAGATTGAGATTATTCCACTTGCATTGGAAAGCAGACACAGAGAGCTTTCCAACGAGCCATCATGAGCCTCATTTCGACATCAGGAAGCCTTCCATTTGCATCCAGCAAGTCAGAGGACCTTTTTCAGCCATAAATATGAAGTATTTTTGCAATTTTTGAACTCCAAAAATCTGCTTTTCCCAAATGTGCGTTAGGCTATTTTTATCATGGGAAAATCATGTAAAGTCAATATAATTTCCGTTTTTAGCAATTTTTTAGATATTTTATTAGATATTTTGTGCCTTGGGCTTTGCAAAGCCTCAAGGACAAGTTTAGATATTTTGACTTGGCCAATGGGATAGCTAGTTGCTCCATGAGGTTTTCCTCCCTCTAGCCTATTTATCCCATGATTCTCATTGTAAATCAGAGGCTGAACTTGAGAGAAGAATTAATGCATTGGTCATATGAGCTTTGAAGAATACACTTGAGTTATGATGTTTGGATTGCCTCTTGGATGCTTTTGAGGAATGTTGAAGGCTCGTTGATGGATTCCTTGACATGGTAGAATGGTATAGTGCTTCTTAATGTTGTTTTGTCTTCTAGTTTTCACTCATATTTCATTTTTCTTGCTGCTATAGATCAGTAAAGATTGATTTTGAGACATGCCCATGGAGGCACCTCAAAATCCCTGAATCTTCATAGCTTGATGTTTTCTTCTCCCTTAGTTATGCTAAAGAATTCTTAGCTGCTCTTTAGTAACCTAAGGTGTTGTTGCTAGGTTTTATTCATTAGTTCCATGTATGTTGAGTAGGATGTATGGTTTGCCCTACCTACCTATCAGCTGCCCATATTTCTGTCCATAAAACTTTCTCTTTGACTGATTTGTTGATCATTTTGTTGAACCAAGGAGGCCTAGTCCCGATCTAGCCCTTTGCCTAAAACTATGAAAACTTATTTGTCCAAGTGTCCAATGACTTAGAGACTATGTTTAGGCGTTCCGGCATAGTTTATGAGTTGTTAGTTTGTCTCATGTGTTTTCCCCAAAGTCTGATAGCCTTTTCCCGAAGTTAGAGGGTCATATACCTTTATGTATGGCTTGAATGTTTGATTTCTATGTATTGATTAGCTTATAGTTATTCCTAGCATGATTAATGGCTTGCTATTACATGTTTATGTCTGCTATTAACTAGTTTGCACTTGAAATCCCTTGTCTTTCACCAACTTATTGTTCATTTAATCCATTTTGCCTAGAGATCCCTTCTATTGTGAATCAAATCGGCCCTACAGCAGCTTTACATCATCACTTCATAGCTTCCTTGACCTGTTTGACCCCATAGCCCAATTTATCTACATCTTGTTATCCAATTTATGTATTTGATCAGTAACCACTCCTCATTGGGCCCCATTCACACATGCCATCAAGCTCATGCAAGTTGTCCTCCACCAAAACTGCACTGTCCAAAGGAGATCCAATATATCTAGACAACATAGTTGACTTGGTCAAAGTTGATTGAATCAACATGATCCCATCTCTGTTCACACCCAAGGGTGCTAAAATTAGCTACTTATTCTTACCCCCTTTTCACATTAGGGTGTTATTGATCCTTCTAAAGAGGTTAGTGGGCCTCCCTACCCAATTATTCATCCTCTTAGTGATAAAACAACTCTAATATTCCATTTAGCTTGGAGGCTAAAATTTTGGAATATTACAGTACTCCCCTCCAAAATGTTGCTTGTCCTCAAGCAACTTTATAAGGAGAGAAAAAGTGCTACCCTCCTCTTCTTGTGGCCTCCTCATCAAAAGTCCCCACCACTGCTCAAGATGATCTGCTACAAATCTGCCCTCCAATGGTTCCTCCCAAGCATGCAAAACCATATGGCTCATTTCATAGAAAGGTGGAAGGTGTAAGTGGAAACCTCCTTGCTATCCAATGGCCTCCTCAAGGTAGGATTGATGATAAACATGGGGAATATTATTCCCAATCATTGAGTTCCACACCCCTGCTATCATCCAAATGAAATTAGCCAATCTAGTTAGCTCAAAAAGATCATCAACCCCTGGTTCATGCAATGTGTTGGGGCTGCATAGAGAGATTGGATCCTCCCAACCAAGTGGTTTCTCTCCCCATTTATGATGAGTATGGGGCTGCTGCTGATCTTGGGCTGAAATGTCATGACCTCCAAGAGTGGCCCAAGCTACCCCATCAAACAAATAAACCATGAAGTGCCTCCTCCAAAAACTCAAGTTCTCCAATTGGCTTTTCCCACATGAAGAAGATAGATGTAATTTGGAAATCATGGGCTGCCCATTTCTCCTCCAGAAAAATGCATGATATAAATTAGGGAGAATCATCCTCCCAATGGGAATCTTCAACTCATATCCGACTCTCCCATCAAAGCTTCCCATGAACATAGAAATATCAGCAATACATGGAAGCAAAAACCAATAGAAACAAGTTGTCATATGACAACCGGAAAGTGGATCAAGGTCCCATACATGGAACTAACGTAGTGCATCCTTTGCCTGCATTAAATAAAACAAGAAAAAGTGCTTTTCCAGCTACTTGTTTGCTGCCACAATCATTTTACAAGATAGAAACATGAAAGTACAAAGTGGTGTCAATGGTGTACACCAAAGATCATGTGGCTTCCCCCACAAACCACCAATGAGATAGCCAATATCAATGCTACAAATGGCTTCAAGTACATCATCATACAATATGAAAGAAAGGATAATCCTCCTTGGTACATCATGCTTATCATATAAAGTAAAGAAGTACAAAACATAATGTGGAATTATACATTCTCCACCATGTACTTGGGACCTTGAGCTGAAATGGCTCAAATGGAAATTCTCCCTCACCTCCAAAGAGTAGGGAATTGGTTGTGACATCCTCTCTATCACCATCCAGGCTATGAATCTCTCCATATGCTGAAATATATCATGCTAGATGCCCTCCCAAATAAACTCCTTTTCCAAGGAAAGATATACATCAAAGTTCATGGAAAAGAAGTCCTCATGTGCTACATGTAGCAGCTTCTCCTTGAGCTTAGAAGCTCTAGTCAAGAAGACCCTACCATAAGAATATATGACCACATCATCCACCATATATCTATCATCTCCATCAGGGTCATTAAGAATCATGCAAGCACCAATATCCTTGGAGTACTCTACCAAGAGTTTATACCTCCAATATGGATCAATCCTCCCAAGAGACAATGCTGATGATCTGCAATGTGAAGCTCTACATATGTTGATGTACTTTAATCCTTTGACATCCCTCATGCCAAATTCATCCTCCAGATTGCTGCCATGCCCATCATGCAGCTGCTCATGCTCAAAAATAAGTAGTGACCTTTGGAAGTTGGCTTCCCATGAAAAGATCTCCTCCACAAAGAATCTCCCGATCTTGGCCAAAGAAAACATGAGTGGCCTCCATCTACTCCAATGTATGGAGGATTCCTTCCTCCAAGGAAGTACCCACTGTTTCTCCAAATCTATGGAGCAAATCCCTTGCACTAGGAAGGTGCCATCCTCCATGACTGCAGCAACCTCTATCAGCGCAGTACAGGTAGTGAGAGTGGGTGGTGCTGAAAATGGGAGGGTGTCCTCCTCCTCCTTGAGTTTACCCCAAACCCTCTGCGCTGCATTGGACTCCTCCAAAGTTTTTACCTCTTTGGAATCCAAGAGTGGTGAACCAAATGGCAAGATTTCTCTTACCAACTCCAAATCTGGTGGCCTCCCCGGTGGAATGCCTCCATGTAGTGAGACATCCATGGCAAGAGAAGATTGTCTATATGGTTGGGAAACCTTGCCGTTGCCCTCACAGCGCAAACCAGTCTCCTTCCTCCTTGCACCAGCTCTCTGAAATGGATAAGGGTGTGTGCTCTTCATTAAGTGATGATGTCCTTTCTCCCTACCTTCTCCTTCCATCAATATCATCTGACAATCAAGTTGCTCATTGAATTTACTTTTCCTCCCACATGTGAGATCCTAGGGAACTTCTTGCAATGTCACAAGAAATCCTCTTGTTGGAGCATGTGCTCCTCCTTCCTCTGCATGAGGCACTAGATGTGCTCTAGATGTGACAACGTTGTAACCCCCATCCTTCTCTTTATCTTCAATATGAATAGGAGGTAACTGCTCAATAAGAGGATCCTCCTTTGCAAAAGGACCCTTCATGCCCTCTTGTCCAAGGCTATGAAATAAATATCTTGCCTTCAACAAGGTTTCATGCAAGATATGATCTCCTCCAATAGGTTTCTGAAGTGGTTTTGAGTTTTCAGGTTCTCCCAACTTATGCCAAAGTTTCATTGATTTGATTGTTTCATGTTTTGCATCAAATCTCTCAACCAATCTTTTAGTGAAATTTGCAACAGAAAAATTATTAACAATTTTCAATGAAAATGACTCAAATATCCACCAAGCATATGCCTTACCTTCAAAGTGCAGTCCTGCAACTCTGATGGCTTCTTCTTTAGAAACTAGGTGCTACTGCAAGTAAGTGCACAACTCCTCCACCCAAGATTTTGCTGAGAAATTTGCGGATCCATCAAAGGTAGATAGAAAAATCTATCCATTTCATGCATCTAGATCCTCTCCACCTTGATCTTGCAAAAGTCTTTGAAAGTAATATGATCTCTAAACTTCTCAGTTTGAAATTCATACTCTTGCAGGAAATTGCTAAGAGTTCCCTCCTCTGGCATTTCCTCTTCCTTCATTTCTCTCACAGCAACTCTGGGGATTTGACTACACTATGCATAATAGGGTGTAGATGCATGCTCACACCTATTATGTCCCAATATATATCTGGCTCTAGATCCAAACTCCTTAAGAGATTCCATCTCTCCTCTCATCTTCTTAAGATTTTCATTGATGCACTGCACAAATTTTGGAAGAATATTTGTAAGCCTATCTTCCCTTTTTCCTCCATATAATGGATTCTTATTTATATTCATCCCTCCTTCTCTAGATACCTGCATGGCTGAGTTCCATAGGCTAAGCCAAGATTGAAGCTCTAATACCACTGTAATATCCCAAAATTGGGATTTTCTACACTATCGGGAATATCTTGAGAAATTCCAGATGTGGAGATATAGAAATAGACTCATATTATGTGTTCAAAAACACATAGCCCTCAAATGAGTGAATCAATAGCAAAAGAAGAATGCCTACACCTTCCCAAGTGGGGAAAATGCAGAATTAGACCCTGGAAACATTATTTCTGAAGATATGCATTTTTACTGGGTGAAATAACATTTGGTTCCCTTATAATATGTTGTTAGGGTCTCACATAAAAAATGGGATAAGAAATAAATCCATTTTGATATGTTAAACAGACCTCTCGGCTACCTCACAACTTAAAAATAGCCAAATCCCATGACTTAAGTTATGCAGAAATAGATTAAAGCATGTACATCATTATTTTATGAGGGTTTTTGTAGTAATATGGTAAAATAACATGGATCTAGAACTTTATGGAACAATATGCCAAGAAAACAGAGATCTGGCCTCCTTATTTCATTAATGAGCTAACCCGGCAAGGGTTTCATGAAACACATGTACAAGAAAGATCAAATCTAAATATTCAGCTCACAAAATGTAGTATTACTACAAAATTACAAAAATATAGCTAAATAATACAAAATATGGATGAGGATCCCTTCCTCTAGCTTTCTGGGCGAAGGGTTGGCCCTTTCCCTAGGAAACTAGCTCAGAAACAAGGGTCTTAACCCTACTGCAGCAACTCTGCATAAAATGATGCAGTTCCTTCAAGGGACTAAATTATAGGAGATGAGAACCACTTTGGCTTGTTTCCAAGATTTTAAATGTGCTAAAAAATCTTCCTAGTTGATTTCTCAAAAGGAGGAAAGCACCTTCTACTGAGAAACAGACCTGGAAGTGGTGTAAGAATCCTCCACTACAACACCCTACAACTCAACAATATTCTGCTGCAAAAATAACACTGGGACTGAATAATGGTGCTTGGCCTTGAGCTTGGATGTGGAGTAATACAAGACAACCTCTCCCAAGAGGCCTCTCAAGGGAAGTGGTGGGATTCCCGCCCAGGAACACCCAATGCTACCTTGCTAAACAGCAAGGGGAAGCCAAGTATAAACAGACAAGATCAATAGAATGAAATACAAAATCATGCATAACAAATGCCTCCATCATCTTCATATATAGCAAGTGAACCGCTCCTCATTGGGTCCCATTCACATGTGCCATCAAGCTCATGCAAGTTGTCCTCCACCAAAACTGTGTTGTCCAAAGGAGATTCAATGTATCTGGACGGCTTAGTTGACTTGGTCAAAATTGACTGAATCAACATGATCCCATCTCTATTCACACCCAAGGGTGCTCAAATTAGCTGCTTATTCTTACCCCCTTTTCACATTAGGGTGTTATTGATCCTTCTAAAGAGGTAAATGGGCCTCCCTACCCAATTATTCATCCTCCTAGTGATAAAACAACTCTAATATTCTATTTAGCTTGGAGGCTAAAATTTTGGAATATTACAAACAATATACAAAAATAAGGTAATCTAGCCAAAGAAGTGGCCTAGAATGACCTTGCAAACATGCTACAATAAGCACTATGTAACTTCTGAGCTACATGAAGAAATATTGCGTTGTCCCTTCAGCAGATAATAAACATGTGACTACTGGCTAAAAGGGAAATGTAGATTTATGGAGCTCAGGAACCCTAATGATGAAAAGATTCAAGATCTGGTCAATGTGATGGAAACCCAAGATAACCCAGAAAGGATTTTCAAGATCTATGAGTTTGGAAAATCACCTCCTAGGGTTTGATCCCTTGACTGTTGGGTTATGAAGATTTGTAGCTAGATATGATCCAAAGATGGCTAAAATATGTTATACAAACATATCTAAGCTTTGAGGTTTGATCTCTCCTTCAGATATCTGTTAGCCCCCCTATGAAATTTTTGACAAGCAAATAGGGGGCTAAATTGTTCCTGAGCCTTCAAGGAATGCATTTTCTCTAAAAACACAGTCTCCTTGAAGCCTCCATGTGCCTTCTATCCTTTGATAAGTTCCCCTCCGCTGCCTATCATAAAGCCTCTCTGTTTGTGAAGAAATTCCCTAAGGCCCCCTTTTTCTTCTTATATCTTCCCTCCTTAGCTCCTATTCTGTTCTCCCTCATCTCCTCTTCTATTCCCCTTCTTACCTTTTAAAATCCCTTTTATATCCTCCCCCTACACCCTCGTGGGCTTCCTTCACCCTTATTCCCTCTATCGTTATTCTTCCTTGGCCTTGGAATGCATTAAAAAAGGGCCAAGACCCACTTTCCGACCTTGTAATAAGGCTTAGCCCCTTTTGCTACGCCCTTAGCCCCTTTTTTTTCATGGGCCCACACCCTGGAACCAAGCTTAAACCCTTTAACGCCTAGCGCAAGGTGCAGATCACAGATTTCAGTTCTTATTTTAACGCCCATCGCGTTTTTCATTTTTGCGATCTGTGCTCATCGCACTTTCCAACTTTGCGATCTGCGCTCATCGCAAGTCTACCCCGTCGCAATATCGTAAAGCACAGTTTTGCTTGGTGCTGCTCTCCGCCATCGCATTTTCTCCATTTGCGATTTTGCGATGCGCGCCCCGGCCCCACCTCATATCCATTTCCGTTCATTTCATACATTCTCGTTGTGTTTTTCCAAAGCCTAAAGTTACACCATTAATCCATCAAAGTGTATAATATATTTTTCGCCCCCTTTCCTATATTGCCCTACTGTTGTTCTCCACCGTTGATCTACGTCTCCTGGTCATGATCTAACGGTCCTCAAACATGTTTACACCAAATATGCATATTTCACATTCATTCCATTCAAAAATACTGTTTCACCACACCGCCGTGTTATTGTTCTCCCGCCCCCCATAGTCATCCTTCTATGCATGAATTTCATCACCCAGTCCCGTGTTTTGCAGGGTTGTTAGATGGGAAAGGCCACCATGATTACCCAGTCTTCATTACAGCGGCAGGATTTAGCGGACAGAGCCATAAGGAAGCGAGCAGAGAACTCAATGCACAGGAGAGTAAGTTAGCAGATTTTCGCATCAGCAGAATGTTTTCTTCCACGGAAGGACAGGGTTCCCATACTGTCTTTACTCCTTGCCGTGCCCTAGTGAAGAAATTTCCACCCTGACCACAGTCCTACACCACCAGAGCAATAGTTATGCAGCATGGAAGACCTCATTTTGTTCGTTTATTCAACCACAGTACCACAGAGTACTACTGCAGTCAGAATGCATCAGGACCAGGTAAAGTAAACGGAAGCTGAAGAAGGTCACTCCTTCATCCCGAAAGGTACCAGGGGCAGATGCAGAAATTTAAAACAGAATGGGCCTCAGCCCTCTCCTTCTTTCTGAGTGTTAATAGTTCATTTAGTGCTCCACCTACCTCCTCAGCCCATCTTCTACTATAAAACTCATGAGAAAACATTGTAAAGGTTGTTGATGAGATATCAGGGAAATGCAAGCATTTTCCTCTTGAGGCAAGTTCTCTGTGTAATACTGTAAGATAGGCTGAGATTTGATGTATTCACACTGAATGTTCAAGTTATGGGCTATGATGTACCTGATTGGTGTTGTTTTTAATATGACAAGCATGTTTCTTTGGATCCTGATCTAAATCAGCTGGTGATGTTTTCTTTTCTCTGTGTTTAATTCCATTTCATCTCATTTCATTTCTGCTGGTAGGCAACAGAAGTATAATATAAGATTCATCCTTGATAGGTGCCTTATATTTCCTGCTCTCCCTACCTCAATGTTTTCTGCTCATATGTGTATCTGAATGTTGATTTAAATTGATTTAACCAGTGTAGTGGATGATATTGCCTGCTCTCTGATGTATGAATTAATGAAATCTGTGTTTAAACGTTCTTGGTAGGATTTAGCTGGAAGGTTTGGGAACACTGGGGATTAGTGTTAGCCCTGTCCACTAGGATCTTTGCACGACCAGCTAGTCTCTCTAAGTTCCCTGGTAATTACCTCTAATTTTGTCCAAGCAGACCTGGAGTTAAATGACCTCTGGTCTAATCTATAGACAGAGTTGACTGGTTCTCCTCCTCTCATTGTCTGTCCTTAATGTACCATTCCACCAATTATCCTTCAAGATCCAAACACTCTAGATGACTAGCCCAAATGAAAGCTTGCACATTGAACACAAATAAATCCTTTCTTGACTCCATAGCCCAATGGCTTTGATGTTCTTTGAGTTATCTATCCCTACCTAAGCTTCCTCTTTGCCCATCCTTGTCTTATATCGGACCTTCTTTTCCTGATTCCCTCCAACCAAACACAAACAACAAGACAAACAACCTTGAGCCTACAACTAGCCTAAAATCATAACACCCGAGCTTCGAAGACATAACCTTTGACTACCATAGAGAGATCCCTCTCTGGACCTAGGAGGGCTAGATCCTAAGGTCCCAAAGTGGTTGTATGTTGTCTCATCTTTTGGTCTCTGTCAACCTGGCCAAAACATGGGAACCCCAACATAATGGCGACTCCGCTGGGGAATTTTGAGTGCATTTCACCTTAAACATCCGTAAAAGACTCAGAAGCTTAGAATCTCTGGTCAGGTTGACAGTAAGCCACCCCTTTCTCGAATCGGCCTCCATTATCAAATATCCACCACACTCTTAGACAGAGCCTGGAAAGGGTCAGGTAGCCTCGAGATCTCACCCTCTTCGTAGGTGACATATCTGGTAAATGCCCTCCCAGTCAATCTCTGGTTGGAGCTTGTTGTTTTAGAGGAGATTCCTGAAAGGGTGATAGTGCCTAAGCACTGTGGTGGACAGTGTGACCCTTAGATGTACCCTGAAACCCTCCACCTGGCGACTTCATTGTTCCTAAATGAAAAGACTCCACTGGCGATCAGTAGACCTGCTGATTCTCTTGGTTTCACAATAAGACTCCACTGGGAGGCCAGCCCTTGAGACAGCGCTAACCACAGTAGAAGTAACAAGTAGGGTTAAGCTGCTTGGCTTATAAACATCATTCTGGCTTTCAGAACCGTCCACACAAGAGCTTACCCCAACCCTGACCCACCGGAAATAGTTGAAAATCCAGAGAGTATCCTCAGGAGAACTCTTACACATACAAGACCAACTATTTCCAGTCACATTCATAGAGCTAATTCTGCACCAGAAGATCTTGCAGCTCTAGTAGACCCTTTCTTCGACCTAGACCTTCAAAACAGATTACCTAGAAATAGGTCACTCAGTGTTTCAGACCAGCCATACACTAGGGACAGTGAAACCCCTCCTTCCACACCTCCTGATTGTCATTTCATTCAAAACTTGGGGCTCTCCCACCCTAGATCTGCTCAACAGACTTCCTTTGGTCTTAATATCCCTATCATTCAAATACCAGCTGCTCAAGCTAACCCTATACCTCACCAGAATATCATCATGGCAGCCTGGTATGCACCTTTAGTTTTACCTCAACCTTTGTTACCCTTACCCAATGATTATCAGTAAAAAATCCCGCACTTCACTGCTAAGGAGTCTACAACAGCACAACAACATGTAGATAAGATGGAGGATTCTTTTGATTATATGGAAATTGATGATGAAATGATTAAAATGAGAATCTTTGCACAGAGCTTAGGGGGTGAGGTAAAAAAGTGGTTTAAAAACCTACCTGCTGGTAGTATCCAAGATCTCCCTGCTTTATACCAGACCTTCATCAACAAATGGGAAACTAGGGCAAACCCTCGCCAGCTCCTAGCAGAATACATGTCCCTTAAGAGAAACGTAGGAGAGAGTGTTCACGATTACACCACTAGATTCAACAGCATTTACAACGCTCTCCCCCCACACATGAAACCTCCACAAGGTATGGCCCTAGAAAAATACCCTGAGGGGTTTGATGCTGACATGGCCTATGAGCTCAGGGATAAAGAGTACACCACCTTGGAGGACATGCAGAAAGGAGCTGTGAACATAGAGGCAAATCTGATTGAGAAAAAAGCGAAGCTGAGATCCGAGAGGAGGGTAACATACAAGGATGACCATGTAGCCTCCACATCTGATCCAAATATTGAAAAACTATCTAAAAATGTAGACAAGCTATACCAAATGATGGAGAAAATGGTTGTCACTCAGAACAGGAACCAAAACCCGAACCAAAACATTAGAAGAAACAATGCTGCTCCCAACAGGCAAAGAGAATCAGATCAACAAGTTATTCCCCCTTTCCAAAACTTTCTAGATGAGGATGAGGGAATCATAGAAGAGTCTGAAGGGAATGTGATAAACATGTTTGAAACGGAAGACTCAATCCATAACTGTGATTCAGAGGGGGACCAACCCTTGTCCACATACGCGGATGAGGAATGGTTGGAAACTGAGGATTACAGATTAGGATTTGAAGATACCATGTTACAGGTCAGAGAACCATACGAACTTAGGAGCAAAAGGAGTCAAGAAAACCCCAAAGCTAAGGCTCCTGAGGCAACCATCAAGAAAAGGCCTGAAAAATCTTCTAAAGTAACTGTTGTGAACAACAATTCAGCAGCCAAGAGTTCTGAGAGTAACAAAGAAAAGGACAGCCAAAACATGGAAAAACAAGGTCAACAAACCAGTAGCACTAGCACCTCAGTTAGTGCTCTTGATAAAACTGTTTCTACACATGTACATAATGAGAAATCACAAACTGATTTAGCTACTAAGGTAGTAGCAAATAAAATAGATTTGAACATTCCCAAGAGCCAATCCATTTTCAATTTGGAAAGTGAGATTGAAAAAATCAAAATCTCTATACCATTATCTGAGCTGGCCACTCAGGATGTATATAAAAGCCAGATTTTGAAAGCATTAAATCTGAGTGTAAATAATGACACTGTAAATTTGAGTGATGATCAGCTTGCCCTCTTATTTGGTCCCAAAATTGAGGGGAAATTTCAGGAAGGGGTAGTTCCTCCTTTCTATATTAGTCTCAACATTCATGATAAGATCCTTCACAATGCAATGCATGATTCAGGAGAATCACACAACTTAATGCCTAAGGTAGTGATGGAAAGGCTAGGCTTAGAAATCACCAGACCCTACAAAGACTTATATTCATTTGACTCTAGCAGAGTAAAATGCCTTGGCCTGATCAAAGACCTGTGTGTGAGCCTGACTCAGATTCCTGCCAAGTGTATGGTCATGGATGCTGTGGTGGCAGATGTGCCACCCAAGTATGGCATGTTATTATCAAGATTGTGGGGAGCCAAACTGCAAGGAACAATGCAGATGGATGGCTCATATGCCACAGTCCCTATATTTGGCTAGCCTAGAAGACTGTACAGAGAAACCCAGATGAAATTCTTAATCAACAGCCCTGAGAAGCCTGAGAACTCCCCTTTATACTCTGTACACACTGATCTGGACTCTTTCATCTTGTACAATGATCGATCCTTAGAGGAACCAGAATCTGAAAATAGAAATGCAAATGGAAAGGCTGTGAATATGGACCTGAGCATAATGGCCACCTTGGAAGAGATTGAGGAAGAAAACATCACCGAAGCTTGTAGGATATGCGGTGGACCTCTAGTTTGGAGTGAACAAGAAACAGAGGGTGAAAAACTAACTGAATGTTCCCCACAAACCCATGTACCACATGAAGAAAAGAATGTTGAACAATCCACCGTAACACAAACTCAGGATGAACCAGAAACACGATGCAATCAGCCTATTAGTCACACCCCTCCAACTGACACACCACGAGAAGAATTGAACCACCCAGAGCCTAGCGCAGCCCCCATAACGCAGCATAATGGTGAACCCCTATGGGAAATGAATTTTGATGGGTCCTGTACTAGGAGAACTGCTGGAGCTAGGGCATGGCTACGAAATACAGAAAACAACTACGCAGAGAGCTTGGCTGTTAATCTGCATTTCAAATGTACAAATAATATTGCAGAATATGAAGCTCTCATCCTGGGCTTAAATCTGTTAAAAAAATTAGGAGCACGCAGGATAACTGTCCTAGGAGACTCTGAGTTAGTGATCAAACAGGTGAATGGTGAGTACGCAGCAAAACACCCTAGACTGAGGGCGTATAGGAACGATGCCATGGATATATTGAAAACCTTCCTGGAATACAAATTGGTGTTTGTTCCTAGGGGTCAAAACGCTATTTCCAACGGATTAGATTGCCTGGCTAGTTTATATCCCAAGACCCCAGCTGACCAAAACATCATCATTCAAACTAAATTCAGACCTGCAGTGCCAGACAATGAAAAATATTGGCAGGTCTTCGAAGGAGACAAACAGATTGAGGATTTCTTAACAGGCAGAAATGAGTTTGAATTTTCTGGTTCAGACTCTAAATCCGAAGACAGCTACCTTAGTGAGGAATCCTCTGATGAAGAATCCCCACCTTGTAGTATAGAAATAAATTCTTTTTCTGAAGAAACTGAAGATTCGGCCATAAAATGTGAAAACGCAGGTAGAGAAGAAATGGAGGTGCTGCAAGCCAAAGACAAGAACATACCAAGAGGCTTAGCACCCTTAGAGGATATTTTTGACTTTGACGATGTAGCAAAGAAGCCCACCATAGAACATGCAGAATCAGATATAGAAGAATGCGACATTGGCACTGAAGACAAACCCAAAATGATAAAACTGGCTAAGTCTATACCTGCGAACATGAAGAAGAAATACATTGGCCTGTTTAAGGAATTCATTGATGTGTTTGCATGGAGCTATGAAGACTTAAAGGCCTATGACACCAACATCATACAGCACAAGATACCACTAAAAGAAAATCATAAGCCTTTCAGACAAAAACTTCGAAGAATCAACCCAAAACAATTGCCTGCAGTAGAAAAATAAATTAAAAAGATGTATGAAGCCGGCATAATCGTTCCTGTGAGTTTTTCTGATTGGGTGTCAAACCTAGTGGCTGTAAGGAAGAAAACATGAGAGATCAGGCTATGCATAGACTTTAGAAACCTCAATAGAGCCTCCCTGAAAGACAACTACCCCTTGCCTAGAATGGAACATATCCTACAGAAGGTAGTGGGCTCTAAAAGAATCTCCCTACTTGATGGTTTTTCAGGATACAACCAAGTTCTAGTACTCCCAGAAGATCAACTCAAAACAGCATTTACCACTCCATGGGGCACCTTCATGTATGTGAAAATGCCCTTTGTATTGATGAATGCTGGAGCTACCTTCTAGAGAGCAATGGACATTGCTTTCTCAGATGAGATTGGACACTTTATAGTTATATACTTGGATGACTTGACTATCTTTTCTAAAATGGAAGAAGAACATCTGAAACATCTGAGAAAGATTTTTGAAAAATGTAGAAGGTACGGTCTGTCCCTAAACCCCAAGAAGACTGTTTTCGGGCTGCAAGAAGGTAAACTTCTGGGCCACATTATATTTGAGAAAGGGATTAGGATAGACCCCCAGAGAGTTGAGGGAATACTTCAAATTACACATCCAAGAAACATCAAGGAGCTACAGTCCTTCATTGGGAAGATTAATTTCCTTAGAAGATTTATCCCTAACCTCGCTGAGCATCTTAGGAAAATGACTGAAATGCTAAAGAAGGATGTAGGAATTGAGTGGACTGTTGAAGCCAAGAAATATTTTGAGTCAGTAAAACTTGCACTTACTCAGGCCCCTGTCCTTATCAGCCCTGACTTCTCAAAATATTTTCTGATCTTTTCGTTTGCTTCCCCACACACAATTGTTGCGGTTTTACTGCAGAAAAATTCGGAAGGTAATGAACAACCTATATCCTTCTTTAGTAAAGCCTTAAGAGATGCACCCTTAAAGTACAACATCATGGAAAAGAAGGCCTATGCTCTGATTAAGGCCTTAAAAGACTTTAGGGTGTACATTCTGCATTCTCACACCATTGCTTTCGTGCCAAACATAGTGGTCAAAGATATCCTGTCCCAAGGCCCAGATGGGAAAAGGGGAAAATGGATTGCTACCATATTAGAATATGACCTTGAAATAAAACCAACCAAGCTGATTAAAGGTCAAGGCCTGGCTCGATTAATGGCTGAATTTAATCTGCAGGCCTTGGACATTAACATGATGAATGCCTTAGATGAGCAAGAAGGGTTGTCCCACCCTACTGTTGAGGAGTGGTTTCAGAACTCTCCTTGGTATACTGACATCCTTTATGTGCTCAATAACCTCAATGCCCCTCCGGAATTACCCAAAACAAAGGCCAGATTCGTAAAACTCAGAGCTAGAAATTATTGCATTATGAATGAGAGTCTATACTGGAAAAATCCGAATGGCCTGTTGCTGAAATGTTTGTCTGAAACTGAAGCTGAAAGAATCAAATAGGAGTTCCATGCTAGAGAATGTGGAGGCCACCTGAGTTGGAAAACCACTACAAATAAGATAATTAGGGCGGGTTACTATTGGCCTACACTCTTTAGTGATGTCCATAAAATGATTCTTGCCTGCCATAAATGCCAAATCTTTGAGGGCAAAAGAAAGCTCCTTCCTCTCCCTCTGCAACCAATCATCATAGAAGGTCCCTTCATGCAATGGGGCCTAGACTTTATAGGAGAGATTCATCCGGCCTCCTCTGGACAACATAAATGGATCTTGACTGCCACAGATTACTTCACCAAATGGATAGAAGCTATACCCACTAGGAATGCCACTGACTCTATCATCATTAGGTTCCTAGAAGACTTCATCCTATCTCGGTTTGGCTGTCCAAGGAAAATAATCACTGACAATGTTGCTGCTTTCGGATCCAAAAAGACGATCGATTTCTGTCACAGGTACGGAATTGCACTTGGACATTCGACTACCTACTACCCCCAGGGTAATGGCCTGGCTGAATCATCAAATAAAAGCCTGGTTACCATCATTAAGAAGCTGCTGGAAGAGAACAAAAGATCATGGCATAAAAAATTGATACATGCCTTGTGGGCAGACAGGCTCACTACCAAAAAATCTATTAGCTTATCACCCTTTCAGCTGTTTTATGGGACAGAAGTAGTTTTTCCTACTAGCCTGGGGATACCGGTGGTAAAGCTCGTCCAAGAAATCCACTCAGGAGAGGACAACATGATAAGGAGAATCAATGAAACAATACATCTTCAGCAGACAAGGGAGCAGGTCTATAATAGGGCTGTCAGAATTCAAGAAAGCATCAAAAGGAAGTTTGACAAAAGAACCAAAGCTTCAAATTTCAAAATTGGGGACAAGGTTCTAAAATGGGATTCAAAGAGAGAGGACAAAGGCAAACATGGCACATTTGACAGCTTGTGGCAAGGTCCTTTTGTTATTCAGGCCACTGTGGGTCCTAATGCATTTTTCTTGCGAGAACTTGATGGTACAGAGCTGTTTGGGGTTCCTGTCAATGGCAAGATGCTCAAACACTATTTCTGCTAATTTTTCATTTCCGGTTTCGTTCCCATTGTACATACCATTGCAACTTTTATTTTCACCAAAAAACAAAATAAAAAATGAAGGTTCAGATATGCTCAAAACATGAACCTCTGAAATGTGAAGGAACAGGCTCAAACACGATCAAAATCTGAGCTGAAAGGAAGCAGAATAGTCGGTCCTAACAAGCTCAAAATCTGGACCAGCTGTGAAAAGAAGAAATCAGCTCTAATATGCCCAAAACTAGAGCTGAAGCAAAGAAAAGAGATGACTCAAATATGCTCAAAACCTGGGTCACAAGAAATAAAAAAGGATGTTCCACAGTTGCAGAACCCCATGCTTCCATAGTTTTGTTTTCTACAAGTTTCTGCCCAGCAAGTCAGACAGTCTAATCCTGGCTTAGCTGTGTTTAAATTTCCTGTCTTAGAATGTAGGTGAAGAAACCTGTTGGACAGTTTAATCCCAACAGGTAGTAGATTAGGTAGAGAAATAGATGGGGTCAACAGTCTAATCTGGCCTCATGGAGCAATAAGGGTAGACTTAGAATAGGTTTTTCTTTGTTTTGCAAAATAAAATGTAAAGGGTCTGCTAGCCCAAGTGCACCCGGAAGAAAAAAAATGTTAGGACTATAGTGTGGGTAGGTAGTTGTTTGGGAGAATTTTACTGCTGATATGTTGTTTTCATAGCTTGTGGCATTTGATCAAAGAAAAAAATGGATGGTTCAAGCAGCAGGCACCTAGCCTACACCAAGAGATCAATTTCTGAATCCTTGACTCCTTCAAGAAGAAGCCATCCCCATGTGGAGCCACTGTTAGCCCCCCTATGAAATTTTTGACAAGCAAATAGGGGGCTAAATTGTTCCCGAGCCTTCAAGGAATGCATTTCCCCTGAAAACACAGTCTCCTTGAAGCCTCCATGTGCCTTCTATCCTTTGATAAGTTCCCCTCCGCTGCCTATCATAAAGCCTCTCTGTTTGTGAAGAAATGCCCTAAGGCCCCCTTTTCCTTCTTATATCTTCCCTCCTTAGCTCCTATTCTGTTCTCCCTCATCTCCTCTTATATTCCCCTTCTTACCTTTTCAAATCCCTTTTATATCCTCCCCCTACACCCTCGTGGGCTTCCTTCACCCTTATTCCCTCTATTGTTATTATTCCTTGGCCTTGGAATGCATTAAAAAAGGGCCAAGACCCACTTTCTGACCTTGTAATAAGGCTTAGCCCCTTCCGCTGCGCCCTTAGCCCCTTTTTTTTCATGGGCCCGCACCCTAGAACCAAGCTTAAACCCTTTAACGCCTAACGTAAGGCGCAGATCGCAGATTTCAGTTCTTATTTTAACGCCCATCGCGTTTTTCATTTTTGCGATCTGCGCTCATCACAAGTCTACCCCTTCACAATATCACAAAGCGCAGTTTTGCTTGGTGCTACTCTCCGCCATCGCATTTTCTCCATTTGCGATTTTGCGATGCGCGCCCCGGCCCCACCTCATATCCATTTCCGTTCATTTCATACATTCTCGTTGTGTTTCTCCAAAGCCTAAAGTTACACCATTAATCCATCAAAGTGTATAATATATTTTTCGCCCCCTTTCCTATATTGCCCCGCTGTTGTTCTCCACCGTTGATCTACGTCTCCTGGTCATGATCTAACGGTCCTCAAACATGTTTACACCAAATATGCATATTTCACATTCATTCCATTCAAAAATACTGTTTCACCACACAGCCGTGTTATTGTTCTCCCACCCCCCATAGTCATCCTTCTATGCATGAATTTCATCACCCAGTCCCATGTTTTGCAGGGTTTTCAGATGGGAAAGGCCGCCATGATTACCCAGTCTTCATTACAGTGGCAGGATTTAGCGGACAGAGCCGTAAGGAAGCGAGCAGAGAACTCAATGCACAGGAGAGTAAGTTAGCAGATTTTCGCATCGGCAGAATGTTTTCTTCCACGGAAGGACAGGGTTCCCATATTGTCTTTACTCCTTGCCGTGCCCTAGTGAAGAAATTTTCGCCCTGACCACAGTCCTACACCACCAGAGCAATAGTTATGCAGCATGGAAGACCTCATTTTGTTCGTTTATTCAACCACAGTACCACAGAGTACTACTGCAGTCAGAATGCATCAGGACCAGGTAAAGTAAATGGAAGCTGAAGAAGGTCACTCCTTCATCCCGAAAGGTACCAGGGGCAGATGCAGAAATTTAAAACAGAATGGGCCTCAGCCCTCTCCTTCTTTCTGAGCGTTAATAGTTCATTTAGTGCTCCACCTACCTCCTCAGCCCATCTTCTACTATAAAACTCATGAGAAAACATTGTAAAGGTTGTTGATGAGATATCAGGGAAATGCAAGCATTTTCCTCTTGAGGCAAGTTCTCTGTGTAATACTGTAAGATAGGCTGAGATTTGATGTATTCACACTGAATGTTAAAGTTATGGGCTATGATGTACCTGATTGGTGTTGTTTTTAATATGACAAGCATGTTTCTTTGGATCCTGATCTAAAGCAGCTGGTGATGTTTTCTTTTCTCTGTGTTTAATTCCATTTCATCTCATTTCGTTTCTGCTGGTAGGCAACAGAAGTATAATATAAGATTCATCCTTGATAGGTGCCTTATATTTCCTGCTCTCCCTACCTCAATGTTTTCTGCTCATATGTGTATCTGAATGTTGATTTCAATTGATTTAACGAGTGTAGTGGATGATATTGCCTGCTCTCTGATGTATGAATTAATGAAATCTGTGTTTAAACATTCTTGGTAGGATTTAGCTGGAAGGTTTGGGAACACTGGGGATTAGTGTTAGCCCTGTCCACTAGGATCTTTGCACGACCAGCTAGTATCTCTAAGTTCCCTGGTAATTACCTCTAATTCTGTCCAAGCAGACCTGGAGTTAAATGACCTCTGGTCTGATCTATAGATAGAGTTGACTGGTTCTCCTCCTCTCATTGTCTGTCCTTAATGTACCATTCCACCAATTATCCTTCAAGATCCAAACGCTCTAGATGACTAGCCCAAATGAAAGCTTGCACATTGAACACAAATAAATCCTTTCTTGACTCCATAGCCCAATGGCTTTGATGTTCTTTGAGTTATCTGTCCCTGCCTAAGCTTCCTCTTTGCCCATCCTTGTCTTATATCAGACCTTCTTTTCCTGATTCCCTCCAACCAAACACAAACAACAAGACAAACAACCTTGAGCCTACAACTAGCCTAAAATCATAACACCCGAGCTTCGAAGACATAACCTTTGACTACCATAGAGAGATCCCTCTCTGGACCTAGGAGGGCTAGATCCTAAGGTCCCAAAGTGGTTGTATGTTGTCTCATCTTTTGGTCTCTGTCAACCTGGCCAAAACATGGGAACCCCAACAATCTCCAAGCTAAAAGCTTGAGATCTTGTCTCTTCCTCCTCCTCCTCAAAATGTAGTAACTGAATATGCAGCTGCTAGAAAAACTGCATTGTATAAGAGGGAGAGACTCAAGCCTGATGAAATATGCTACAAATAGGCTCCAGGATTATGGGAATTATGATGGCAAGGTGAGGGGATGATATTTTTGTAAATGTAACTAAGTTGGTCTTCATGTTGACTATGCAATTATGAAAAGAAGGAGACAAAGATAATAAAATGTATTTTATTTTACTTGCTTCATGGTGTTCATGAGAAAGCTTTTTATAGGTCTATATAGTTCTTCTTGATGTTTATTAGGTTTTGTCTTATGAAAAAAAGTGTAATTAATAGTCATGTAAATGGAAGAATATCCTCCAAGACAATGTAGAAGAATGGCCTTCAAGACTGCCCATATTCAACGTTGAAGATAAGCCTAATTGTTGCAAGGAAGTTGGCCTACAAACTATGTGGAAGTTGGCCTACATAATGGTTGGAAGGTCAGCTTATTATCTGGCAGGAACAACTATTTATACCCTACATATGCTGCGTAGAAGAGACAAGTTTTGTGGATATGTCTAAGGTTATATAGAAGTTAAAAAGTGCGGATCTAAGGACATAGTTTAGTGAAGATTGAAGGGTACAAATTGAGGAAAGGATAGGAAGACATAGACTGTGGATAGTCATAGCAAGGACAGACTACTGATAGGCATAGCAAGGGACAAATTTGTGATTTGATGAAGCTAGACTACGGATAGGTGCAGAAGAGAATTTTTGGATTAATCTCAAGCCCTACAAGATTTTCAACATGGTATTAGAGCTAAGTTAGCAGTTCAGTAAAACAATTCGGTGACAATTTCAGAGATAAGGCACAAAAGATAGAAAGAAAAGGAGGCCGAGGAGAGAAGATTATTTTTGGTAACTCTTTCAAATTCGGAATTATAGACTTGTTTTCTTGATATACTTTTTTCTACCTACTTTTGGAAGACCAAAGTCAGTCTTGTGAAGGATTAGGGAAATTCATCTGTTATTAATACTAAATATCGAACGAGTGATAAAACATTAAGGCCTGTCTCATAAATTGGCTTAGACCTGTGAAGATCAGGTCCATATTAAGAATCTTAGATCATTGTTTAGGTCACTTTGGAGGGCTCGATTAGGCAAGAGAAGAGTCTCTTATTTAGCTTTGGACCCATGTAGAAAGTGACAGGACTCTTGGGAAATTATTTGTTGAGATTTTGGTGGGTATACCATAGACCTGTGGTAGCTCGGAGTTAGCTCACTAAAACTCATAATTTTAGGCTCAAAAGCTCAGATTATTGAGTATAGGAGCTCAGATGGTGACTCAGATCTGCATATGTTGTGGAGGGATTGGAACTATGATCAGTTACCTACAAAATCTTGGACAACCGCCTAAACTCAGACCTATAGACACAATACTCAAAACAAAGGTGCGGTCAACTACAAGAAGAATTGTGGACAATTTCAGATAGAATTGCGAGCATCTCTGAGATCATTAGACTGTTGAAAAGTGTAACTAGGTTGTTCTTCATGTTGACTATGTAATTATGAAAAGAAGAATTAATTAAGTGTCATTCATGTTGTTATCACAAAATCAGACCTGATAGGCTACCAATCAAATCAATCTCATGTAATTGTTTCAAACCAATCTTTTTATTGAGGCTTAGCCTCCTCAACCTGAGAGGGCTCTCTCAAGGGTTAATGATTTTTGATAGAAATATATATGGCTAACTCTATGTGGGGTAATAAGTGGATAAAAATGGATGTTGGTTGTAAATCACATTAGCAAGTTTAAATTGGGCTTATGGAGTCATAATAGCTTCAGTAAAACCAAACAATATACTTATCATAGAAGTCAAGGCATATCAAAGTTCTAGTAAAGAGATACACATGTGAAACTGTAAAACACACAGTCAGTTTGTCTATGTAGGAAGTCAGAGCATCTAAGATGAATTATGAGTAACATAAGAAAACACCACTGCAATAGGATAGTAAAAACATGCCATTAAAACAAGAACACACTAGAACTCTTTATGAATCTTGAGTTGGCTAAGTAGAAAACTCTGTATTAAGCTAAAAACTAGTCACTTACAATAAACACAGTCTTTTTGCTAAAAATGTACAACCCCTGCATATTAGACTTTTTGATATTTTATATATCATTTACAATATAGGATAACCTTATCTTGAGCTAGATACATCGAATTCCTACTTTTTGACACCTTTCCTAACCATATGACATGGTATTTATTACAAAATGACAGTTGCAAACCTAATGAACAGTCCTATTACAAATAGGATTCAAACTCCTTAACTCTACTCATAACAAACTTATCTAAAATAGATTACATCATTTGCCAACTATATTCCCATGAGGTTGAATCTAGATGATAAGCTTCAACACTTTATGACCATAACACTGATCTCCATTAAATTAGGAAACTGTCCCATGTTTTCTAGGCATATGTTTCTTTGCATCCTTGAGACACTCTGACCATCATAAACTCATCACTTCGAGGTTATTTGTTGTTAGAAACCAAAGTAATACCTACCAAAAATCATTCTGAAGTAATACCTACCACAAATCATTCTTAAGTGCCAGTTGTCCAAGACCACCATCAAACTGTTCAAAATAGCAGAAGTAGACCTGTGCTACGAAAACAACACAGTTTCGTAGCGCTTTTCATAGCGTAGTATTTTAACCCTTTTACCTTCAAACATTTGGCTTATTTCTTCCATATTTATCTTCATTATCAATTAACACAACCTCCCTAACAATTTCAGGTCAAAATACACACATTTTCTCCTCAAAAATTTATGAAAAAGGGTGAAAAAAGCTGCTACAACAGTTTTGTAGCGCTTTTCACTCTTTTTGCACTGTTTGCGCTACAAAACTGCTGAGTGAGCAAATTTTTCTAGATTTCTTCAATATTTAAGCTAAAATGTGCCAAAATTTCAGAATACCAATGGTTTCACCAAAACAAAAAGTCATATGAACTAATAAACACAATATTCATGAGGTTCATTCTTAATTTTTTACTTGACTTAGCTTATCAATTTTTAATGATTTATCATTCTGCACCTTTGTTTTTTAGCTCATTATGAGTCAATTTCAGCTGCTGCTCGAAGTCCTCCACTTCATCTCTTATTCTTCTATTACTGGCTCTTAAGTGGGTATTGTTTACTCTGACAAATTTGGCTTCCTTGATGGCTGGAACTGTCCATGTGAAAAATTGTTCTGCACTACTTGGAATTTCAGACCTAGAACCAGTTTGACCCTCCCAAAGTGCCTTCATTCTTTTGAACTCTTTTTTTCAATAATGTGCTTTCTGGCCCTCTTTCTCATAATTTTAATCTCTTAGTTTTCTAACCTCAATCTCTCCTCAAGATGTTGACACTCTATCATGTGTTCTTTTCCTTTCATTGTCTTGTTGGTTGCATGCTCCACTATTGGTGATGAGAGATCAACCACCTCCTCAGGGACTCTGGCTATTTCAACAATTTCTTGGACCTCTTTACTTCCTTCCTTGAGCTTCTTCGCATGCCTAGTTAAAGGTTTCCTTGCTTGGAAGATAAAGGTTGCATTTTCACCCTCAAATTCAAGTTTCTTTGTTGACTTAGCCTTTTTTCTATTTGTGTTCATCTACTCCAATAAAATCAGCTTGCACAATAGGTGTCTCTTCTATATCAATTACATGAAGGATGTCATCTAAATTTCCCTTTATCATTGGGTTGTGCTCTGCACCTGAAACAACTGTTTTTCCCTTTGATGCCACTGCTTAGCTTCTTGTCACTCTCTTGATTTCCTGCTTGCTGGAAACTTGTTTTTGTTTTTCCTCTTTGACACTTTTTGACCTCTATTTTGCAGGTGATGGAGTTTCTGCAACAAGAAATTGTGTCTTCTCTGTCCTATTTTCAACTTGTTTCCTTGGTTTCAAATTTACAAACCTCTTTTATTTTGCAACAGCAGGCTAACTAGACTCTGCTACTAGTGGTGAAGGAGTTCCTTCAGTTTTACGGTTTCTAGCTGGGGTTAGGGTTTCTAGTTCAAAATCATTCATAAACAAAAAGGAAGACCAAACCCTGCTTATTTTATAAATTTCATTCGAAACCAATAACTTTATCAAACCATGGTGAAACAAATATGTTTCACAACCATCAGATTTGGTCTATACTTTATCAGCCATTTTGGAAAGTCTCCTATGCAAATAAAAGGGAAAATCTAGTGATATCATACCTGTGAAATGTAGAAGCAGCTTAAAATTATAAGTATAAACTTTATTGTATCTACCTTCACATGTAAAGTATCTTTTAATATTGAACAACAACTTTGCATAGGTGTCTTTGATACAACTTCTAGGTATTGCATTATTGAGGTCCATATTTGCATACTCAGGTTTCATGAATTCCTTGCATGGTTCCATATCAAATTTAAAACCTTTAAACCAAGTCTCTTGTCCCCTTGGTATTTCTATCACACAAGCAATAATCTCAGGTGTGACTGGAACATTTAACATCCCAATTTTGGTAGTTGTTCCACTGAAGTGTAAGGCAAATTCTTTAGACACCTGTGTGTGGAAACCCTGCAGCTTTTCACAAAACCAGAGACAACCTGATTTTCTAAAAGCCTCCATAACTGTTTGATATTCAATTATAGCCTTCACATTTTCAGGCTCATATCTTAAGAAATGTCCCCCTCTGTGGACTTTCTTTTCCTCTGCCATGCTTCTTAGAAAAACCTATCAGCTTCTCTTGAATCTATAAAACAACCTCGCTTGATTAGGATATGAACAGCCTCGCTTGAGAATATGGAACAACCTCGCTTGATTATGGTGAAGATAGCCTTTTTATAGAACAACCACAAGCTTATCTTGACTACTTCAGAGCTTAGACACTTGTATGCAAGCAAATGAAAATGAAAATGACCAAATTAGGAAATATTTTGAATTTAAGATGGCATCTCATAACTGAATGATGCTTCACTCATGCCCTATCATGACAATGATGACTGTGAGATAGGTAAGTACATTGAATCTAATCCCTAACTGACTCACCATACCACTATCCTATCATTTCCTAATGGATTCTGACAAATCTCAGCTCATTTGCCAAGACAGTTAAGAAACCACGCTTTCGTAGTGCCCACAGTATATTTTTTCCCGTTTGCGCTACGAAACGGAGGATTCTTGGCTAATTATAGAAATTTAACCTGAAACCTTATGGAATGACTCCTAAATGAAAATGTGAGTATTTGATCATGGAATGGACTTCTAAAGGACTTAATTTGAATTCAATGATGACCTTGAAACTTATAAAAACTCTAAACTACCCTTAACCAAATCCTAAAATGATTTTCAAACCCATTTTAATACCATGATCAAAAACAGGGTTGACACAATGATGTTTTGAAAAAATTTGGGTGATAACACATGCTCCAAGACTTTGCTGGAAGTCTAGCTCATAACTGCCCTCAATCAACGATGGAAGATAAGCTAAAATTACCATGGAAGTTACCACATTAAATGAATGAATATTTCCCACTTCATGTCGACCTACTCACAATAAGCAAGTCGGCTAGATAGATATATACCTTATGTGTGGATCAATAAAAGACAAGTTTTTCGGTGTAGATGCTAATAGAATAGCGGACAGGGTTCAAAGTAAAAACACGGATATTTATATGAAAAAATAGTGCGGATATCATATGAAAACCTTGCGGTCATTACAACAAAAGATGGAGCACGAATTCATAGTGTAGACACCATATGAATATCACGTGGTCATTAAAGCAGAGATGGAAGCATGAATGTACAGTGCAGACACCATATGAAGAAGGGCGATCATACTGTGTTGGTGTAGTCGAATGTCTATAATGTAAGACAGCGTTGGGAAAAGTGAATGTCTCAAGAAGGGTTGAGACCATGTTGCGATAATAAATGCAGATGTGACTTGATAAGAAGGGCTCCAGAAAAGAAAATGATTTTTGAGGTGTAAAGGAAGGAAGGTAAATCTATGATTTACCTTCCACAATAAATGTATTACTCTTGCCTAAAGTTTGTGTTCTGTACATTTTTATAATTGACTTGATGAAAGATTAACTAAGATAATACATAAGAAATATAAGAAATCTCACAAGTAATTATCAAGAAGAGAATTTGTATTAACCTAATGCCCTCCAAATTCTCAACCCCTCACAGGATTCCTAGTTGAAATGCTAGAAACTTCCTTCCTCCTCTAGATCTGCAATGATGGGCTGCGCAATCCTTGATGGGATTGCTGCTGATAGGAGGTAAATAAAGTTTGTCCTGATGCCAAATATGAAATGAGGCCCTCATATTTCTGATCTTGAATTCCAAGGTGATAGGAATAATCCTTCACTGGTTCTCCAGCTGAAATATTGAAGACAACCTCCTCCTCCCAAACTGATCTTCAGAAATTGCGTAATTCCTAAAAGTATGTGTTCTGCAGAGAGTGAAAATAGTGTGGCACCATTCCTGATGATAAATGGAAGCTCATAATAACCTTCCCAGAGTAGGCACACAAGTCCCTTGTGGGTAAGGGTGGGATTCCCACTCAGGAACACCCTGTGCTAAACAGCACTGCAAACTTAGCTAAACATCATAAGCGTGCATGGAAATGTCACCTGACAAGTCTAGATTTAAACAAATCATCAAATCATAAACTGAAGCCTGCCTCCAATGTTTCCTTCACCTTCATTATATAGTTTGTGAACCTTCCCATGCCTTAGCCCACCTCATAACTACACTGTACATGTGTACATAGGCCTCCATGTTGACTACATTGTCTCTCCATGATCTCCATCATGTGTAAATGTAATGATCACACTCTCCATCATGTGTGCATTAAATTCACTACTCCTCCATCATCTCATCATGAATGCTCTATGACCTTACATTTGATTCCTTCAATGATCTTAGTTGACTGCTTCAACCTCCATGATCTTTCTCATTAATGAGACATGATATCCACTCCTTGTGCATTAAGTAGCTGCTCCACTACTCCATTATGTAGATATAGATATGAAATATCTACATACACACATCAAAAGTGGAATTTATTTATATTTGGGTTTTGTGGGTCCCTCCACCCTCTTATTTACTTAATTAATTAAGTTTATTAGGAACTCAAATATTCCAATTATCTTTTGGAAAAATTAGGAATATTACACATGCAGGTGAGGATGTTCTTGTTAATGATATCTTTCCTAATGAGAATTTGTTTGCTATTTATATCAAAAAACCTTGGTTTACAGACATGGAAAACTACCTTTATACAAGAAATTTTCCACCCTACTTTTCATCTAATCAGAAAAAGAGAATTATTAGGAAAAGTGTTGATTACTCTTGGATTAGGGAAGACCTCTTTTTCACTAAACTTGATTTGATTATTCGCATGTGTGTCCAAGAGGATGAGATATATGATATCTTAAGAGCTTGTCACAATGAACCTTATGGAGGAAAATTTTAAGATAAGTGGACAACCTATAAGATCCTCCGCTCAGGTTAATATTGGCCAATTCTTTTTAAAAATGTAAAGGATTATGTTCATAAATTTGATAGTTGCCACAGAATAGGTTGGCATGTTCAATCAAATGAAATGTCCTTGCAGCCATAGGTTCTCATAGAACCATTTGAGAGGTGGGTTCTTGATTTTTTAGGTCCCATTAACCCTATTTCCAAAGGTAAGAAGTATATTTTGGTTTGTACTGATTATGTTACAAAGTGGGTGGAAGCAAGAGCAACAGAGAAAGCATTGATAAAATTTCTGTTTTCTGATATTTTTGTAAGATTTTGGGTACTAAGGGAAATAATAATTGGTCAGGGTACTCAGTTTGTATCACATCTTGTACATGTAATTGTACATAAATATCATATTACTCATCGGAAGTCCACCCCTTACCATCCACAGGCCAATGGACAGGTGGAATCAACAAATAAGGTGTTGAAGACAATCCTCACAAAGACAATGCAATTGCATAAGAAGGTTTGGTCTGATCAATTTCATGAGGCATTATGGGCCTATATGATCACATGGAGAAACACCATTAGCTTATCTCCATATGAATTGGTGTATGGAAATTTTTTTTACTTCCCATTGAATTTCATATCAGAACTTTCAAGATGGCAGGAGATTTGGGTATAGACATTAATGAGGCACAATAGAAGATAATCCTGCAGTTCAATGAGGTGGATGAGATTACGTAGGATGCATTTTAGCATATTGATCTGATACAAAAAAAATGGGATAAATGGCATGCCAAATAAATTAAGTTGAAGCAGTTCGAAGAGGGAGACTCGGCATTGTTGTTTGATTCGAAATTTAAGAATTTTAAAGGGAAATTTAACACACATTCGCTGGGTCCATATGAAATTGAGAAAGTTTTTTATAATGGACCTGTTCAAGTTAAAACAATTGATGATATGAATGTTACATTCTTGGTGAATGGGCACAATCTCAAGCTATGTCAAAAACCCCAATCGAAGGAGGAATTTGTGGAAGAGATTGTGAAGAAAAAAGAGCTAGAAATGGTGGGAGAAGGAGTCATTCCTTCTACTACCTCTTCTTGATTTCCTGCTGACACATTGAGCTCACTTTGTTCCTCCTTGTGCTCAGTAAAACATGAGAGGAGTGTCTATTAGGTACATGTTTATTCCTTTTTCTAGGACCAATGGACTAATTACAAAAAATAAGCCCCCTTGGAGTCTTCTTTTTCAGTATTTCAAACTCTAAAATTGAAATTTGTCAAGCATGGACTACGCTGGGCTCGTGAAAATCACAGGTCAATAGATCCTTTGGGACCCTCTCAATAAATTTTGTTTTTCAATTAATTTTTGGATTGCTCATATTGGACTGATGTGGGATTTCTTAAGGCCCTCCTTCCAACAATCTTGGCCCATCGACACCAAAAAATTATATGGGTCCAAGATTAGAGCCTTATCATGCCTTGAATCTTGTATTCCTTAATGACAAGCTATCTCACCAACAAAAATGGGGATTTATTATGGCTCCTTGACTGCTAGATCCTATAGAGGGTTTGACAAAAGCTCATAAATTGACACTTGATAGGATGTATCATATGTACCTTGGTCCTCGCTCTCATTAATGGTGATGGGCCTCACATTGGTTAAGAGATGACATTAATGGATGGTAATCCAATGAGATCATTTCACATTCGACAACAACACCTTCATTCATGTGCAATGAACTATATAAAAAGGGGGACAAAACAGTTTTCCTGCAGAGGGATTTCCTGTAGAGAGTTCATTAGTTGTGATTCCATTTCCTGTAGCAACACCACTGATTTCTTGAAGAAAAAACTGTAGATAGAACATTAGCTTAAATTAATCTGATAAAGTGTTGATCATTTTCATTATTAGTTGAGACCATGAACTATACAATTGTGCATATGATGTGATTTCAAGGTGGGTTATTATTTCAAGACAAATTCCTTCATCATCCAAGTACTGGACCGTTGGAAGGTACTATTGGTAAGGTACGGTTGACGACAGGATGCTTACAATGAAATTTAATGATACTTTAATTTTAAAAATTTGCATGAATGTTAGTCATGGTAACCCTTGTGGAAGAAGGAAACTACGAATCATTACGTCATAAACCGAGTTCTATTTGCGACCATCATACTCTGACACGTCCTTTGGTTATATTTCTGATATTCATTTTGCAGGTCGGATCATGATGAAAGTCATGATCATGACCTAAATTTTTTGAAATTTTCCACAGTCACGAATACTCCCAAATTTAAACTATCATTGTGGATTTTTTTTTCAAAGTCTTAAAGGTATCTCTCTGAGCTGAATCAAATATGTTCTCTCCCATTACTAGCCATGTCTAGCATGTGTTCCGCTGTTAGATTTGAACCACAGGGGCCCACACTATTGGATGATGACCCTAGAAGTAAAGCAAGACTGGAAAAGGCAGGGTGGTTGCCTCTATTTCTAAAATTTAGTGGGAATAATTCGGAGGTAACAAAGTCCTTAGCTCTGAATGTAAATGGCGATAGAGTGCAAGTGGGGAATGTTCAATTTAGGTTGACAGAGGAGATAGTGGGTTGATCTTATGGCATCCCACGGGAAGGAGAGCATTGGTTCAATAACCAATAGTTTAACAAAAAAAATTATGTGTCCTTATTCAAGAAAGAACACGCAAATCCTGATTGGAGTAAAGGGATCCCACAGGAATACCTTCGAAGTAAGTATCGACATATTTTGTTTTTCCTACAAAAATACATAACTTGTGAAGCCATTTTTCACTAGCATTTTGGTTTCATATTTACCTTCTCGACCACTTCCAAGACAGGTGTTTTAATTTCCCCTACTATTTAAAAATGTCCTTGATGAAAATGCCCACTGCCGCCAAGGACAGGGAAGCCCACATAAAGGAGAACCTCTATCACCATGGTTTGATAAAAATTATCATGATCATAAGTTCTACATAAGAGAAAGAAAATGTGAGAAGAATTATTGTCACATAATTACTTCGTGGAGGATGAGAAGGACTATGGTCCTTTAGAAACCGAGGAAGAGCTAGCAGGAAATCCTAAAAAGAAGCTCTTTCCTCCCTGTGATTTTCAAGATTGGTAAGAACAACTCTACAATGAACCACATCAAACCACTTTAGAGTCCAAGGACCTAGCCTTCCTGAACTCAGAGAGGGCTCTCTCTATATAAGTGTTTATAAATTATATGTCTTTATGCTTTTGTTTTCTGATTCTAGGCTAGTTATGAAGTTTTTAGGACTGTTTGTTTTTTTTTATTGGTTGATAGATCAATGGTGAGTTTAATTAAGGGAGTGTTTCAGTTGGATAGATAGACTATGAGAAATATTAATCCATTGGGCTATGGAGTCATAAAATGATTTAATTTTTCACCAACTCTACAAGGGTTTTCATAGGGAAAGCTAACTATATCAAATGGATCTCTTATATTAGATGAAATATGAAATGATAGTAAGTTGTGAAAACAATAAAACTAAAGGGAAATCAAGAATCCTTTAACTCTACTTCAACAAGAAAAGCTTTTTAGGTAAATATTTAAGAAAAACCAAAGGACAAGGCTTACCATAGACTTCTTTGGCCAGACTCTAATAAGCAAACCTTTAAGACAACAATTCGAAAATCCTAGAATTACTTTCAAACAAAGAAAACATTCAAGATAACAGTCAACATAACTAAAGATCAATTAAGAATTATTTAATAAACTAAAAAGAAATTTTCAGCAACAGTTCAAGACATACCAAAGGACAGGGCATGCCATAGACTTCTTTGGCTGGACTCTACTAAGGAAACTTCAAAGAAAGGCCTTAAAAATAATATTTCAAGCCACACCAAAGGATAGGGCATACCATAATTTTATTTGGTTGGACTCTACTGAATCAATTTAAAGACAACAAGCTAGGTGGGACCAGAGAGAAATTAAGAATTCTCTAATCAAACCTTGTAGAAGAAAACATTGAGATAAAGAAAGCAGATAGAATCAGGGTGCCAATACAACATATCCTAATCTAAAATTTATGTTCTTTTATCAGAGAAATAATGGACAGAATGGAAAATAGAAGGAAAACTTCACCATTAACATAGCTTAAGAATCCTATGAACGTGCTTGTATTATTGATGTCCAAAAGAGTTACATTACTCCAGTGCAATACATCTCTACAACTCAGATTTTTCTCAAATCCAGACTAATATCTTATCAACTATCAATCCACTAACTAGCCAACCAACCAACAACAAAAATGAATCATACATGAAGTATTTATCTGCAAAATGAGGAGGTGATCCTAAGCTAGGGTTTCATATTTGTATTTATTACAGAGTTAATGTGTTTTTGACCATTGAAACCATGCAAGGCCCAAGGAAAAATACCTGAGACTGAATCACTGTAATAATAACTCCTAACTTAACTGATGAGCTAACTTCTGAGATATGTTGACTTTTAAGGCTTTTTAATAACCTTTACAATAACTGCTAAGTAGTTGAGAAATATCCCTGACTGTTTCAATAACTGTTGATGTATTTATAAAAATGAAACAAGCTATAGGTGCCCAAATGTATTCCTGAAGAAGTAGATGATGTTTTCTTAGTCATTCGAATTTTCCTTTGTGCTAATATTCTTTTGAATTTATTCTTTAAACTCTGTTTTAGCCCTTTTAAACTTGGATTTGTCTTTACTGTGTACCTTAATGTCTTCTCCTTAACTCTGCGTTTAATTCTCATTCTTTTTCCTTTAATTTATGATTAACCCTTTTAATCCTTTGATTATCCTTCACTGTCATGGTCCTTTGACTATTTTATTCCTTAGCCCATATCTCTGTTTGTAATTTGATGCACAGTGGAGCATATTTTGTTGGTTAAATGGCTTAAACAACCATCAATGGTCATGATCCATTAATGATTATGCTCGATATTATGCTTCCAGTCCTTCTAATGAAACAATATCCTCTGGATCATCACCCATAACACTTTATTTAAACAATTTTGGACCCTTAGGATGCAATTCTCGCATTCTCACCTTGGCTACATGCACAATAAAAAATAATTCATTAATTAAAACCTGCATCCATGGCTTTTCTACATTTGTTTGGGAATTTCGGGCTTTTGGAGCACTGCAAAGGTGTTAATGACAGATGAGGGCTTCATCGCAAAGCCACAAGGCTTTGGAACATTTGAATCGGGCGGCGATATCGGGTTATGGTGAGAGGTGGTAAGGTGGTTTTCGCATGCGATGGAGGTGGCTTTTCGCATGGAGCAAAGGTGGTAAACGGTTTCGGGTAAATGATTGTGATTCCATTGATAGGGAAATGCAGGCAGAGGGTACGAGTGCTAAAACCACCCATTTCATGAGGTTTGGAGTGGTTAACCCCCATGCGGAGAATGGTGCGATGTGCGACATGGGCCGTTGGATTGTGAGGGATTGATCCAATAGTTGTCGGGGTGAATGGAGCAGCAGGTGAGTCTGAGTGGTGGGGCCAGGAAAGGTACGTGGCGGGGTTTTAATGCAAGTTAGGGACTAGGGCATATAACAAAGCGGCGGGGTTAAGTTTATATGCAAACTTGGGGTTTTAAACCTAACTGGCGTTTTATGAAGTGGGGCCTGGGTCCATAAAGTGGGATTAAATGCCTTTAAAGCGAAGGTCAAAGTATATAAGGGGCAGTGTTATTTTAATTAAAACAGAGTTTTAATGTAAAACAATGGGTCCCGAATATTATCAATTTTTTATTTTTAAAACAATGTAAAAAGGACCTTTTACATTGCTTTAGTGTGAATAAGTGTTGAAATTTGGTTACCGGAGGATAGGTGGTTCCCTAAGGCTTTGATCTTTGGCCTAGGGAAAAGTGTCCAAAAGAATTTAATTTTTCTCTTAAAGTGACTTTATAATTTTATAAAGTCAAATCTAATTTAAAAGTGACTTTAAGTGATAAAGTTACTAAAGTATAATTTTAAAGTGACTTTAATAAATTCAATGTAGATTAGAAAGGAAAAGTGACTTTGGAAATAAATGACTATGTGGATCTTTATTAAAGTGGGGTGAAATAAAAAATAGAAATTGAGATTTAAATGAGCATTTAATCTCAGCCCTAGATCTAAATCTCTTTCAGCCATTGGATTTAGGGATTCCCCAAAAGTCACTTAGGGTTAGGTTAAAGGAGGGAAAGGAGGAAAAGTTCATTCATTCTTTCATGAGCAGATTGGGAGAAGGAGAGAAAGAGAGATGGAGATTTTTCTGAGCAATGAGAAGAAGGAGGGCAGCAGTGAAGAGATTTCAGCAAAGGTACAACAGCATTTATTGGCACACATACTGAGGCAAAAAATATGTACAGCAAAGAAGAGGCAGTGTTTCTAAGTGAGGAGGCACATAAATCGAGGAAGAGGGTAAAACAGCAAGCACGCACTCCAAGGCACAAAAATCAGGCACGTTTTTCAAGGAAGAGGGTGGCTGTCATTTCCAGCACAAAAATCGAGGAAGAGGATAGTAGCTACAACTCTAATTTTTGGCATGGATTTCGAGAGAGGGTACTGTACAAAATCCATACAATCCGTATAGAAAAGTACGGTTGTTTCGGCATGCTTCCCAAGGTGGTCGTACATCATTTAATGTTGTCCTAAGGTGCTGTACATTTTTTGTTTTATGTTATTGCTGATTTGGCACAATTTTCGAGGTAGTGTGCAAGCACAGAAATCGAGATAAGTCTGTAAATTGGTTGTTGGAATTTTTTCTGAGTTTTTCCTAAAATAAAAGAGAAGCTTTTAAACTAGTTTTCCCCAAGAGTTGTAGGGGGTTTTTCCAGGGTCATGTTGACCAAAAATATCAGTGTTATAATGTGTTGAATGGTTGTTTGTATCTGCTGATTTTTATTTCTGCATTTTCCAGCATTTTGTAAATTTTCTAGAATTTGTGTTTTCAGCAAAAAAAATATTTTTCTGTTGTTGAATGTAAGGATATGGGAAAGGGCATTTAACTAAAAGGATAAATAAGGTGAAATTGAAAATTGAGGTGGGAAATTCAAGAAATTTCTACATGGTATCAAAGCTTGAGTGCTGAAAGTGCAGTCTGGGACAGCAAGAAGAAAAATACAGTCTGCTAATTTTTCACTCAGAAAATTCTAGCAAGCTGATTTTTCACACACAGAATTTTTTATCTTTAGTACAGCATTGCTATTTTTCAGTTTTTAGGACAGCAGGATGTCATTGGGACTGAGGGTGGAGGATAGGTTGGATGGGCATACCAACTACAGCGTTTGGAAGGAGAGAATGCAGAGTATATTTGAGGAGGCAGAAGTCTGGAACATCATGGTGCATGCCACACAGAACCCTGTTGTTGTGCCTACTGATGCTGTTTAGTTTGCAACATATAATAGAAAGAACAACAAGGGTAAGAGACTAATTCTAGACAGAATCAAAGACCATTTCATTCCTCATGTGAGAGGAAAGAGAAATGCTTATGAGATGTGGACAGCATTGTCCAATCTCTACCAGAGTACGAATGAGAATCAGAATATGATCCTGAAGGAAAGGCTGAAGACCATTAAGATGGGTAAGACTGATAGTGCAGCTGGATATCTCACAAATATTACTAATGTGAGAGATGAGTTGGCAGCAGTTGGAGAGGTCGTTCCACCCACTGAGTTGGTGCAAATTGCAGTGAATGGCCTCCCCAGTTCATGGATGATCTTTGTTGATGGGGTTTGTGCACGTGAGACCCTTCCCACATGGGAGAGGTTTTGGGATGATTGCATTCAGACAGAGATCAGGAAGGGTCATATTGGGGCAGCCAAGCCAGTTGAGCAGGATGAGGATGTAGCATTTTTGGCAGGAGGCAAGAAAGGCAAAGGAAAGAAGCAAGCTTCCACAAGCAGTGGTGGGGGAAAAGGAAAAGGTAAAGGTAAACAGGGTAACACACAGAAGGACTATTCCAAGGTGAAGTGTTGGAATTGTCAGAATATGGGACACTATGCAGTTGTGTGTCCGAAGAAGAAGAAGAAGAAGGGGAAGGACCAAAACATGGTAGAATCAGCAGAGGTTGAGGACTTTACAGATCCCTTTGACCGGGAGTTTGGGTTCATTGCGTGTGAGTCCTCTAGTGCAGGATCACCTGCCACAGAGGTTCAGAGGGAGCATGGATTTCCCTCGACTAGCGGAGCATCTTCGAGTATCTGGTATGTGGACAGTGGGGCTTCACGTCATATGACAGGAGTCCGTGAGTACTTCTCAGAGCTTTCAGAGAGTGGCACTAATATAGAGGTAGTATTCGGTGATGACAGAGTTGTTAGAGCAGTTGGTGTGGGAACACTGACATTTCATAGGGAACCCAAACCTCCCTTGAAGGTCTCAGATGTTCTTTATGTGCCAGGGATGAGGAAGAACCTCATATCCATCTCAACTTTGGAGGACAGAGGATATGAGATACTGTTCAAGGGAGGACAGGTGCTAATATATCCCAGGGGCGCTCCAGCTGATTCAGCTAGAGTGATAGGTGTACGCCATGCAAAGGTGTACAAGTTTTCATTTCAGCCCCTTTTGGCATTGAGTAGTAGTACCGATAATAGAGCTAGCAGTTCTGAGTTGTGTGCGATTTGGCACCGCATGATGGGGCACATGTATCATGGAGCCTTGAGGACTTTGCGGGAGATCACTACAGGTGTGCCAGATTTCAGTACTGATCGCTTTGATACTTGCAGAGGATGTGCGATGGGCAAGTTTTCCAAATCCCCTTTTCCCAGCAGTGACAGCAGAGCGACTGGGATACTTGATTTGATTCATTCCGATGTGAGCAGTTGGATGTCTCATGTTTCCTTGAGTGGATATGAGTACTATGTTTTATTCATTGATGATCACTCCAGGAGGACCTGGATTTATTTCTTGAAGACCAAGAGTGAGGTATTCAAGCAGTTTCAGGAGTTCAAAGCTCTTGTGGAGACACAGACAGGTCGAAAGATCAAGTCCCTGAGGTCGGACAATGGAGGAGAGTACACCCTCGGAGAGTTTGTTGACTATTGTGCAGAGGCAGGCATTAGGAGGGAGTTCACTGTTCCTTACAACCCCTAGAAAAATGGGGTTTCAGAGAGGAAAAACAGATCCATCGGAGGGGCTGCCAAAGCCATGTTACATGATCAGGGGTTGCCATTGTTTTTGTGGGTAGAGGCCTGCAACACTGTTGTTTATTTGCAGAATAGGAGTTTGCATTGTGCCTTGGGGCATATGACTCCGGAGGAGGCTTTTTCTGGGAAGAAGCCTGATATTGGTCATCTTCGTATCTTTGGGTGTATTACATACTCCTACATACCCAAGGAGAAGAGGATCAAAATAGAGCCCACCACAGAGAAGGGTATCTTTGTGGGCTACAGTAAGACCTCAAAGGCCTTTCGGATTTATATTCCCGCACAAAGGAGAGTTGTTTTCAGGCGGGATGTGAAGTTCGAGGAGGACAGGGCCTTTAGGAGGTCACGGGAGTTAGAGTATCTGGATCAGCCAGACCCTCAGCAGCAGCTGAGTCAGTCACAGGGATCCGGTGGGTAGGGATCAGGAGGATCCATGTTGGGTGTGGAGCCTGAGTATCTTGTTTACTTTGTATCACAGCATTGGACCCCTATACCTTAAAAGGGGCGGCAACGTCGCCCGTAATTAATCGCTGCCATGGGGGGTCCAGGGGGGGGGGGGCTGCGCTTTTCGGAACCCCCCCCTAGTGGGGGTTTTCGGGGGCAGCGCCCCAGAAGCTAAAAACAGATGTAAAATTGCCTTGTAAAAGTATAGTAATTTCTAGTCAATCTGGGTCGTTCATTAGGCAAATGATCTGACGGTAGAAGTTATGTTTAGTTTAGGGTTTTTTGCCCTAGAAGGCAACCCCTCACTTTTATGAGGGTATTGTATTGCGGCTGTGTATTTGTATGTGTATTCTTAGAGCGAGAAACAATGAGGGAGACTGTGAGAAAGAACAAAGGATATTACAGCGGATCTGTTGTAGGTTTTGTCTTTTCATTTTGCTAGATAATAGAAAGGAAGGACTGGCTGTTCGGGGTGCACGTAGCCCAAACTGGGTGAACCACGTATATCTGTGTATCTCTGGTTTTATGTGTTTTTTGTGTGCTTTTATTTTCACATATTTTATGTGTTGCATTGCGCCATAATATATAATTTTCTAACAACTGGTATCAGAGCCGAAGGTGTATTTGGCTAATAAACTCGCAGGAAAGAAGGGTTCCTAGTTCGAGTGGGAGAAATGGCGGAAGATGGTAAGTTTAGGGTCAAGAAATTTATTGGCCAAAACTTCCCGCTGTGGAAGATGCAGTTGGAAGATTATCTGTATCAGAAAGATCTATACCTACCATTGAGCGGAAAAAAAAAGAAGCCGGCGGCCATGACAGACGCAGAATGGAACATTCTTGATAGAAAGGCACTCGGAATAGTACGGTTGTGCCTTGTAGCATCAGTTGCCTTCAATATTTCGAAGGAAACAACAACAAAGGGTTTGATGCAGACATTGGCGAAACTATATGAAAAACGCTCGACCTCAAACAAGGTATTTCTTATGAAATGATTATTTAATATGAAGATGTCAGAAGGTGGATCTATTGCAGACCATTTAAATTAATTCAATACAGTTACCAGTCAGTTAAGTTTTGTAGGGGTAAACTTTGAAGATGAAGTTAGAGCGCTGTTATTCTTGTGCTCATTACCAGAAAGCTGGAATGGTTTAGTTATGGCCATTAGTAACTCTGTCTCTGGATCTAGTACTTTAAAGTTTGATGATGTTGTTGGTGCTATCCTTAGCGAGGAAATGCGACGGAAAAGCTCCGGTGAGACATTGGGTAATGCTTTAAGTGCAGAGTCAAGGGGAAGAAGAATGGAAAGAGGAAAGAGCTCAGGATATCACAGTAAATCAAGGAAAGGTAGATCCAAGTCCAGATCAGGAATAGTGTGCTGGAATTGCGGAAAGAAAGGACACCTAAAGAAAGATTGTAGATCTCGGAAGGGAAAAGAAGGAGACACACAGCAAGAAAACAATCATGAAGCAAATGTGACAGGTGATGTGTTACAAGATGCTTTGATTCTTTCTTTCGAAAATGTTACTGATTCTTGGGTTGTAGATTCGGGGGCTTCATTCCATGCCACACCTGATAAGAAATATTTTCATGACTATGTTCAAGGAGATTTTGGACAAGTTCGTTTGGGTGATGATAAACCTTGTAAAATTGTTGGAATGGGTAAAGTTATTGTAAAACAGCAAAATGGAAACCAATGGCTATTAAAGGATGTAATGCATGTTCCAGATCTAAAGAAAAATCTGATTTCAATGGGGCAGTTAGGTGGTGAAGGTTGTGTGACAACTTTCACAGATAAAACTTGGAAGGTCACCAAAGGAGCCCTGGTAATAGCAAAAGGCGAAAAGGTTGGTACATTGTATTTATGCAATGGTGTTTCTAAATCTGTTAATGCTTTAACTTCCAAAGGAGCAGATGCAACATTATGGCACCATAGGCTCGGACACATGAGTGAGAAGGGGATGAAAATTCTTCACTCAAGAAATTTGCTACCAGGTTTGAAGAATGTTGATTTGGATTTCTATGAGAATTGCATTTATGGAAAACAGAAGAGAGTTAGATTTCTCAGAGTTGGGAAAGAAAAGAAGAGCGAAAAATTGGAGCTTGTGCATACAGATGTATGGGGACTTGCTCAGGTATCATCTCTCGGTGGCTCTCGTTATTATGTTACTTTTATTGACGATGCAACTAGAAAAACATGGATTTATTGTATTCAGAACAAATCTGATGTATTTGATACTTTCAAGAAATTGAAAGCTTTGGTTGAGATTGAGACATGAAATAAGTTGAAGCGTCTCAGATCAGACAATGGTGGTGAATATTGCAGCAAATATTTTGATAGGTACTGTTCAGAGCATGGAATTCATAGAGAGAAGACAGTTCCAAGAACACCACAAGAAAATGGTGTGTCAAAAAGGATGAACAGAACAATCATGCAGCGTGCAAGGTGCATGAGATTGCATGCAGGATTTCCTTTACAATTTTGGGCAGATGCTGTAGATACTACTGTTTATCTAATAAACAGAGGGCCTTCAAGTTCCTTGGATGGTGGTATTCCAGAGGAAGCATGGATAGGTAAAAAGGTAAACTACTCTTTTTTAAATCCTTTTGGTTGTGAGGCCTTTGTCCATATTAATAAAGAAAATAGAGCAAAGCTTGAGGAAAAATCAAAGAAATGTACCTTTATTGGATATGGTGTTAATGATTTTGGTTATCGCTTATATGATTATGAAAATCATAAAATCATTAGGAGAAGAGATGTAATATTCAATGAAAAGGTCTTGTATAAGAATCAGTTGCATGAAAAGAAACAGAAAAAAGAAAGCAAGGAATACACAGTTCTTGATGAGATAATTGAAAAAGTAAAGGTGCCTGAAAATAATAATAATCAACAACCACAGCAGCAACAACCACCACAACAACAACAGGCACCTCAAACACCTGAAAGTGGTGTTAGAAGATCTACCAGGATAAGTAGACCCCCTGAACGATACTCTCCTTCATTATATTATTTATTGTTGACTGATTCTGGTGAACCTGAATGTTATGAAGAAGCAATACAGGTTGAAAGTAGGAAGAAGTGGGAGCTAGCCATGGAAGAAGAGATGGACTCCTTAATGCATAACCAGACTTGGGACTTAGTCAGGTTGCCTGCAGGTAAAACTACATTGCAGAATAAATGGGTTTACGGGCTGAAGGAAGAAGATGGAGGAAAACAGAGGTACAAAGCTAGACTTGTGGTGAAGGGATTTGCACAGAAGAAAGGTATTGATTTTGATGAAATATTTTCTCCTGTTGTTAAAATGAATTCAATCAGAACTATTTTAAGTCTTGTAGCAGCGGAAGATTTACATCTTGAACAGTTAGATATAAAGACAACATTTCTCCATGGAGATTTGGAGGAAGAGATATACATGCAGCAACCAGAAGGATATGAGGTAAAAGGGAAAGAAAAATTGGTGTGCAGGTTAAAGAAGAGCTTGTATGGCTTAAAACAGGCTCCAAGGCAGTGGTATCTAAAATTTGACAAGTTTATGTCCGAACAAGGTTATACTAGATGTCACTCTGATCATTGTGTTTATCTGAAAAGGAAAAATGATGGCAGCTATATTATATTGTTATTGTATGTAGATGACATGCTTGTTACAGGGTCTAACATGCAGGAAATAAATGTGCTCAAAAGAAAATTGGCAAATTCATTTGCAATGAAGGATTTGGGAGCTGCAAAACAAATCCTTGGTATGAGAATAACTAGAGACAGGAAAAATCGCAAATTAACACTGTCTCAGAATGAGTACATAAAAAAGGTGTTGAAAATATTTAATATGCAGAATGCAAAACCAGTTAGTACACCTTTTGCTAGCCATTTAAAACTTAGTAAGGAGATGTGCCCCAAGACCCAAGAAGACATGGATTATATGTCTAAAGTTCCATATGCATCAGTAGTTGGAAGCTTAATGTATGCAATGGTATGCACAAGGCCTGATATTGCACATGCAGTGGGAGTTGTAAGCAGGTACATGAACAATCCAGGAAAAGAACATTGGATGGTAGTAAAATGGATTCTCGGATATTTGAGAGGTACCACAAATCAAGCATTATGCTTTGGTGGTTCAAACATTGCTCTACAGGGATATGTTGATGCAAATATGGCAGGTGACAGAGATAATAGGAGGAGCACTACAGGATATGTATTTACTGTAGGTGGAACAGCTGTCAGTTGGGTTTAAAAATCCAAAGTGCTGTTGCACTTTCAACAACAGAAGCTGAGTATGTTGTTGCTACAGAGGCTAGTAAAGAAATGATTTGGTTACAAAGGTTTATGGATGAATTGGGTAAGAAGCATGATATGGGCACACTATACAGTGATAGCCAAAGTGCTATTCATCTTGCAAAGAACTCAGCATTTCATTCGAGGACTAAACACATACATCTCAAGTACCATTTCATACGGTCAGTATTGGAAGATGGAGAGTTGAAGCTGGAAAAGATACACACTAGCCAGAATCCTGCAGATATGCTAACAAAAGTTGTAACTAGGGAGAAAATGAGAACATGCTCAGTTTCAATTGGTCTTCAAGGATGACGATGAAGATGAGAAACAGCCAGGTCCAAAGAGGAGTCATTGTCCAGCAAATGAAGCAGCGGTGGAGTTGCTACAATTAGTCTCCAAGTGGGAGCTTGTTGGGTGTGGAGCCTGATTATCTTGTTTACTTTGTATCACAGCATTGGACCCCTGTACCTTAAAAGGGGCGGCAACACCGCCCGTAATTAATTGCTACCATGGGGGGTCTAGGGGGGGGCGACAGTGCTTTTCGAAGCCCCCCCTTAGTGGGGGTTTTCGGGAGCAGCGCCCCCGAAGCTAAAAACAGATGTAAAATTGCCTTGTAAAAGTATAGTAATTTCTAGTCAATCTGGGCTGTTCATTAGGCAAATGATCTGACGGTAGAAGTTATGTTCAGTTTAGGGTTTTTTTCCCTAGAAGGCAACCCCTCGCTTTTATGAGGGTATTGTATTGTGGCTGTGTATTTGTATGTGTATTCTCAGAGTGAGAAACAAAGAGGGAGACTGTGAGAAAGAACAAAGGATATTACAGCGGATTTGCTGTAAGTTTTGTCTTTTCATTTTGCTGGATAATAGAAAGGAAGGACTGGCTGTTCGGGGTGGACGTATCCCAAACTGGGTGAACCACGTATATCTGTGTCTCTCTGGTTTTATGTGTTTTTTGTGTGCTTGTATTTTCGCATATTTTATGTGTTGCATTGCTCCATAATATATAATTTTATAACAATCCAGAGGTACATCTATGAAGATGTCAGGTCTGTCAGTGAGCAGTGGCTCACAGAGTCAGAGGGGTGGTGCTTTGGGCAGCATGCAAATCATTCTGCAGAGCAATTCACTAGGGAGTCCACTGATGGACAGTTCACACGGTACCTCAACATCTATAGGTTCAGGTGTAGGCAGGAGGACAACAGACATACAATTAGGAGTTCAGGCTCCTGATGATGATGAGGAGGAGGAGTTTCATTCTCCAGTGGGAGAAGTGTGCTTAGGGAAGAGGAAGCCCAAGTGGCTTCAGGACACCTTGAGAGAGGCCACATCTGTTGTTGGGCCTAAGAGGCCGGTCAAAGAGAGCATACCACCTGAGAGGTTTTGTAGCTATATGGAAATGGCTACCAACATCCTTGACTCTAAGCCTTCTAGCTATAAGGAGGCAGCTAGCCAGTAGGTCTGGAGAGAGGCCATGCAGGAGGAGTATTCTTCTATCATGAAGAATGATGTTTGGGAGGTGGTGCCGAGGCCTGATGGAAAATCCGTGGTTACTTACAGATGGTTTTACAAGGTAAAGCATGCTGCAGATGGCAGCATTGAGAAATTCAAAGCAAGGTTTGTGGCTAGAGGGTTCTCTCAAGTAGAGGGAGTTGATTATGAGGAGACCCTCACTCTCGTGGCTCAATATACTTCGATCTGCTCCATTAGATCGATAACAGCAAAGATGGGTTGGAAGATCCACCAGATGGATGTGAAGACCACATTTCTCAATGGCTTCATACAGGAGGAGGTGTACATTGAGCATCCATAGGGCTTTGAGGTGCATGGGAAGGAGTCCCATGTGTGCATATTGAAGAAGGTCCTTTATGGCCTAAAGCAAGCTCCCAGAGCTTGGTACTCCAGGATAGATACATACTTGCAGGAGATGGGTTTCACAAAGAGTGAGGCAAATCTGAACCTTTACTACATTGTGATAGGTGAGGAGCCTCTCATTCTGGTGTTGTACGTGGATGACCTGGTCATTACGAGTGCAAAGAGATTCATAGAGCACTACAAGAGAGATCTTGCAATGGATTTTGAGATGAAGGACATCGGCTTGATGCATTACTTTTTGGGTTTGGAGGTGTGGCAGGAGGAGGGGCATTTCTTCCTAGGGTAGGGGAAGTATATTTTGGATATCCTTGGCAGATTCCACATGGAGGATTGTAAACCCATGTCGACATCGATGATCACCAACTAGAAGAAGCTTCATGCTTCGGATTTCAAGTTGGTGGATCCCACATTATACAGACATCTAATTGGTTCCATGATGTATTTGGTCAACACTAGGCCAGATATTTGTTTTGCAGTCAACATGATGAGTCAGTTTATGTGTGAGCCTAGGAAGGTTCACTGGGTGGCTGCAAAACACATTTTTCAGTACTTGTAGGGGACAGTGGATTATGGTCTGGACTACCGGCAGGGGGATGGGGTGAGATTGGCAGGTTACACTGATTCTGATTGGGCATTTATGCTTTTGATAGGAAGAACGCCCAGGGAGTGTTAAAAAGAGTTAAGTTGACCGGTGAACCTACTAGCTGTAGGCTAGGCAGCTGATCGTAGCATTGAGTTCAGCGGAAGCAGAGTATATGGCAGCCGGTCTAGCTAGTTGTGAGGCCATCTGGCTTCGCAAGATGTTGTTTGGCTTATTTGGTCAGCCGTTGAGACCTTCAGTGATTTACTGTGATAATCAGAGTTGCATTAAACTCACGGAAAATCCAGTATTTCACGACAGGTCAAAGCATATCGAGATCAAATATCATTTCATCAGAGACTATGTTCAGAAAGGAGCTGTGAAGCTTGAGTATATTCCCACTGATGAGCAGGTTGCAGATATTCTTACCAAAGCTTTACCACGGGGCAAGCATGTCTACTTCAGAGACAAGATGGGTGTGGTGAGGAACACCTTCCTCGGTAAGAGGGAGTGTTGAAATTTGGTTACCAAAGGACAGGTGGTTCCCTAAGGATTTGATCTTTGGCCTAGGGAAAAGTGTCCAAAAGAATTTAATTTTTCTCCTAAAGTGATTTTATAATTTTATAAAGTCAAATCTAATTTAAAAGTGACTTTAAGTGATAAAGTTACTAAAGTCTAATTTTAAAGTGACTTTAATAAATTCAATGTAAAATTAGAAAGGAAAAGTGACTTTGGAAATAAATGACTAAGTGGGTCTTTATTAAAGTGGGGTGAATTAAAAAATAGAAAGTGAGATTTAAATGAGCATTCAATCTCAGCCCTAGATCTAAATCTGTTTCAGCCATCGGATTTAGGGATTCCCCAAAAGTCACTTAGGGTTAGGTTAAAGGAGGGAAAGGAGGAAAAGGTTATTCATTCTTTCATGAGCAGATTGGGAGAAGGAGAGAAAGAGAGCTGGAGATTTTTCCGAGCAGTGAGAAGGAGGGCAGTAGTGAAGAGATTTCAGCAAAGGTACAACAAAATTTATTGGCACAAATACCGAGGCAGAAAATTCATACAACAAAGGAGAGGCAATGTTTCCAAGTGAGGAGGCACAAAAATCGAGGAAGAGGGTACAACAGCAAGCACATACTCCAAGGCACAAAAATCAAGCATGTTTTTCGAGGAAGAGTGTGGCTGTCATTTCTAGCACAAAAATCGAGGAAGAGGACAACATCTACAGCTCTGATTTTTGGCACAAATTTCGAGAGAGGGTGCTGTACGAAATCCGTACAGTCTATACAGAAAAGTACGGTTGTTCCAGCATGCTTCCCGAGGTGGCCATACAGCATTTAATGTTGTCCTAAGGTGCTGTAAATTTTTTGTTTTCTATTATTGCTGATTTGGGACAATTTCTGAGGCGGTGTGCAAGCACGGAAATCGAGATAAGTCTGTAAATTGGTTGCTAGAATTTTTTTTGAGTTTTTCCTGTTTCACTGTAAAAGGCATTTTTCAGAAAATAAAAGAGAAGCTTTCAGACTGTTTTTCCCCAAGAGTTGTAGGGGGTTTTTCCAGGGTCATGTTGACCAAAAATATCAGTGTTATAATGTGTTGAATGGCTTTTTGTATCTGCTGATTTTTATTTCGGCATTTTCCAAAATTTTGTAAATTTTCCAGAATTTGTGTTTTCAGCAAAAAAAATATTTTTCTGTTGTTGAATGTAAGGATATGGGAAAGGGAATTTAACTAAAAGGGGAAATAAGGTGAAACTGAAAACCGGGGTGGGAAATTCAAGAAATTTCTACAATAAGGAAGAATGATGAAGGTGAGGGGGTTGATGGGGTTTTAGGAATGAAAAGTGGGTCTTTGGGTAGGGGAAAAAGGTAATAATGGGATTTTTTTTTAAGCCAAAACATGAGTTTCTCAGAGAAAGGGGGAAATTTCGAGAAGGCAGAGTGAGACATAGTCAAAAAGGTTTCATGAAGATAATGAAGGCAGTGATATTTCTGAAGATAGCTGATAGTCAAGGAATGTTGTCTTCAGCAGATTGTAGAAAATGCATAGTAACCTAGTGAAACTATAGAATACAGGAGGATAATAGTGGCTCTAGCTGGGGAGGGAAGCTCCTTTAGGAGGTGTCAAGAAACTTAGAGTTCAAATCTCTGGAATTTGTAGATCAGTGCCTTGATTGTACTTGGCAAATTTTTCATTCTCTAATTTCTGATCTGCTGTTGTTCTTTGTAACTTGTACCTTCGAAACTTGAAAATCGTGCTATGTTGCAACTCAATTCTACCTACCCATCATGCTCTCCTAGCATTTTTTCTTCATTTGGGTGCATTTTAGACTGGAAAATCCTTAACATCATTTTTCTTTTCTTGAAAGAAAAAACTATCTACTTCTACCCTTATATCATCCAAAGGCTCAGATTAAACTGATGAGCTCTTTTATTCTGTACCTAATCTACTCATCTGTCATGATTAAACAGTTTGACAAATTTTCATTCTCTAATCTATCAACAAGAAATTGAAAGCATGACCCAATCAAGATTAAGCAGCTTGATTTGTCATGAGCTGTGGCATTTTGTACAAGTTGCACACAAATTTTATTTTTGCAAAATGTAAAAATAAAAACTGAGGGCTATAATTTGGAATTTGTCATTCATCCCTCTTTTTTCTCTTTGGTTCAAATTTGAACTTGGGAACCAAAATATTTTCCTATATAATCTACTGATAAGCCAAGTTTAAACAGCTTGAAAAATCTTCATTTCTAACTTATCAGTAGAAATTCAAAATTTGTTCAATCATGATTAGGTTGTATGATTGAACAAGACTCATTTTTCAAAAGTAGTGGCATTTGGAATAGTACACTTTTAGAAACATTCTTTTTTGGTATGGGACTTTACCTTTTCCTTTATCTACCCTCTTTTCTTCTTTTCTTTGTTTTTTGTGTTTATTTTTTTGATCTTTTTATTCAAGCAGTGTTATATACAATGAATAAATCTTTAAACTGAGGTTTTCAAAAAAAAATAATTCTTGAGCAGCCTACCATTGATAGGACCTCCAAATAATTATGTTCCATCCATTTCTTGCAGAAAAAATGCATTGTTACCTCTTGCTAAATGGATGATGTACGGACCTTTCCATAAATTGTCAAATTTTCCATGCTTTCCTTTGTCCTCTCTTCTTGAATCCCACTTTAGCACTTTGTCTCCAATGTTGAAATCATTTGCTTTGGTCCTCTTATCTTCTTCTCTAGTTTGCTGCAACTGGACAGTCTGATTTATTCTTCTTTGCATGTCATTCTCTTCATACTGTGCTTCTTGGATAAGCTTCATCACTGACACTCCCAAAATTGTTGGGAAAACTGCATCTTCTCCATAAACTAGCTGATAGGGAGAAATTCCAATTGATTGTTTATTTTTTAATCTATCTGCCCATAGTGCATGTACTAGTTTGTTGTGCCATGAATTCTTGTTCTCTTCCAAAAAAAATTTAATGATGTTCACCAAAATTTTGTTTGAGGATTCAACCAACTCATTACCTTGAGGGTAATAAGCTGTAGAATGGCCCAATTTAATATGATATTTGTGGAAAAATTCCACCATATTCTTGGATATAAATGCAGCAACATTGTCGGTAATTATTTTTCTAGGACAACCAAATCTAGATAAAATATGGTTTTCAAGGAATTTGATAATTATTGAGCCTGTGGTAGTTTTGGAGGGAATATCCTCTATCCACTTTGTAAAATAGTAAGCTATAGTAAGGATCCATTTGTGCTGGGAAGAGGAGGCGGGATGGATTTCTCCAATAAAATCTAGGCCCCATTCTTGAAAAGGAGCTTCAATATAAATTGGATGTAAAGGCAATGGTAGCAATTTTCTTTTGCCTTCAAATATTTGGCACTTATGATAGGAAATTACCATTTTATGAATGTCTTGAAAGAGGTTGGGCCAATAGTAACCATATCTAAGGATTTTATTGACAGTATTGTAGAAAAATTGAATAATAGCTTAATCATTTACCAAGATTATCCTGATTACACACTATTTAAGCTTCATGCATAATACATAACCTCTTCTACAATTGATCATCAATATGCAGAAATAGAAAGCAGTCACATGCGCTCATTAAAACATAATCAAGCACACATATCAACACATGATGTAATGGGGAAAGAAATAGCTGAAAACCTCCAACTATTTGTATAGTATAATGATAGAGAACATGTAACAATACATAGCACAATACTCCTCACAAGTACTCAGTACTATCTCCAAAAGTTACACACAAACTAACTGAGATTTGAACAAGTCATGGGTTCAAATCTCCTCCACAAGTCTGCCTGCCTCTACTGCGCAATCCAAGTGAGTAATGAATGAGATCCAAGTTCGAATCCCACTAGCTCCAACTGCGCAATCCTCATTGGCAATCTCCATCAATGTGTGTGCAAATATCATGCACAGTTGTAGTCACAACTGATAGTCACACTCACCCTTTCACCCACCTCTAACACTGGTCTCCACTGAACTGTCCATGCATTGCAGTTAACTGATGTGTTCTTTAGTTGATTAATGAGTTAATAATTAGTGAATTAATTAATAATTAATTCACACCACTCATCACTAGTGTATTTGTCAGTTAAACTAAATACAACTAGTTCAACTAAGTTAAACAAAACACAACTCCACCAACTATCTCATCAACTCCACCAAACTCTGCCACATGAGTTCTAACTGAAGTCAACCATGCAATATCTCAACTAAACCCTAGGAATAGTGTAATTCCTTCTGTCAGCTGCATGTGCCACATCCAGGCATCAAACTGAAGTGCTCCAAGAGGATAAGATAATGTTTAGAGTCCAAATATTATTAAGAGCTAATAATATTTAATTGTTCTATTTTTAACTTGTGATCTAAGTGATGAAAGCGTAATAATCTAAAATAGAGGTCAACATATATTTTTTCCGACTTGACCAACCATCCACAAATAGCATCTGCAACTCATAGAACATGATCCATATGTCTAAAAATAGACTTTGCGCCAAAAATAGCCTGCGGGCCCACTTAGTGAAGGCGACTCCTTTCCACTAAGCTCATCATCTTGTTGCAATCTCAACACTCCCTCTCAACAAGATATGGATTATCTGCAACCCCTATCCTACCTCTGTGGTATTCGAATTTTCTCCTGGTGAGCGCCTTCGTCAAGATATCAGCATCTTGATCCTCCGTGGGAATGTATGAAAGTAACATGATCCTCCACTGCACACAATATCTAATATCATGGTACCTGATGTCAATGTGTTTGGATTTATCATGAAATAATAGATTAGCCGAGAGTTTAATGCAACTCTGGTTATCACAATAAATCACAGTAGGCTCCAAGTGTGACCTGAACAACCTGACCAGGATCTTCCTCATCCATATAGCCTCGCATGCAGCCAAGCTTGTTGCCATATACTCGGCCTCTGCTGAACTGAGTGCCACGGATCTCTGCTTCCTGCTGTACCAAGAAACTGTTGTCGACCCGATACTGAAGATCCCTCCAGATGTGCTCTTTTTGTCCGTTGGGCTCCCTGCCCAATCTACATCCGTGAAGCCACATAGCTTCACCTCATCCTCCTGTCTGTACCACAATCCATATCCCAATGTGCCTCTAAGATAACGCAATACATGCTTGCCTACCTTCCAGAAGAGCTTGGTTGGCTTAACCATAGCTTGTGAAAGCTGGTTAACAGCATAGCATATATCGGGTCGTGTATTGACCAGATACATAAGCGACCCCACCAACTGTCGATAAACAGTGGCATCCACTACCTCCGCTGAAGTAGCATCCTCCTTCCTCCAACCTCCAGGAAGAGGAGTATCAACAGGCTTGCAGCCATGCATGTTGAACTTCTCCAGTATTTCCTGGGCATACTTACCCTGAGAAACAAATAGTCCATCACTGCGCTGCCAAATTTCCAATCCCAGGAAATAATGAAGGAGGCCCAAGTCCTTCATCTCAAACTCTCTAGCAAGATCCTCCTTGCATGAAAGTATCAACAACTCATCACCCATCAAAATCAGATCATCTACATACAGTACAATGATCAGCAACTTCCCCTCCACCACAATCTGGTACAGGTTAGGATCCGCCTCACTCTTGGAGAATCCAAGTCCGGTGAAATAACTGTCTATACGTGTGTACCAAGCACGAGGTGCTTGTTTCAACCCATACAGTGCTCTCTTGAGTCTGCACACATGCGACTCACTGCTAAAGATCTAGAAACCTTCGGGCTGCTCTATGTACACCTCCTCCTCAATGACTCCGTTGAGGAACGCAGTCTTCACATCCATCTGATGGATGTGCCACCCCATCTGCGCTGAGAGAGCTAGGATCGTTCGTATGGAAGAGTACCTTGCGACAGGTGCAAAGGTCTCCTCATAATCGATCCCCTCGATCTGTGAGAAGCCACGGGCAACAAATCTTGCCTTGTACTTCTCCACACTCCCGTCAGCCGCCTGCTTCACTTTGTAGATCCATCGCGAACCCACCACTGATTTCCCCTCCGGTCTTGGGACAATCTTCCATGCACTATTTCTGACAATCGAATCATACTCTTCCACCATGGCATCTACCCATGTGGGGTCCTCCACAGCTTCCTCAAAAGAGGATGGCTCTGGCACGACACATTTGCTCACAAGAGCCATGTATCCAGTGTACCGATCCGGTGACTGTCTCTGTCTGCGCTGTGCTGTAGGTGGTCCTACAATCTTCTCTGCATCTTGAGCCAGTCGCTCAGCTTCTGTAGTGCGCTTGCACCCTATGATGGTTGGCGCTGCATGAGTGGTCTCTTCCACTCCATGAACTTCCTCTTGTGGCTGATCCACATTCGGAAGCTCATCCTTAGGAACTAATAGCTCCTCATCTGCATGCAATTGTGGCTCCCTCTCAAGCGAACACTACATGGCTTTCTCCTCCTGAAATTTGATATCCCGTCGCACAACAGTATTGTGACTGTCTGGAAAATACACCCGATAGTTGTGAGGTGTATCAGTGTACCCCACAAATATTCCAACCTCTGCGGTCGGATCCAGCTTCTTCCTGGCATCCTTCTTCACATGCAAGTAGACAGGTGAACTAAAAATCCTCAAATGGGAAATATCAGGTCTCTTACCAGAAAACACCTCCTCCGGTGTACTCATGCCAAGTATCTTGTGAGGACAATGGTTCTGCACATATACTGCAGTATTGCATGCCTCCGCCCACAAGTGAAGGGGTAGGCCCTGATCATGCAACATCGCCTGTGTAGCACCCACGATCATTCTGTTCTTCTGCTCAACAACCCCGTTCTGCTGTGGGTTATGGGGTGCTATGAGCTCTCTCCGAATTCCTTCTGCACTGCAAAAGTCCTTGAATTCAGCAGAGATGAATTCACCACCATTGTCGCTCCTAAAAGCCTTCACATGCTTCCCTGATTCATTCTCAACCAGCACCTTGAACTCACAGAACTTTGAGTATGTCTCGCTCTTCTTCTGCATGAATAAGATCCAGCACTTCCGAGAAAAATCATCAACAAAGATCACATAGTACTTGTGCTTTGTTGTCGAAGCTACTAAGAAAGGTCCACACACGTCTGTGTGAATTCTCTCAAGGATCGTCGTGGTGCGACTATCATTCTCGTGAAAGGTGGCTTTCACAAATTTTCCCAAGGTACACCCCTTGCACTGATCTGACTGCGCAAGAGTGCCCTTAGGAAGCCCAGTAGAAATTTGCTGCAGTATCTTTAAAGCGCCATGGTGAAGGTGGCCCAATCTCCGGTGCCACAGCTCGCCATCATCCCGGCTCACCACTCCTCCTGCCTTGCATGCCATTGCTATGTAGCCATCTACTTGCAACTGATAAAGGTTCTTGAATCGAACCCCTATCTTCCAGGTCTCTCCAGTTTTCTTACTGCGCAGGAAAGCTTTTCCTTCGCTGAAGACTACATCGTATCCCTTGTCTTCTAACATCGCCACAGAGATCAGATTCTTCTTCAATCCTGGAACATGCATCAATTCCTTCAATATGAAGGGTTTACCAGACTCCCTCTCAAAGGAAATGGTACCGATACCGGTCGCATTGTATCTACCATCATCGCCCATCTCAATGTGCACTCCAAGATCTTTCTCATCCAGATTTGAAAACAGATCTCGATCTCCAGTCATGTGAAAAGATGCACCACTGTCCAAGAACCATACTGATCCCATCACACTTGAGACCAAGCATGTGATCAGCGAAAAATCGAGCTCAAACTACGAGGCCAAGGCCTCTCCCACTGCAGATCCAGCAGCTTGCTCATTTTTCTTCTTCTGTGGACAATTTGTGGCATAATGTCTGTGCTGGTGACAGTGAAAACACTTCACCTTAGACATGTCCTGCTTCTTGCCTTTCGCACCGGAATGAGAAGCTTTCTTTATCTTCCCCTTATTTTCTTTGGCAGCCAAAGCGCAATTTTCTTCATCAGATGCCTTTGATGAAGATCTGTCTCTGGTATTCCGCCTTATCTCCTCTTGCACAAGATCTGACCAAAGTCGCTCCCATCATGGCAATTTCTCCCAACCATTGACAGAATCCTGATAGGAATGCCAACTCTTCGGAAGACCAAGGAGAGCCAAGCTCACCAATTCCTCATCATCGATAGTCACCCCCACACTTCCCAGCTCATCCTTGCATTGGATGAACTTCGTGAGGTACTTGGGCATACTGTCGCCTTTCTCCATATTTATGTGTTTGAGTTTATCCTTGAGCGCCAACTTCCTCTGGTCGCTCTTTCTCTGGAATAAATCTGTCAACGCTTTCCACATCAAGTATGGAGAATATTTTCCATGCATGGTGGATACAATGTGATCCTTCACGCCCTCCAACAGAATCCTTCGACATTTCGCCATCTTCTTTTGCCAAGCCTCAACTTGAGCAGCATCAGTAGGCTTTGGGATCTCAGCTTCTATGAACTCCTTCAGCCCGTTATCATCTAATACCGCCTCCATTCGGTCCTTCCATGCAACATAATTCGAACTGCCCTCAAGGGCATATTCCAGTCGCAATCCATTGAAAGACATTTCAACTTTGGCACCAAGAAAACTACTACAAATTCGAATTCCAAGCTCAAAACTCAGTTGCTTCTGGATCTGTGAGAACAAATTATTTCTAGCACAGAGATCGACTGTAAGGGAATTTACTAGATATATCACCTTTCAAAGAAAGGATGGATCCAGAGGCTACCTGGCCCATTACAGACTCTGTCTACCGAAAATAATTGTAATCACTGTAATAGATCCGATGATCAATTCTGCTTTGATACCATGTAGAAAAATTGAATAATAGCTGAATCATTCACCGAGATTATCCTGATTACACACTATTTAAGCTTCATGCGTAATACATAACCTCTTCTACAATTGATCATCAATATGCGGAAATAGAAAGCAGTCGCATGCGCTCATTAAAACATAATCAAGCATGTTAGTCATCAGTATTTTTTACTTGTTAGTGATGACTAGATCCATAGCTGAGTTTTCTAGAAGCTGATCTCCATATGTCAATTTGTCATCTAGAAAACCCTCATAAAACTTTTTTTCGCCCTCCTACTTTTCAGTCCACCCATGTCAAGGTTAAACCTCATTATCACTATCCTATCTAGCTAGAGCCCTACTGGTCTGCCCATTAGCTCTAAAAGGATAATCCAAGTCTGTTTCAAAAGCCTCCCCTAAGTTAGGAAGTGGCGCTTTAAGGCATTTTACGCTTGGCAACCATCAAAAGGCCAAAAACCTCCATCTGCTATACACCAATCATGACAGACCTCCCACTCTGCAAATGAAATTGATAACAGCCCTAAGTCGCGCCACTTACACACCCCTAAGTCTCAACAATGCATAGACCACAGTATCAAGTTGATTTTAGGTGTTTTACAGTGTTTTATGGATTTTACAAAGACAGGAAACATGTCATCATCTCAGGAGAAAATTCTTGAATCCGCATTTAGAAGAACAACTGCTTCTCAATGTAAACATGAGCCTGAGATTACATCTGCAAGGTAAGGAGTTACTCATCAAGACCTTGCAGCTTCCATTCAGCATGAAATCACAGTAAAAGAAAGACAACACTATCAAACAGACTAGTAATTTGTCATGGCCAAGAACCTCCTTCATCTACAAGCAGAGGGTTAAGGCGCCTCCTTCATCTACAAGCAGAGGGCGATGGCTAATATTGATTTGAAGAAATTACAAAACTGACTATAAGCACACGTTTGTTTCTACTAGACAGTGAAAAAGTGATTCAAGGTTTCTGAAGGAAAGTGATGATCAAAACAGGGCTAAGATCTGAAATATGCAAGACAAAAGAAAGCAAGTGCTGCCAATCAGTCCAAGAAAGAAGATGTTCAGCACGTACTCATCATCATAACAGAAAGGACTTACTGATCAAAGCTATCATAACAAAATATCTCACAGGGGTGTTAATATGAATGGCTCAAACAGCCTTGAGTAGGAAAATACTTTGGAAGAAAAGGACTCGTGTGCTTTTATGTTTCCTTGGGCTACTGATAAAGTCCAAGGTTCCGCATAAACATAAAGACAAGGCAAAAATAGCATAACCCCGCATATAAGACATCTTGAGATTACTAACAAGCGCCAAAGGTAAGTCCGCTTGTTGCAAGCTACACACCACCACAAAGACATCTTTCAGCTCTTCAGATGCAAGATCTGGTGATTTCAGAAAATTCAGTTAGAAAGAAATGACAAGAGCTTTGGTGCTTATGAGTAACTCTAGCCGAATCCACTCCCTACAGAACAATTTGAACATAAGGATATTAAAAGTTATGATCTCATTTTGAAACCTTGGAAAAAGCAGTGCAAAGATAATCAAGAAAGCAATTTAAAGCACCCAATCAAGATGTAGTATCTTTTTAAAATCATACTGCCAGCCTATTCAAGGCAATCATTTCACATTTATATCCAGTCACCAAAAAGATTGTTTAAATGTGCAAAAGGGGGTCATTTGACATACTGTTAGTTTTGGGAAGCTTGAAACAAATGCAGGTCTTCATTATTCAAGGGACAAAGATATCCTAGTAATATGTTCTAAGCAGAGACAGTGTATTGGAAAAAGCGCCTTTCTTAATCAATAGAAGATTGGCAAAGTCTGAATGAACACAGAAATGTTTGACACCTACAGTTAGGGAAAAGAGTTGATGAAGCAATTGGATACAGAAGTTTGTCAAACCAAATTTAAAAATCAAAGGGTCGTACAAGTAAGTTTACAAGTTCATCAAGTACAAGAGTATTTTGGTTTAGTTCTTCAGGTTCTAGAAGTCATCAAAGGCAGAATCCACATGCCACTGCTGCAAAAGGAGACATTTCTTAAAGTGAGAAACAGTCAAAGTTTCAAAAGACATATTTCTCCAAAAAAGGTTATGTCATTTCGAGAAGGGAAAATAGGCTTAGAAAGAGATGATCATCGCCTTTGGGTTTTGTTTGAAACAAAGAAATTTAGTTTCATTTGCAAAAAGTAAGGTTTCAAATATGGATTTAAAAAAAACCCAACGTTTTTCAAATTTTTTTGAAAAGAACCCTCTCAAAATCAAATATCAAAAGGACCATTAGTTTTTCTCTACTTTAAGCAAAGGTCAAAGCCGTTGTCATTCCATTTTGAAATCCCTCAAGCCCAAGCAAAGCCCCTTCGCTGCCCTCAACATCAAACAAAGAAGTTTTGGAGCGATTTGAAGAATTTTTTGACAGTTGGAGCTGCACGACGCACCTAGAAAAGCGCGCGACGCGCTCAAAGGAAAATTTGCACAGGTGGATAACTACCGCGTGGCGCGCCTGTGCACTCGGGTCCTGTCGGCCCGACAGGTGACCCGACAACCTATTTGTGCACGGCGCCCTTCCTTCTAAACACGTCACGCGTAGTTGTGGCCTCCAACATGCCTCCAAATCACATGAAAAGTTAATCCAGCTCTCCAATAAAGCCTGCAACCACTTGTAAAGGTATTCTATGTGCCTTTTTTCCCTTTGCAAAACTGTTGAGTAGGGTGAAAGAGATAAAATCTCGGTGTGAACCTCAGTTCTGAGTTGTTGAAAGATAGAGATGTTTCTGTTTAAAAAACGAGGTTTGCAGTGATCATTTTGGCCCGAAGTAAAACATCAAAGAGTATTCAATTTTCATTGATATAAAAACTATTGCGGCTACCCTCAAACTATGTTGAAAGAAGAAGCACAGGGTTCGGATAGATGAAACTATGGGTCTGTGTTCAAACAGAATTGGTCATTACATGATTTTTTCACCTTTTTTCAGAAGTTCCCTCTGTGTTAACAAGGCAAGAAACAAGGTTTTGATGGTCCATTCCATAGAGCATTGTCAGTAAGTGAAAACTACCTTTGCAGTCTACAACTGTGTGTGGCAAAACTAGTATAAGGGACAGTAGGATTTAATGAGGGTGGTGTTCTGTTTAAAAAGGAGTTTTGTTGCTACTTGACTGACTACAAAACCTGTGTTGACACATCAAACACCACAAGTTTTATCACCCTACCCTATGAACAGTAAACTTTGGACTATGTATACATTTTGAGTGACTGTGTTTGTGGTGATAAATTGATTGGTCAAAAAAGCATATCAGAAGGGACCAGTGTCTTGATTAAAGAAAAGTCTTGATTGATTAAACTGCTGCAGATTTTTAAAACTCTCACCAAACATTGTAAACCCTGTCACCACATCTATAAACACAGTAACCTTTGACTGTGTGGATGCCTGTTTTGACTGTCTATTTTCATATTGCTGAATACACTGGTGAAGTGGCCTACAAGGAAAAAACATTGTCCTGAAGCTCAGAAGTTTGTGTGCTTACCTTTGTCTAGGATACAAGGTTATACTGTATCATCTAAGCATCTAAAAGCAGGGTTCTCTTACCACCAACACAAGAAAGTACCTTCACTGTGTTTTCTTTGATTAACTGTGTATGCCATTATAAGTGTGTGCTGATTAATATACAAAGGCAAGAAAGGGTTTTGTTTTGAAAGGACAGGGTCTTATATCAAAGGAGGGCATTTCACACTATCCTCAAAACCATTGCTTCTTTATCAAACAGTGAAGTGACAGAAGGCTGAGACAGAGTTTAGCTCCAAGAAGGCATTTTAAAGACAGTAAGACAATTGGGTGCTTCAAGAGCTTATTTAGCCCAAAATGCCTCCTAGGCAAGACAACAGAAGAGGTTTAGATAAGAGATATGAGCCAATCTCTACAGAGGAGGTCAATGCGCATCCATCCATCTTCTTCAACTTTCATGAGGTAGGTTGTTTAGATTTCTGCCAGAAGGTACAGGAGGTCAAAAGTTTCTCGCCCTTGACACACCTATGCGCCCTGAGGTTCCAAAGCAAGAATTTCCAGGTAGCAGACCTTGATTTCAAGTTTTCCTCGAGGTCAATGTCTAAAGCCACCAAAATTCCATATCATGGCGAGAAATGGTTCAAACAAATCCATCTAGACTTGGGTGACTACAAGCCTTTCATCAAGCCCAAGCATAGAGATACTTGCACTGCTATTTTTCCTTTTTGTTATCTTCTTGCCAGCTATGCTCCTCTAATGAAGGTCATAATGAAGTATTTTACTTGTGAAGGGAGATTTACTCGAGTTTATGCCTACCATGTTCGACTATTGATGCATTTCACTAGAACTAGGTAGCTAAATCTCCCTTACTTTTTATACAAAAGCATCGAGAAGATGGGATTTCAAGTTTTCCCTGAGGTCAGTATTTAAAGCCACCAAAATCCCATATCTTGGCGAGAAATGGTTCAAGCAGGCCCATCTAGACTTGGATGACTACAAGCCTTTCATCAAGCCCGAGCACAGAGATACATGCACTGCTATTTTTCCTTTCTCTTATCTTCTTGCCAGCTATGCTCCTCTAATGAAGGTCATAATGAAGTATTTTACTTGTGAAGGGAGATTTACTCGAGTTTATGCCTACCATGTCTGACTATTGATGCATTTCACTAGAACTAGGCAGCTAAATCTCCCTTATGTTTTGTGCAAGAGCATCGAGAAAATGGCATTCTTAGTCCAGAAGAAGACTCCATCTCTGCAAATAGCTTCCCTTTTCCATCATTCTTTGATCAAAATCATCATTATTCATCAGCTGGAGAAGAAAGCGGTTTTTTGAGATGTTTTTATCAGTCACCCGGATTTCTCCACTGTTCCTCCGGTCCATATATCTCCCACCCCACCTATTCATCGCCCTGTACCTTTGTCCAACAGGCCTACTCCTAGAAGGCTCAAGATCACCACAGAACAGTCAGGACAACATGAAGAAGAGAGACATGAACAGGTAGAAAAAGAAGAGGACAAACATGAAGAAACTGATGCAAGACAACAGCTTGATTTTGATGAAAACAGGCAACAGCTTGAGCCACAAAGTGAGCATGAAGTTGAAACACACCAGCAACATGATTTTGATGGTCAGGGGTAGCAGGTTGAACCACAAATTGAACAAGGGGTTGAGGTAGGACAACAGCTTGATGTTGGTGAACAGAGGCAGCAATTTGATTAGCATGAAGAAGGTGAGCAGCAGCAGTCCTCTCATGACACATTACAACCTCCTCAAGTTGCATAGCAGTTTCAAGTGGAAGGGATTTTTCCGGAAGGTGACAAACAAAGTGACAAGGGCAAGGCCATCATGCTTTCCTCTCCCGAGAAGATTAAGCCCAGGACAGAAAAGAAACAAATTCTCAAGGTGGTTACTCCAAAAGTAACAAGAGTTATCTGGAGCAAAAGAAAATCGCCCAAGAAACCTCTCACTAGCATGCCAAGAAGGAAGAGTGCAAGATTAGCCTTCAAGGGCAAAGGGAAGGGCAAGATTGGACAAAGTCAAGAACATGGAGGTGCATTGGCTATCATCCCAATCCAAAGTGATGACAGCGATAATGAAGCCCGCATTCTTGAAAACCTTCTAATCCATCGAGAGGGCCAAATTGAAGCATTGGAGAATGACCTTCATCGGGCAAAGAACTTCAATCATTTCTTGGAGATCCAAAATAGACAGATGAGTGTTCACATGGCAGTTCATAAAACATGGGCAATTAAATACAAGAAAGAGGCTGCCAAGGCACAAGAAAAAATAGAGGAGCTCATAGGTGATTTTTATGAGGGTGAAGAAGAAGACCAACCTAGGCGGAAGAAGCCTAGAACCATAGGGCTTAAAAGAGCCCTGGAAAAGAAAAAGGAAGAAGAACAAGCCCATCTTCAATCCTTTCCCCTCACTGCACTACTTGAGCAAGAAATTGAAAGCAATAAGGAGGCATGGCTAGAAAGAGCCAATAAACACTTAGAGATGAATCTTGAAAAGGAAAACAGAGACCTGGAGCTGCAAAGGAAGATGACACAACACTATCAAAAGCTGAATCAGTTTGCCCGGCGCAAGCTAAAGACCACCCAAGAGAAACTGAAAGAAGCAAAGGCGCCCGGCATGGAAAGAAAAGAAAGGCACATCAGCACTTGAAATTTTTGCTTCAGCTTCGAAACATGTTTCTGAGGACCCTTGAGGGTCATGCACCCCAATTTTGGGCCCATTTTGACAATTTTTGGTTTTTTGGCATTTTTGGGTTTTTGGTCAAAAACTCATAAATTTTCCATTTCATTTTGAGGATTCTTCAAGGGAAGAGAATGGTATCATTGAATTCCATAATTTCATGAGCATGCCCTCAGCGATTTTCAGAACATTTGGAGATCATTTTCCCCCTCAAAACGGCGAAAAAGGCTCTCTTTTTGCACACTCTCCCTGGTCTATCACCAGACTGTAATTTTCTGGGTTTTTACACACAGGTGCAGATTTGGAGGACTTCCACGCATCAGATTGGGGAAATTTCAGTTGTGCCAGAAATTAGACACTCAGAGCTTTCCAACGAGCTATCCTGAGCCTCGTTTCGACATCGGGAAGGCTGCCAAATGTTTCCGGCAAGTCAGGGGACCTTTTTCTGATGTAAATTTGAAATATTTTTGTAATTTTTGAACCTCTAAAATCTGCTTTTTCCAAATGTCCGTTTAGCTATTTTTGCACATGAAAAATTATGCAAAGTCAATTAAATTCCATTTTTTAGCATTTTTAGATATTTTCTGAGATATGTTTGTGCCTTGGGCTTTGCAAAGCCTCAAGGACAAGTTTAGATATTTTGATTAGGCCAATAGGATGGCAAGTTGAACCATGAGGTTTTCCTCACTTGAGCCTATATACTCCAAAGGCTTTCATTGTAAAACAAGGCTGAACTTGAGAAGAGAAGCAATATATGGTCATATGAGTTTTGGAAGAAAATACTTGTGTTATGCTTTTGGATTTCCTCTTGGATGTTCTTGGATGGATGATGAAGGATTGTTGATGGATTCCATGACTTGGTAGAATGGTATAGTGTCTCTTGCTTTGTTGTTGTCTTCTAGTTTTCATTCATGATACATGTTTCTTGCTTGCTATAGATCAGTAGAGAACAAATTTGAGATATGCCGATGGAGGCACCTCAAATTTCCTGAATCTTCATAGCTTTCATGTTTTCTTCTTCCTTAGTTGCATTAAATAATTCTTAACTGCTCTTTAACAACTTGAGGATATTGTTTTCTCATTTCATTCATGGTTTTATACATGCTAAGAAGGACTTACGGTACGCCCTTCTTACCTATGGCTAGCTATAGTTCCATCCATGAAATTTCTCTTTGACTGATTAGATTATCATTTTGTTTGAACCAAGGAGGCCTAGTTTCGATCTAGCCCTTTGCCTAAAACTATGCAAATCTTGTTGTTCAAAGTGCCCAATAACTTGAAGTACTGTGTTTAGGCGTTCTGGCATAGTGTTTTGAGTTGTTTTTCTTCCTTAAGTGTTTTCCCCAAAGTCTGATAACCATTTCCCAAAGTTAGAGGGTCTTATACTTCTATGCATGGCTTGAATGTTGATTTCTATGTATGAATGATCTTATAGTTACATTTTGCATGATTAATGGTTTTCCATACCATGTTTATGTCTGCTATCAAACTAGTTATTCTTGTAATCCTTCGTCTTTCACAAACTTGATGTCCATTTACTCCATTTTTCCCAAAGATCCTTTCTGCCTTGAATCAAATCGACCCTTCAACAGCCTTGTATCGTCATCTAATAGCTTTCTTGACCTTTTGACCCAATAGCCCAGTTAATCTAACATCTTTTTATCTATTTTATATCTTTGATCAGTTTCATCCCTCACAAATTAAAAAACAAAAAAACAAAAAACTTACTTCATAACTAGCCTAAAATCAGAACACAATAATCGAACACATAGATATCTCTTACACATATAGAGAGAGCCCTCTCTGAGTCCAGGAAGGCTAGGTCCTTGGGCTCCAAAGCTTGGTTTGATGTTACACTGTCATTTGGCTTGCCAATCAGCCAAATCACGTGACCCTAACATAATGGCGATCACGGTGGGACTTTGAGTCAAAACATCCTTGGTATCCCTTAGGATCTCTCAAAATCTTAGTCAAAATTAGAAAACTTAGGTATTGTCTGAAGAGTAGAAAATAGCTCCTTCACCATCTTAGAAAAATGTTGATTCAGTTATAGGAAACTCTTCCAAACCTCAGGGCTACATATAGGAAACTTAGAAAACCCCAAAATATCTCTAGATTGGTGTTTTTCAATATTGGTGGTGGACCATACACATACCTCAAAACAACTAAAAATCCACCTGGCGACTCCACTAGCCTCCAGTAGGCCTTACTACCTTGCTAAATTTTAGAATACCATCTGATTTAGCCACCTCATCACCACCCTAACATAATGGCGATCACGGTGGGACTCTGAGTATTAAACAAACTTAGATTCCCTAGACCTTAAGATACCTTAAGAATACTATCTGATTGAATTATCCCACCGTTCACTAAAATAATGGCGATCACGGTGGGACTTTGAGTCAAAACATCCTAGGTATCCCTTAGGAACTCTCAAAATCTCAGTCAAACTTAGAAGAGTAGAATCTGGTTGTCTCACCATCTTAGCAAAATGATGAGTCAGTTATAGGAAACTCTTCCAAACCTCGTAGGCACATAAAACTCAAAAAACACCAAAACACTCCCTTAGATTGGTTTTTGTCAATATTGGTGGTGGACCATACACACATATCTCAAAACAACCAAATCCACCTGGTGACTCCACTAGCCTCCAGTAGGCCTTACTATTCTACTGAACTCTAGGTTACTATCCAATCAACTTATCCCATCAACAGAGCGAGAGATGGTAGGACACTGAGTCCATAACAATCTAGCAAACTCTTATAGAATCTTTGGTCCTTTAGATATCTAAACAGACCAGCAGTCCACAGAATCACTTAGAGTAAACTCTTGTTGTTATCACTGCCCTAGCAAAGTGTTGAAACAAGTTTAGAATACTTTAAACCATAGGCTGCACATAAAACTCAGAAAATCCAAAACATTCCCAGATTAGTTACTGGTGGTGGACCATAGCTATCTTCACAAAACAACCAAGTTCCACCTGGCGACTCCACTAGTCCATCCCTTTTATTTTGACCATCCTTCACCTTAGTGGAAATTTAGAGAGACCACCCATCCAAAACATTCGTCAATACCATCCTCTCTAAAATCTAAATCCGAAATCTGGCTTCACGAAGAATCAACACCAGATCCCATCCAGACCCAAATCCCCCTATCATAGTAGATGACCCAGAGAAGATTCTGTGGCAAGCTTCCGAAACTGACCATCTAGCTACTGGTAGACCCCTCCGTAAAACAAGATCAGTACCTGAACATCTCACTATCCTACCAAATTCACCTTTTGAATTAGAGTCATCAAAAACTCTTTTCAGAAGCAAATCACATAGTAAGATAAACTTTGACGATCTTGAACCCCTAGACCCACCACAGAGTCCTAGTATAGAAGCTTCACCTTCCACACCCCCCGACTTTTAGCTTCTCCATCACTTTGGCTCCTACCATCCCAGATCTGCTCAAAACCAGATCACTAGTCCAAGTTCATCCGCCACACCTGTCCAAACCGCCACTGTTCAAACCACCTCAGCTCATCCCACTAGTCCTCATCTTGTACATCATCCATTAGCTCCCGTCATGGCAGCCTAGTACGCACCTTTGGTGTTGCCACTACCTTTGGCTCCTCTCCCAAATAAATATCAAGAAAAAATCCCACACTTTATCGGAGAAGACACCACCACACCTCAACAGCATATAAGTAGGATTAGTGATGCTTTTGAATACCTGGAGGTACAAGACGAGGCCGTCAGAATGAGAATATTCGCCCAAAGCCTGGGCAGAGAACCCAAAACATGGTTTAAGAGCTTAGCTCCAAACGGCATCCACAACATCCCAGAACTGTGTCAAACCTTCAGAAACAGGTGGGAGGTCCGAAAGAACCCTAGTCAAATCCTGTCAGAATATAACAACCTAAAACGGGAAAATGGGGAAAGTGTCCAGGCTTACTGCACTAGGTTCAATAGTGTGTATAACTCCCTCCCACCTAATTTCAAACCCCCACTTGGTTTAGCCTTGGAAAAATTCCCCGAGGGTTTCGATCCGGACATGACATATCACCTGAGAGACAAAGATCCCCCTACCATAGAGGAAATGCAACAAATAGCCATAAAAGCAGATGCCAACTTAGCAGAAAAAAGGGCTAGGACTAGATCAGAAAGAAAGGTCACATATAAAGATGAGGTCACCACTTCATCTCCCTCCCTAGATCCTAGAATAGATGACTTAGTCAAAACCATGGCCAAAATGTGGGAAAGGATAAATGAAAAGGCTCCTGTAAGAGACAACCAACCAAACCCTCCAAACAGAAACCGAAACCAAAATTTTAGGAGGGAGCAGCCTCAAAACAGACCAAGGGAAAACGACCAACAAATTAGGCCACCATTTAATGAAAATTATGTGGAAGAAGAAGATAGGGATACAGAACCTGTTGATGAAAGTCATTTGAACCTCATAGGGTCTGCTAATGAGAGCAAGGTGTACCTCACAGAAGAAGAACAAGCGTTCTTTTCTCCTAATCAGGATGAGGCCAACTATGAATATCTCAACGACCCTGCCATAGATTTTATAAATGCCATAATAGAAGCTCACCGGCAGTATGACCTTAGAAGAAAAAGAAATCAAGATAATTCCAAGAAAGGTAACTCAGATACTGCTAAAACCCCTGATACCATCCTTAGGAAAGCAGTAAACAGTAACAAAATCGTGGTCAAGAAGAATGACCAAAACAAAACTAAAGTTACCCAAACTAGTCCTGACTCAGATGCTCCTAGTACTTCCACAAAATTTATCGAAGCGACTATGGCAAACAAAATCCCGAAACAAAGCCAACAAACTCAGAACATAGAGAAGGTCGTGGCTGAAAAAGCTGAAACAAACATATCCAAACTTCAGCTGCCTTTTAGCTTTGAAGGCGAAATCGCCAAGATCAAGATCACCATGCCTCTTACCTAACTCATCGCCCAAAGCTCTTATAAATCCCAAGTGTTAAAGGTCCTAAATCTAGGGAATGATGCAAACACTGTTAATCTGGCGGATGACACTCCTGAAGTGTTGTTTGGTCCGAAAATAGAGGGAAAATTCCAAGAGGGAATTACTCTTCCATTTTACATTAGCCTAAACATCCACGACCAAATCCTCCACAATGCCATGCTAGACTCCAGCGCCTCGCATAATCTTATGCCGAAGGTAGTAATGGAAAGACTAGGCCTGGAAATCACAAGACCATACAAAGACTTGTATTCATTTGATTCGAGTAGAGTCAAATGCCTGGGTTTGATCAAAGACCTTTGTTTTAGTCTGGCCCAAATACCTGCGAAACATCTAATCATGGATATAGTGGTGGCAGACATCCCTCCCAAGTACGGGATGCTTCTATCCAGATCTTGGGGAGCCAAACTCCAAGGGAATATTCAACTGGACATGTCATACGCCACCATTCCTGTGTTCGACCAGACAAGAATACTCTACCAAGAGTCACACATGAAATACATGATTAGTAGTCAAGAGAGGCTAGACAACATTCCAATGTATTCCTTACGTTCCGACCTGAACTCTTTCATTATGCATATTGATGAAAACATGGAGGAAGAGTCAGAAGAGACTGAAATAAACTTAGATCCACCACATCAGCTGCCCCTGGTGCTCTATGATGAACTAGACACTCAAAACTACCATGATCATGAACAGCTGTGTCTTGAAGAAAGTAATTATGTCCCTTCTAAGGTGGGATTAGAGCAAGAAGCACAAAGCCTTATGTACTATCAAGCGAATTGATCTAACCCTAGTCAAACACCAGCAGTAACCTGCGGAAATGTTTTCCGGGTAAAGGCTTTAGAAGACTTACACATCATAAACCTGTTTGGAACTCAAGAGCAGGGAAGTTTAATGTTTCTACCATACCTCAAAGATTTACCACAACATAACTCTTCTACTGCAAATGAAGCTTTGACTGTAGCCTTAACATCCCAAATTCTGAAGAAAATACCTGATAAACGTCTTATGAGCAAAGATGATAGCTGCAGTCCAAACATACCTGAGTTACTAAAATTGGCCCATATTCTGTCTTTTCATGAAAAAATTAGAAATGCTAGAATCAGAAATCTCATGCAGAATACCAATTTGTATAGGAAAAACAAAGGAAAATGTTGTGATACTACTTTTCCCTCAAAGAATAACTTTGACAAGAGAAAACATAACAATCTGAACCAAACTGTAATAATCAGGGACAAAACAGCTGGTCATAGGGTCTGTTTCGATTTTAGAAATACTATTGCATGTCTCTATAACAGAAATTCTGTTTTTTCTACCCAAGACCATGATATACCAATTAAAAGTGCTTTTAATCATGTTTTTTCGCAAGATGAAATTTCGGGTTGTGATCAAAAGATTCCCTTGCAAAGTAGACAACTTAAAGATTTTTTTCAGTTTGTGGGAGGTAGATCTAATTTCAGAATCAAAAGAGCAGAACCACCCAATATCATAAATATGTTCATGAAGGCCATGTTCCCAGTTTTCAATGTCATTATCTATTTCAAAAATGACCAAGAGTACATGCATTACTTAAGGAAGATGTACAGTAAGGAAAGGAGTGGAAATCAGATATTCAAAGAGGTACAGTGGGAAAATACTGGTTTATTCAGAGATTCTTGCATGAATCCCTATGTCATGTTAGAGAGAGAAAACTTTCCAAATTTCTCTTTTCAAGAGTTGAGTGGGCCAAGAGTGAGAGGAGATCCTTATGAGGATAAGATGCTTAAATTTCGTCATTTCCAAGATTTTTGAGTTTGAAACACTTTCATTCATTGTACATACCACTATTTGAAACATAGAAAAATAAAAAAGTCAAAAACAGTAAAAGATAGAAAAGAGGGCAGTGAAAATAGAACAAAAGCCCCATGTTCCAAAAAATGGTCCTTCAGAAAGTGCGCAAGTCCAAATGCCGCTACTAGCACTTCAATGTCTTGTTCAGCTATCTAGCCTAATCATAGCTGAGCATGTTTAAATTTATTTGCTGATAAGTTAGTGAGTGAAAAAGATGGTAAACATTGTGTAAGATTGACTTATCACAGAGAATAGATTAGGGAGAGATTCTGGTTCCACATGCCTAAAACAGAACCAAAGAGAGAAGCGAGGGACGAAAAATACATTGTACATCTTAGTCCCACTTTTCTAGTTTTCCTTTTGTTGCAGAATAATATTTGTGTGCATTTTGTCCTGTTATGCCACAAATACATGACAAATCAGATTGTTTAATCCTGATTTGATCATTTTGAATTTCATGTTTTAGATTAGAGAACAAAATCCTGTCAAACAGTTTAATCTTGACAGCTGATCTAGTTTAGGTAGAGTAATGAAAGAGTTCATCAGTTTAATCTGAACTCCCGGAAGATATAAGTTTAGAGTTAGATAGGTTTATTGTGCAAAAAGAAAAATATGCATTGTCAAAAGGCTGCTAGTTCAAATGCGCCAAAAAAGGAAGAAAAAATGTTAGGAAAGATAGTGGTGTAAGTAGAAATATCATCGATGCTAATCATGCTGTCTCTTTCAGAAGTAGCATCAAAGAAAAGTGAAAATTTGCGCCAATGGGTAAGGCATTGGTCTTCATAAGCCACAGATCTGAAATTCTGGACACCTCCTGAAAAGGAGCTGCCCTCCCCAAATGGATCCAATGTTAGTCATCAGTATTTTTTACCTGTTAGTGATGACTAGTTTAACAGCCTAGTTTTCCAACAGCTGATCTTAAAAATTTGTCAAATTTGCCAGCCGGGAAAACACCCTTAAAAAATTTTTCTCTCCTTACTTTTCATTTCGTCCATGACAAGTTGAAATCCCATTATCCAATCCTACCTAACCCCATCCATACTAAGTCTGCCTGTCATCTCTAAAAGGACAATCCAAGTCTGTTTCAAAAACCTCCTCTAAGTTAGGAAGTGGTGCTTTAAGGCATTTCACCCTTGGCAACCATCAAAGGGCCAAAAACCTCCATCTGCTACAGACCAATCATAACAGACCTCCCACTCTGCTAATGAAATTAGTCACAGCTCTAAGTCACGCCACTTACACACCCCTGAGTCTCAGCACTGCATAGACCACAGTCTCAAGCTGATTATTAGGTGTTTTGCACTGTTTATGAATTTTACAAGCACAGGAAACATGTCATCATCTCAGAAGAAAATTCTTGACTCCACATTAGAAGAACAACTGCTTCTCAAAGTGAGCATGAGCCTGAGATATATCTGCAGGACAGCGATTTTCTCATCAAGACCTTGCAGCTTCATTCAGCATGAAAATACAGTAGAAGAAAGACAATACTGTCAAACAAACTTGAATTTTTCATGGCCAAGGACCTCCTTCATCTATAAGCAGAGGGTTAAGGCGCCTCCTTCATCTACAAGCAGAGGGCGACGGCCAATGTTGACTTGAAGAATTGCAAAACTGACTGTAAGAATAGGTTTTTTTTTTACTAGACAGTGAAACAGTGACTCAAGGTCTCTGAGGGAAAGTGATGATCAAAACAGGTTTAAGATCTGAAATGTTGAAATCAAGTGAAAGTAGAGTTTTTGGTCTTGTGCCCTAAGAAAGAAGATAAATTGAAGTTTCAAGCATCATCATCATGGCGCAAAAAAAAGAGACTCCATTGATCAAAGCTATTGTAACAAAACATATCTGCAGGGGTGCTAGTATGAATGGCTCAAATCAGTGCTGAGCAAGAAGACACTTCAGTAAACAAGGACCTCTATGTACTCTTATGTTTCTTTTGGGTTGTGAAATAAAGTCTATGGTTTCTAGATAAACATAGAGAAAAAGCAGGCAAGTAGTACACAGCCCCCAGACATAAGCCATCTTGATATCATTCAAAGCGCCAGTGCAAGTCCAAGTGTTGCAATCCACACTCCACCACAAAGACAAGTGTATTCTTCAGATGCAGCAGGGTTGGTGTTTTCAGAGTTTCATTAGAAGGAAAACGGCTAATAAAATCCTGGTGTATGTGAGTAATTATAGCTGCTTTTTCACATCTCACATACTTCCCTCCTCAACACAAAGGTATAAAAAGGTTATGATCTGAATTTTAAAGCCTTGGAAAGGTATTTCATACATGAAAGCAACTCCATTTATAGACAGGTGCCTTTTCAAAAATGTTTATAACAACTGACACAGAAAATCTGGATTATTTCCTCAAGAGACATTACAGTTGAAACTATTGTTCATAACAGGCAAAAGAGATGCTTTCACATGCTGTCAGTTTTTGGGAAGCTTAAGACAAATGCAGGGCTTCATTATTCAAGGGACAGAGACATCATAGTGATATGATTTGAGCAGAGAAAGTGTATTGGAAAAATGCGCCCTTCTTAATCAAAAGACCATGGCAAAGTCTGAATAAATCCAAGTAAATTGTTGGCAGCTATAGTTGGGGAAAAAACTGATGAAACGCCTGGAGGCAGAGATTGTCAAACCAAGTTAAGAAGATAAGCCCTCTCCTTTCAAATAACAAAGCAATTTTCAGTACATTTTAACAGATTCAGAGGGAATTTTACATAAATATCACCTACAGTGTTAAACAAGTGGTAGAGGATGGTCTAAAGTTCATTAGGTTATTTTCTAAAGTTGGAGCTTATGTGCTAAATAATCACCAAAGAAGACAATGTTAGCAAAAGTCACCTTTTCAAATCTATATGCATGAGTGAAAACAGTTTAACCTTTTCAAAATAGGTTTGCTTGTTATAAAAAGGTTGGTTCATATTGAGACGGTTTAAAAGCACAAAAAACCCCACTGCCAACATCATTTTGAAATCCAAGTTTCATAAGTGCACCAAAGGTATTATTGAAGAAAGAAAAAGAACTTTGAAAGCCTTTGCAAAGACCAACCAAAAGGTTCGATTTCATTTCAGTTGACAAAGTGACCGTTGGGGGTTTTCATGTTTTCAAAAGCGTAAATTCGAGTGGAAAAATCGAGCCTCCCTTTACAGGTTCGAAGCATCAAACGAGGTTTCAAGACAGATTTGCAGAATTTCCAGGTTTTTTTTCACCGCGCGGCACTCCTGTAGAAGTGCGCGGCGCTCCTGGGTGGAATTGTTAAACTGCGCAACACACGCGCGCGGCACTCCTGCAGCCACACTCGGCGCTCCTGTAGCCGCGGTCACGGGTGCCTGACACCGACCCGACAGGCCACCCGACCGTTTTCCTGCACGGCGTTCTTTTCTTCCAAAGTGTTGCGCACTTGTTGATGGCTCAACACACCTCCAAAACGCTCCTCATGGTTGCTCGTTGTCTTCAAAGGATCATTCACCAATCTGCAGAGGTACTTACAAGCTTTCCTTGAGTTTTTCACAAAATGCTGAGTGGTGAAGTTTATATATCATTTCATATTGGTGGATTGCATGTGAGGGTTAAAGGTTTCAATCAAAAGGAGTTGCTCGACATTTGACCTGATACAAATCTTTGATACCACAGTCCAAAAAAAAAAAACATATTAAAATTCTGTCACCATATATATAAAACCATGTTCTTGCTGTGTAAATATTCATTGTTCAAAACTATGATAGAATGCTGAAATACTCTGGTGAAGCACCTACAGAGAAAAGGGTGCTGAGCTAAAAACTATGTATGTTCACTTTCCTCTTCAAAGAACAAGGGTGTTTTATTCCTCAAAATACCAAAAGGCAAGGTTACCCCTACCAACCACAGAAGGGATAGTTGTTCACTGTGTGTTCTATTTGATTGTCCTTTTTGTTCTTCAAGCTCACTGTTAAGCTGATATTCAGATGGTTGCAAAGAAATTTCTCTAGAGGGACAGGGGTTCTACATTGATAAGGTGCCTTGATTGTTCAAAAGGATAAACTCCTACAACCTTTGTTGAAGCTTTTGAAGCATTATTAAAACTCTGTCACCTTTGTTCCATAAACTGTGAAATTGACTGTGTGCCTACACTAAAGGTTGAATACATATGATATAAGTTTTGTTGAGTGATTGACATACTAGACAAGGGAAAGATTGTGAATATTGGGAAGTTCACCATTGGTCAAAGATACAGAATAGGTTGTTGAGCCCCAAACATCACAGAGCAAGGTGACTTTGTCACTATACACAACAAATTCACTTAACATCCTGTCTTCATTTCACTATGTTTTTTCTTATTAAAGGGTCTGCTAGATGAAATACATATCAAAGGTGGGAAGGCCAGTTTTTAAAGGAGCAGAGGTTTTGTATTGAGAGAGAACATTTTGCACAAGCATCCAAGGACATTGTTTCTCTATCAAAACAGTGAATTGACAGAGTTTAGCTTAAAGAAGGCAGTTTAAAGGCAGTAAGGCAATTCGATGCTTCAAGAGCATATTTAGTCCAAAATGCCGCCCAGGAAAGACATCAGAAGTTGTTTACACAAGAGATATGAGCCAATCTCTACGGAGGAGGTTAATGCACATCCATCCATCCTCTTCAATTTTCATGAGGTAGGTTGTTTAGATTTTTCCAGAAAGTACAGGAGGTCAAAAGTTTCTCGCCCTTGACACACCTATGCGCCCTGAGGTTCCAAAGCAAACATTTCCAGGTAGCAGACCTTGATTTCAAGTTTTCCCTGAGGTTATTATCTAAAGCCACCAAAATCCCATATCTTGGCGAGAAATGGTTCAAGCAGGCCCATCTAGACTTGGATGACTACAAGCCTTTCATCAAGCCCGAGCACAGAGATACATGCACTACTATTTTTCCTTTCTCTTATCTTCTTGCCAGCTATGCTCCTCTAATGAAGGTCATAATGAAGTATTTTACTTGTGAATGGAGATTTACTCGAGTTTATGCCTACCATGTCCGACTATTGATGCATTTCACTAGAACTAGGCAGCTAAATCTCCCTTACTTTTTGTGCAAGAGCATCGAGAAAATGGCATCCTTAGTCTAGAAGAAGACTCCATCTCTGCAAATAGCTTCCCTTTTCCATCATTCTTTGATCAAAATCATCATTCTTCATCAGCTGGAGAAGAAAGGGGTTTCTTGGGATGTTTTTATCAGTCACCCAGATTTCTCCACTGTTCCTCCGGTCCATATATCTCCCACCCTGCCTATTCATCGCCTTGTACCTTTGTCCACTAGGCCTACTCCTAGAAGGATCAAGATCACCACAGAACAGTCAGGACAACATGAAGAAGAGAGACATGAATAGGTAGAAAAAGAAGAGGACAAACATGAAGAAACTGATGAAGGACGACAACTTGATTTTGATGAACAGAGGCAGTAGCTTGAGCCACAAAGTGAGCATGAAGTTGAAACACACCAGCAGCATGATTTTGATGGTCAGGGGCAGCAGGTTGAACCACAAATTGAACAAGGGGTTGAGGTAGGACAACAACTTGATGTTGGTGAACAGAGGCAGCAGTTTGATCAGCATGAAGAAGGTGAGCAGCAGCAGTCCTCTCATGACACATTACAGCCTCCTCAAGTTTCACAGCAGTTTCAAGAGGAAGGGATTTTTCTGGAAGGTGAAAAAAAAAGTGACAAGGGCAAGGCCATCATGCTTTCCTCTCTCGAGAAGATTAAGCCCAGGACAGCAAAGAAACAAATGCTCAAGGTGGTTACTCCAAAAGTAACAAGAGCTATCCGGAGCAAAATAAAATCGCCCAAGAAACCTCTCACTAGCATGCCAAGAAGGAAGAGTGCAAGATTAGCCTTCAAGGGCAAAGGGAAGGGCAAGATTGGAGAAAGTGAAGAACATGGAGGTGCATTGGCTATCATCCCAATCCAAAGTGATGACAGCGATAATGAAGCCCGCATTCTTGAAAACCTTCTAATCCATCGAGAGGGAAAAATTGAAGAATTGGAGAATGACCTTCATCGGGCAAAGAACTTCAATCATTTCTTGGAGATCCAAAATAGACAGATGAGTGTTCGCATGGCAGTTCATGAAACATGGGCAATTAAATACAGGAAAGAGGCTGCCAAGGCACAAGAAAAAAATAGAGGAGCTCATAGGTGATTTTGATGAGGGTGAAGAAGAAGACCAACCTAGGCGGAAGAAGCCTAGAACCATAGGGCTTAAAAGAGCCCTGGAAAAGCAAAAGGAAGAAGAACAAGCCCATCTTCAATCCTTTCCCCTCACTGCACTACTTGAGCAAGAAATTGAAAGAAATAAGGAGACATGGCTAGAAAGAGCCAATAAACACTTGGAGATGAAACTTGAAAAGACAAAGAGAGACCTGGAGCTGCAAAGGAAGATGACACAACACTATCAAAAGCTAAATATGTTTGCCCGGCGTAAGCTAAAGACCACCCAAGAGAAACTGAAAGAAGCAAAGGGGAGGCGCCCGACACGGAAAGAGAATAAAGGAACATCAGCACTTGACATTTTTTCTTCAGCTTCGGAACATGTTGCTGAGGACCCTTGAGGGTCATGCACCCCAATTTTGGACCCATTTTGACAATTTTTGGTTTTTTGGCATTTTTGGGTTTTTGGTCAAAAAATCATAAATTCACCATTTCATTTTGAGGGTTCGTCAAGGGAGGAGAATGGTATCATTGAATGCCATAATTTCATGAGCATGCCCTCAGCAATTTTCAAAACATTTGGAGATCATTTTCCCCCTCATAACGGTGAAAAAGGCTCTCTTTTTGCACACTTTGCCCAGTCTATCAGCAGACTGTAATTTTCAGGTTTTTTACACACAGGTGAAGCTTTGGAGGACTTTCATGCATCATATTGGTAAAATTTTAATTTCTCCAGAAAGTAGAGACTCATAGCTTTCCAACGAGCTATCATGAGCCTTGTTTCGACATCGGGAAGGCTGCCAAATGTTTCCGGCAAGTCAGGGGACCTTTTTCTGATGTAAATTTGAAATATTTTTGTAATTTTTGAACCTCTAAAATCTGCTTTTTCCAAATGTGCGTTTAGCTATTTTTGGACATGAAAAATTATGCAAAGTCAATTAAATTCCCTTTTTTAGCATTTTTTAGATATTTTATGAGATATTTTTGTGCCTTGGGCTTTGCAAAGCCTCAAGGACAAGTTTAGATATTTTGATTAGGCTAATGAGGATGCAAGTTGATCCATGAGGTTTTCCTCACTTGAGCCTATATTTTACAAAGGCTCTCATTGTAAACAAGGTTGAACTTGAGAAGAGAAGCAATATATGGTCTTATGAGCTTTGGAAGAAAATACTTGTGTTATGCTTTTGGATTGCCTCTTGGATGTTCTTGGATGGATGATGAAGGATTGTTGATGGATTCCATGACTTGGTAGAATGGTATAGTGTCTCTTGCTTTGTTGTTGTCTTCTAGTTTTCATTCATGATACATGTTTCTTGCTTGCTATAGATCAGTAGAGAACAAATTTGAGATATGCCCATGGAGGCACCTCAAATTTCCTGAATATTCATAGTTTTCATGTTTTCTTCTTCCTTAGTTGCATTAAAGAATTCTTAACTGCTTTTTAACAACTTGAGGATATTGTTTGCTCGTTTCATTCATGGTTTTATACATGCTAAGAAGGACTTACAGTACGCCCTACTTACCTACGGCTAGCTATAGTTCCATCCATGAAATTTCTCTTTGACTGATTAGATTATCATTTTGTTTGAACCAAGGAGGCCTAGTTTCGATCTAGCCCTTTGCCTAAAACTATGCAAATCTTGTTGTTCAAAGTGCCCAATAAATTGAAGTACTGTTTTTAGGCATTCCGGCATAGTGTTTTGAGTTTTTTGTCTTCCTTAAGTGTTTTCCCCAAAGTCTGATAGCCATTTCCCAAAGTTAGAGGGTCTTATACTTCTATGCATGGCTTGAATGTTTATTTCTATGTATTATTTAGCTTGTAGTTACATTTTGCATGATTAATGGTTTGCCATACCATGTTTATGTCTGCTATCAAACTAGTTATGCTTGAAATCCTTCGTCTTTCACAAACTTGATGTCCATTTACTCCATTTTGCCCAAAGATCCTTTCTACCTTGAATCAAATCGGCCCTTCAACAGCCTTGTATCGTCATCTAATAGATTTCTTGACCTTTTGACCCCATAGCCCAGTTAATATAACATCTTGTTATCTATTTTATATCTTTGATCAGTTTCATCCCTTACAACTTAAAAAACAAAAAACCAAAAAACTTAATTCATAACTAGCCTAAAATCAGAACACAATAAGCGAACACATAGATATCCCTTACACATATAGAGAGAGCCCTCTCTGAGTCCAGGAAGGCTAGGTCCTTGGGCTCCAAAGCTTGGTTTGATGTTACACTGTCATTTGGCTTGCCAATCAGCCAAATCACGGGACCCTAACATGTCGCACCCAAGAATGGGACCTAGCCTTGGTTTTAGAGAGAATAAATTAGGATTTGAAGGGTGTCTAACCATCATTAAACAAAATCCTTCCTTAATTAAACCTTGTCCTCCACCAACTTTTCACTCCATTTTCCTCTTGTGTTCACTATTTTTAATGTCATTGTGTATCCTAAGCACTATAGAGGGTGTCATCTCTACGCAAATCAACAATTTGAGCTCAACCCATTTCCAATTTCACCAGGTAAGCACTTGTAATCCCACCATTACCCTATTTTGTATCTTTTTGTTGGCCTAATTTCTATTTAACAAAACTGTGAGAAGAAATATCGAGGGAAACACTTATTAATGAATTAATAGTTGTCTGAGACACCTATATTCACTTCATAGATGTCTTAACCTTGAAATGAACCGTAAATTCCCCTTTTTGTAGTTCCAAAGACAATTACTGTCTTAAGCAGTATGGGGTTCTGGCTTCCGCTCTCTCTCCTCTACATTTTGGCCCCAATGTTGTCCTCTTTTTAGCCAATTATTTCAATTACGAGTCCCAAACTATCATTTCTCCCATAGACAACCAGGTCTTCCTTGAAATTAATGAAGATATCATTTCCAAAATTTTGTGTATATCAACTTCCAAAATTGATATCACTGATAAGGGTCTTGACCAAGAAGTCATTACATGGGTGGAAGAGGATAAATTTGAGTTCTTTAATGGCCTACCTAAAATCCCTAACCCCATTCAAAAGTTCGAGTCCCCCCTTCCCACCATCTCACTTAAAAATTTATTTCATACTTTCACTATCTTACTTGCCATTATCTTTGGCTTAGAAGATGATTCAAAAGTAGATGAATATATTTTCCTATCCATTTAGCTCATAACCATGAAACTTGATAAAATGGTTATTAATTTTCCAAGATATCTAGCTAGGGCTATCATGTTTGACTTACTATCACTATCCCATTTAAATATTGTCATCATTTCTCCTATCTAGTGAATTTAATTCTATTCCATTATCCCACCTATTTCCTGTCTACTAATCTCCTTCAAAATATTAAAGGTCAAAATTAAAAATAAGTGGAGTTTTACCAGTGGAAGGACTTAATATATCTGGGGCATGCCCCATATGCCTATACCCAGTATATTGACTGCTTCTATTTTTATCTAAGAGTTAAATTAATTAGATAAAACCCAGATATAATATCCAATGAGAAGAAAAGAGTACTACAAATTAATGAGGAATATAGTATAGGAATTTGGTTCCTACACCTTAACCATTTCAATATTAGAATCTATGGCTTTGAAAAAGAGCCTTTTCAACTGTTGAAATTTATCATACCCCTGGCTTTTTCTTTTTAAGATTTAAGATAAATAATTATTGTTAACTAGTTACATTTTTCTTTAAGGAAAAAGGGATCACTTTTCATCTATCCTTCTTCAATTAGTCCTCTTATTTCTAAAATGAAGATTTTATAGATGTGATTGAAAAATAAATTCTTTTATTTGGTTTAATTCATGATGAACATTGGCATTATGACCCTCTCGAGATAATTTTTGGTTTAAGAAAACATGAATGACTTTCAACATATTCTCATGAGAGAAATACGGAGATTGAAAAGCTAGCTAATACTATTTCCCCACCAAGAGGCCATATTTAGGTAGTGATGCAGGTGTCTACAGAAGAGGACCATGCAAAAACAATCAATATAGAGGGAGACAATCAAGATCTTATACCAAAGACAACTCATTCTTCTATCACAGAATCCGTTATGAAGAGGAAGTCGGAGTCCCTATATTTAAAAAATTCCCAACGTCGTGTAAAGGTTAAATAGGGCCAAGACATAGACACTGATTTTTTTGAGCAAATAATGGAACAATTGAGAAAATAAATGCAACAGGTCATCCATGAAACCCGACCTAAATATTATAGAGCACAAGCTCTGGATGTTAGACACAATTTAATCTGGGAAAAATTCATTTCTTACTCTGGGCACATAATTAATTTTATTGCCTCAACAAGCCTAGGTTGTGCAAAAGGCATTGTTAAATTAGATGACCCCCAATGTTGGACTAAGATTCATTTCATCAGTAGACTTTGAAACCAACACATTTAATCTCATAGTAGTGCAACCTAAGGTTAATGAGAATAAAAAATTAGTGGGTTCTCGTGCTTCTTCCATGTTTATTAACCTTAGCAAAGAATTATATTTTGACATGTTAAATTGGCATAGACAAACAAGTGAAATAGTGGCTCGAATATTATTATATTTTACTGCTAAAAATAGAAAAAAACAGGATATTTTGGAGAAATTTTGAGAAAAACTCCACATTGCACGAGTGGATTTAACGACTAGAGGAAATAGAATTAAATAACTGGAAGACAATATAGTGGCACAATCCAAACAACCCAAAGAAGAAATTTCCTTTAAGAATTTATTGCAGGAGAAGGAGAAAGAAATAAAAATTTTAAAAGCACTTGCAAAGATTCCAGATTATGATGCCAACATCCTAATACAAGCTTTTGAGAGTTGAAAAGACGTTGAAAACCAACTACATATGATGCAAGTTTTCATCCAGGTCAAGGATAAATACCGTAATGAAGGGTAGGCCTTGATATAAATCCAGAGACAAGAATTTTCTGCCAAATAAAAGAAACATCCCAATATAGTTACATAATACAAAGCTACTAATGATAAATCTATCGTTTCTCCCTAAAAATAAAATAAAAAAATCCTAAACCTCCTAGAATTGAAGGTTTCGTAGCTAGAATAGGATATGTGGGAGGTGAAAATAGAAAAGGATTAGGTTGAGAAAAGGAAATCAATGCAAGTGTACGAAGGAACAAGATGATTAAGAATATATAGAGCACCTTAAGGAGAAACAGATGAAGTAAAGTCCCTACAAGAGTTAATCAGATTAACCCCTATTGGGAGGCAAGTTATTATCAAATAAAAGAAAAAAATATGGAGGGAAATAAATCGGATTATTTCAACAGTTTAGTATTATGTGATGATTCTGACAATGTCTGAAAAGGGTATAATGAAGAATGCCAATTTGGAATTCATGAATATTTGTTCCATACTTGAGGAGAGGTTCAAATAATTATACCAACCCATTGATATCATTAACACTCTCAAGGATGTGCCCCTATCTTACATGAGTCTCTCTATGAATGTATTTTCTCCTTATGCATGGTAAAAGAAAAGAAAAATTCTATGTTGCTTATGAAAGAAGAGTTTGAGAAGGCTAAAAAATAAATTAAAAAATCCAAAAGTGAATGGAACTAGCTAGGTAGATTTTTTTGGGAAAGGATAATTGGTTGATATCATAAGTGGAGTTCCACAATAAGCTAAATGCCACTAAACAGGATCTTGGTTTCTTGTTGATCATCAGTGAAGAAACTATTTCTCCAAATTTGGTTATCAGTGCCTTACACAAGGATTTTAATATATTGGCTGGAATAGATAAAATAATACAAAGCCTCCCAACAACTCATTACCAAATCACATGATAGTTAACAATGGTAGTAACCAAGTACTATAATGTGCCTTGGTTTTCACTAGATTATTAAGATAAAATTGTGAAGGTCAAGAGGAATTTGAGCCAAAATACAATTTTAGGACAAACTGATTCTAGCACACAGGCAGTCCAACTAGTCCAACCTATGCAATCAGTTACTTTTCAACTAGAATATTCAGCATAAGTGGCACTCAACACTGATCAAATTCCTAAGACTAAAATGTGAGGGTCTCAAAGTTCATCACTTTCTGCCACATCAAAGAATTCTAAGGAATCCAAATTGACCATTAAAGCACGAGGTGCTCGTAGGAGATTTATTTATTTACTTTTAAGTTTTTTAGCTTTCAAAGTTGTTAATTTGAAGAGAGTTATGTTGAGATTTATTTTCTATAAACTCTTATTTAAGGCCCTGTTTCTCGTTTAGAGGGGGTCGATGATAGGAGAACCTATTTTGACATTATTAGATATGCATGTACCTAATACACTGATTTTTTGTTAATTGAGTGACTTATTCATGCATCATTGATGAATAATTTCTTTCTTCTACATGTTCTTGCAACAGTTCATGGTATTTTGGAATTCTGGACTTGTTCTATATTCTCTAGCATTATTTTAATTTAGTTTCCTTATTTTTTTATGTGTGTGTGTGTGTTATTGAAGTTTGGCAATTAAAGTATTGAGTTTTTCGATTTGAAATTGAAGTTCCATGAGCATTCCTCTAGAACAAAGATAAGTCATTGGTTTAATAGATTCCAATTGTTGTGTTTTACCATTTTGTTATTATTTTTGTGTTTATGAAACAAGTTTCATGAAAAATTAATTAGACTAGTTCTCATTGATTCAAAGCATATTGACTATGATGTGACTATTTTAATATATACTATTGATCCTGAACTTATCGATATATTAATCTAAGAATGGAGGATGACTACACTTGTTGTGGCATCATTTTCATTTTTTTTATTTAAAATAAAGATTGAATCTTAAGCACTTATACATTTATGTTGTCTGTCTCATGTGTGAATGTTTTTTCTTTTCTTTGATCATTATATTTTAATTTTTTTATCAATGTATGAAAATTTTCATTGAATCAATGATAAATTTCTTTCAAAATAAGAAAAAAAACATATTTCCTTCTATTTACGACATCTTATTACTACAATGTCCTTTCTTTATCAATAACTAATCCTATTCTATTCACTCGTTGAAAATTTGTATATTTGTAGCCAGGGAATACCCCCTATGGTGTAAATGAGACCATATTCAAGCACCTATAGTGGCAGGACTAGGTCCTTAGTGAATGTGTTCTTAAGCGGCTCCTAGTTGGGGACAATTTAACAACCAACATTATTTTGGCATTGTTTTCGGTGAAAAAAAACCTTTTAGTTTTCTTTCATGACTATTCTTGATCCGCTGCAACCTCGTGTTATTTTTGGGCTAGCTGACCCACAAAGTATTCTGAATGGTTTATATAATTTGACTTTCCAAGTTTCTCATACCCTTAAATAGGTCTGAAGAAATTGGGAGGTCTTAGCCAACGAGGAAGAATGTGCGCAACCCAACCCTAACGTTCCATAATGACCAGAAAGGTTAAGGCTTTGATCACGTGATGAAGGTTCACATTTGACACGTAACCAAGTACTCTTATCCTAAATTCCTTTATGTTTTGTTTTCAAAGCTTTAAATAAAATATAGTCTAACATATTATTAGCGATTAAACCTAGATACATGGACATTTATAACATGGTCAAATTTCAATTTAATCCATACACCCTTAGACAACCCAAAATTTATGGTAACCATCGCCAATAGAAGGATACAACTCGAAGATCTCAAACTAACTCACCCAAATTCTCTTATTCCCAAGATACGGAAGATTCTATGACCTATTATTCCTACCCATCAATCTGAACCCATAGCCAAGTCTCCAGCTTTGTAGACCTAGGCCCAAACTATTTCAGTACCCTTTTCTCCTAGAACCATTCCACCTCCATCCCCTTATCAGCCTCTACCACCTTCTCCTCCTTCTCCACTAGCTATGAATGCATGGGTAAATTCTCGTTACTACCCCCTCAAAATTCAGGGGAAGTTACATGATATTCCTTATAAATATGATAAAAACCTTTCCAAATTCAACAATGAAGGGAAACGTACCACAAGGAGCATGTAGTCAAATTTCAATACTATTGCGAAAACCTTGGTGCAGAATATGATGATATTTGTATGAGGATTTTCATTCAAATTATCAAAGGAGAATATGTAGAAATTTAAACAATATTGTGATGTATTATCAAACTCTCTTGATCTAACAATTATATCCATTGTTAAATACAGAATCCTTCTACTGAATTCTTTGCCGAAATTAAATCTCCAATTGCGAACACATGAAGAAAAAAGCAATCGCGCATAACAATAATTTTTTACCGGGAAAGCTTAAAGCTTAAAAACCCAACTATCATATATTATGTATATCATGGATCATGTAACATTATCATACAAAACTTTACTCCAAGAGCTCACAGTACAATATACAATTGTCTCACACTAGAATACAAAAATTGGTACACACATGCACCAATTTACTGCCTCTTGACAGCCTACCTCCATTGCGCAATCCCTGATGGTCAAGAACCTCTGAATGATTTCGATATGGCCAGTCTTGACTGCACAATCCTCATAAGCATCTCCAATGTGTGTGTGGATGCATTGAATGCACCACTATAGTCACAACTGATAGTCAACCAGGCCCTTTCACCTATATATCAACTGGGTTTCCACTGGATCTCACATGCATGTAGTTAATAGTAGTATTTCTTCAGTTTCAAGTGAGATCACTCCATGTGAATTAATTTAATATTTAATTCACTAATCTCTCACTAGTGTATCTTTAGTTACAACCAGTTACAAGTAGCACAACTGAGTTTAACTCACTTAACTGAGTTAAACTAAATAACAACTCACATAACTGCACATCCAACTTTGTATCACTCAGTTACAACGAACTCCACTGCATGGTCCACCAACCAACCACTTCAACTTGAAATCCACTTAGCTAACTGATTTTCCACTTCAGTTAACTAGTTCCAAGTGCTCATAGAAAATATATAATTATTTATTGTCTAATTTTTCTTAAGGGCTTAACAAAAATCGACATGCATTCCACGAAACAACTTCGCACATGCATTCCAAAATTAGACGCCCATCCATCCATATAATTTGCTCAACCATCTATAAATATATTACTTCTAAAATGTAATATTCCAAAATGAAAAATACAGTAATATAGAACAAATGCAACATTCAAAATAAATAAAAATAAGAATATAGCACTAAGATCTGGAAAATGCCGGAAATATGCTGCAACTAAAATTTACATCAAGAAATTATAACTATGAGCAGAAACAACTGAGTCATATCATTATAAACAACAACAAATGTGAATGTAAATAGTGCTCCAAAAGGAATGCACTCAAGCCATAAGATGGCTGAAATGCACTAAAGAAACCAAGCACTGGAAATGTTGTGCTGCTATTGTTGCTACTACTGGAAACTATTGTTACTGATGAGAAGAACCATGTATGGAAGGCTAATAGGTTGCTCTGAATAATCCATAATTTTAACCATGGATTATACTCAACAAACCCAGAAAAACCCAGAAATGGTTTGGCCAGATTTTAACTTTGCATTTTCGGCCCTTTTTGGGTTGCCCACTGCAACAACTCACTAAAATAATGCAGTCATGGACTGGAATTGTGTTGTACGGGATAAAAATACTATGGCTTGATTCCAAATGTGTCAATAAAGCTCTAGGACCTTATTTACTAGCTTCCCAAGAGAAAGGAGCCTCCCTCCAATGAGAAGAACCTCGGAAATCTCCCAAATCAAACCTCCACAACTTCTACCCTGCAACACAACACAACCTCTCCACAGAAAATTGTGATGTACATTAAGATTGAAGCTTTGGCCAAATTCCTGATAGTGGAATTTAGTGAAAAATCTTCCAAGAGGCCTCTCAAGGAAATATGTGGGATTCCCGATCAGGAACACCCTGTGCTAAACAACATTGCAATCTTAGCTAAACAGCCAAAGAAAGCTATATGTCTAAATAGACCATATATTCAGAAATATAAAATACCATTACATACCAAATAGGGCTGCCATCCTATTCCTTATATAAGAAATGAGCTTTCTAACACTAAGCCCCATTCACTTATGACACTACTTCCATGGAATATGTCTCCATATAAAACTACAATGTCCCTCATTGAATGCCACTACTCCATGACAACGTTGTTGATTTGGTCAAAGTTGACCCATTCAAGGTGTTCTAGCCCCTTTTCACACCTAAGGGTGCTCAATTAAGCTACCAAGATGTCTTCTTTTCACATTGGCACTGATTTATTCATTATTAAGGAGTTTTATGGATCTCCATTATCCTCGTATTCATTAAAAAAGAAAGAAAAACAAAAATTAACATTCCAACTAGCTCATGGCTAATTTAGGAATATTACAATCCTCCCCTCCCAAGTGTTGCTTGTCCCCAAGCAACTGCAAGGACAAAACTAAAAATGTGGGGAAACTTTATTCCCATATGAAGCTCCAATCTCCAAGTTATCATCCATACAAAATTAATCACCCTCCAGAGTGGTAATTCATAGAAAAAATCCTCCCATCTGCTTATGAGAGACACCTCCCAAGTGCTCAAGTTACCCAAATGGCTTATCCCATAAGGAAACAAGAAACCCAATGCAGCAATCATGGATGGTCCAATTCTCTTCCAGAAATATGAAACACAAGAACCATGGATATTCTCTCTCCCAAAAGGCACATCCAATCCTTCCATCCTCCCTCCATTCATTGCCATAAAAAGAATAAGGACATCATCAATATATGGGATCAAAACTAGCGATACATAGACAACCAAATGAAATAATGGAGGTGGACCATAGTCCCACATATGGAACCAGCGCAGTATATCTCATGACTACATCAGATAATGATATGATAAGTGGTTTCCCCTCCACTTACTTGCTGCCATATCATTTTCACATGTTTTGAAAATGTGAGAAATGTTTGGTGCCTTTGGTGTACATCCGGAATATCGTCTCCCTATATCCTCCTAAGGAGTGGCCATGCTCAACATATTTTATGGCCCAAAGTTGGCCATGAAGTTTTTAAGGAAGAATGCTCCTTCTTGGAGCAATGGCCTACGCATATATAGTTAAGGAATGCACATATTCATTATATAGATCATTATGAAACCAAACATGATCCTTACCATATGCTTGCTCATACAAATGGAGTGGCTCGTAGATAAATCCCTTCTCATTACCAAAGAGGAAAGAGATGGTTGTGATAACCCCCCCAGAGAGTTATGTATCTCCTCCATCTCCACATGATCCATCCATATCCTCAAATGATGATATATCTCCTCTTCAAAGCCTCCCCAATTGTACCCCTCCATGATGGTGTGATATGCTCTCATAGAATAAGTGTGGTTGAAGAGAAACTCTTCAGGAGCTTCTTGTAGTAAATTCTCCTTGAGCTTGGAAGCTCTAGATAAGAAGATCCTACCATGATAGTAGATTAGCTCATCTCTAACTGAATATCCCTCCTCATGTGGCTGGTCATCAAGTACCATACAAGTAAAAATATCCTTGGAATAATCCACCAACAGCTGGGATTCCAATATGGATCTATCCTCCACAGTGACAATGTTGATGATCTGTCATACAAATCATTTGTCATTTATTTTTCCTCCTCTTTGACATCTCCCATGCCAAAGTGACATATTGGAATTTTTTTATCCTCCCTCTGTTGCACCTTTCTCAATGCAATATCTGAGATGAGAGTGGGTAATGATGATGTTGGGAGAATGTATCCCTCCTCCTTGAGTCTACCCAAGACTCTCGACATTGTACCATGACCTCCAAATGCTACCATTCCTCCTGGATCTATGAATTGTACATCATGATGTGAGACATGCCTCGTCATCTCCTAATCTAGTGGCCACCCAGGTGGAATGCCTCCATGCAAAGAGACATCAATATCAAGAGTAGACTACATGTATGAATGGACTGCTTTGTCCTTGCTCTCAGTGTGCAAATCAGTCTGCCTCTTTTGTGAATCAACCTTCTGAAATAGATAGGGTTTTGTGATTCTAATCATATGATGTTGGCCATCCTCCCTACCTTCTCCTTTCATCTCCAAGGTCTCACAATCTATAAATAATGGCACATGTTTTTCATGGATTGTGCCTTGATCTCCACATATGATATCCTTTGGAACTTCTTGCAATGATACAAGAACTCCTCTCATTGGAGAAATTTCTCCATCTACCTCTCCATGAGGTACTAGATCTGCTCCTAATGTGACAATGCAGTTACCTCCAGCCTGCTCTTCCCCTTCATCATGAATGGAGGTTACCTCATCATCATTAAGAGGCACCTTGTTTTGATCCTCTTTTTAAAAAGAGATCTTCGTGTCTTCCTTTTGAGAAGAGAGCTCTTCCTAAAGTGGGGATATTGCCTCTAGCAAGGTATTATGCAAGCCTTCTAACCCCCTCAATAGCATTCTGGAATGGAGTTGGGTTTATGGATCCTTCCAACTCATGCAAAGGTTTTGTTTGTTTAGGCTTGTCTATCTCAACCAAGGAAGTTTCAGGCTGTTTTACATCAAATATTTTCACTGACCTCCTAGTGCACTTTGCATAAGTAGATACATTTACATGATTCAAGGAAGAAGTTTCATAAAACCACCAATCATAAGCCTTACCTTCAAGATGCAACACTGCTACTCTAAGGGCTTCATCTTTTGAAACTTGGTGCTGCTACAAATAGGTGTCTATCTTTTCACCCAAGGCCTTGTTGTACATTTAGGTGACCCATCAAAAGTAGATAGAAATAATCTACCCAAATCATGCTTCTTGCACCACTTGCTTCTATTGTGATTGCTAGGTCTTATATTCTCCTTGATATTTCAAAACCATTGGAAGTTTAGATGATATTTGAACCTCTGAGATTGAGATTCATACTCTTGAAGATAGTCACCAAGAGTCTCCTCATTTGGTACATCTCCTTCCTCCATCTCTCTTGCTATGAACATAGGCATGGTAGAGCATTGTAGATATGATTGTGTGGTTGAATTCTCACACCCATAATATGAAGAACTTGAGCTTTCTTCATGTGTAAATATTCTTGAGGGATCTTCATGTCTTTCCCTCCTCATTCTCTTGATTTCTCTGTTAAGCTCATGCATATTTTGGAGAAGAAGTTTTGAAAACTTATTTCCTTCCATTTCTCCAAATAATGGAGACTTGCCTTTGTCTCTTCTGTAAGCCTTCTCTTTTCTGTGAGAAGCTTCTTCTTCTTCTGGTAACATAGATGTAATGTCTTCACAGGCTGAGCCAATATTATGCTCTGATACCATTGTAATATTCCAAAATGGAGAAGACGGGAATATAGAACAAATGCAGCATTCCAAATAAAGAAAAACAAGAATATAGCACTAAGATCTGGAAAATGCCTACTGCAGCTGAAATTTACATCAAAACATTATAACTATGATCAGAAGCAGTTGATTCATATCATTATAAACAACAACAAGTATGAATGTACATAGTGCTCCAAATGGAATGCACTTAAGCCATAAGATGGTTGAAATACACTAAAGACACCAAGCACTGGAAATGTTGTGCTGCTACTTCTGCTGCTATTGGAAACTATTGCTACTGATGAGAAGAACCATGTGTAGAAGGATATTAGAGTGCTCTGAATAATATAGGATTTTAACCACGGATTCTACTCCAAAAACCCAGAAAAAATCCAGAAATGGTTTGGCCAGATTTTAACTTTGGATTTTTGGCCTTTTTTGGGTTGCCCACTACAACAGCTCACTAAAATAACATAGTCATGGATTGGAACTGTGTTGTAGGGGATAAAAATGCTATGACCTGATGCAAAATGTGTCAATAAAGCTCTAGGGCCTTCTTTACTAGCCTCCCAAGAGAAAGGAACCTCCCTCCAATGAGTTCTAGCTCAGAAATCTCCCAAATCAAACCTCCACAACTTCTGCCCTACAACACAACACAACCTCTCAACAGAAAAATGTGTTATACATTAAGATTGAAGCTTTGGCCAAATGCCTGATAGTGGGATGTAGTGAAAACTCTTCCAAGAGGCCTCTCAAGGAAATATGTGGGATTCCCGATCAGGAACACCCTATGCTAAACAACACTGCAATCTTAGCTAAACAGCCAAAGAAATTTATATGTCTAAAAAAACCATATATTCAGAAATATAAAATACCAATACATATCAAATATGGATGCCATCCTCTTCATTATATAAGAAATGGGCTTTCTAAACCCAAGCCCCATTCACTTATGACACTACTTCCATGCAATGTGTCTCCATCTAAAACTGCGTTGTCCCTCATTGAATGCCACTACTCCATGAAAATGTTGTTGATTTGGTCAAAGTTGACCCAGTCAAGGTGTTCTAGCCCCTTTTCACACCTAATGGTGCTCAATTAAGCTACCAAGATGTCTTATTTTCACATTGGCACTGATTTATTCATTATTAAGGAGATTTATGGATCTCCATTATCCTCGTATTTATCAAACAAGAAAGAAAAACAAAAATTAATATTCCAACTAGCTCATGGTTAATTTAGTAATATTACATATAAATAGACTTTGACCCAAATTCTAAAAATAGACATATCACCTAAAAATAGCCTTTGTGAGCCCCACCTAGTCTAGGTGCTTATTTTTCACTAGGATCAAGGATGATGTTTCTAGATGCGAATTTCAATGTTTATTGTTGCAATATTCAACACTCCCTCTCAACAAGAAAGGAATGTCTTTGCATGCAACATGCAACTCCATGCATTCACCCTACAACCTTTGTATGCAACACTTCTGAAACCGAATAGCCTACAAACAACTGAATCGGTATAATGCATATTTCATCAAATTCTTCTGACTTCTTCGTAGCTATTGCACATGTCTTCAGGAACCACTACATTATTGAACTCTGCACCCATGCACTCTGCATTTGATACCAACTCTGATTCGCGCTCTAGTATCTGACACTGTCAGTTTGATCTGACTGCATCAATCCAACTGATCCTGCTCTTACTCTGTGGGCTCCTTGTAGCCAGGTTCAATTCATGAGATCCACACCATATCAATGAATCCTGCCCAAAAATATATTCTTAGAATTACTCATGCATGTCGCCCCACCTCGCACCTGGTGTTATAGCCACATACACTCCCTATGCCCATTTGGCACGGAATTTCTTTGCATGAGTGGTTTCTCCCACTTCGTGATCCTCGCCTTATGGCCGCTCCACATCTTGAGGTTCAATCTTACCAGCATGAAAATCCTGCTCCCTCTCAAGCGTCAATTGCATGGATTTCTCACACTTCCCAATGGTAGGAAGATTAGTAGAAATCCCATCTACATAAAGTCTGTAGAGATTCTTCACTCGAATCCCAACCTTCTTGGCTTGCCCTGTTGCTTTGTGTTGTAGGAAAAATTTTCCTTCACTAAAGACAACATCATATCCTCTATCCTCTAACATTGCAACTAAGATTAAATTTTTCTTCAACCCAGGAACATGCATAACATATTTTAAATGAAAGAGTTTACTTGACATCCTCTGAAAGGTAATGGTACCAATGTTAGTCGCATTGTATCATCCATCGTCACCCAAATCAATATGCATCGGGAGATATTTATCCTCCAAGTCACTGAAAATTTTCTCATCTCCCGTCATGTGAAAGGAATCACCACTATCAAAGTACCACCCCGATCCCAATGCACTAGACACCATGCATGCGATCAATGAGAAGTCAAACTAAAAGTTTGAGGCAAGAGCCTCACCAGCTGCAGCTCTAGCAACCATCTTGTTCTTATTCTTATGTGGACAATTTGTGGCAATATGTCCATACTCCTGACAGTGAAAACACTTCACTTTGGACATGTTGTGCTCCTTGCCATATTCATCAGCCTCATATTTAGAATGGAATTTCTTCCCCTTATTCTTCTCCACCTTGGTAACCAAAACAGAATCATTTTCATCATCATGCATTGATGAAGAGCCATCTCTGGTGTTCTTCCTGAACTCCTTCTGCACTAGATCCGACCACAGTCATTCCCAATCCGACAGTTTTTCCTGTCTTTTGATAGAGTCTTGATAACTGTGCCAACTCTTAGGAAGTTCCAAGAGAGACAAACTCACCAAATAATCATCAGCAAAACTTAGTCCTACAATCCTAAACTCATCCCTACATTTGACAAACTTTTTAAAGTATACCAGAATAGTGTCGTTCTTCTCCATCTTTATTTTTCTCAGTTTATCCTTCAGCACCAATTTCCTATGGTCACTGCTTCTTTGGAAATGGTCCATCAAATCCTTCTACATTTCAAATGGAGTGGCTTTCCCATGAATTCTTGAGACAATATGGTCTTTCACACCTTCCAACAGAATCCTCCTCGCCCTTGCTACTTTCTTTTGCCATGCATCAAGTAATGCAACATCCGTCGAAGTGGGCTTAGGAACATCTATGTCGATGAATTCCTTCAAGACATTATCTTCAAGAACCTCCTCCATATTTTCCTTCCATGAAATGTATTTCAAGTTACCCTCGAGTGCATACTCTAACCGCAAACCATTGAAATCCATTTCGATTTTTACTCAACTGTCGCACCAAGAAATTTTTGCAGCAATTTCGAATTGTTTCCACCAACAAAAACTCAGTTATTGTTTTAATATTTCAATATTTTCTGCTCTGATACCATGTATAAATTTAAAAAATATTGTGATGTATTACTGGACTCTCCTGATCTAATAATTAAATTCACTGTTAAATACAAAATCCTTCTATTTAATTCTTTGTCGAAATTAAATCGCCAATTGCAAACACATGAAGAAAAAATCAATGGCAGATAACAAGATGTTTTTACCGGGAAAGTTTAAAGCTAAAAAAACCAACTATCATTTATTATGTATATCATGGATCATGAAACAATCTCATATAAAACTCTACTCCAAGAGCTCTTAGTACAATATACAATCGTCTCACACTGTCATACAAAAATTGGTTCACACATGCACCAATTTACTGCCTCGTGACAACTTGCCTCCACTGTGCAATCCCTAATGGTAAGAACCTTTGAATGATTTTGATATGAAAGTCCTTGACTGCACAATCCTCATAAGCATCTCCAATGTGTGTGTGGATGCATTGAATGCACCACTATAATCACAACTGATAGTCAACCAGGCCCTTTCACCTATCTCTCAACTGGGTCTCCACTGGATCTGACATGCATGTATTTAACAGTAGTATTTCTTTAGTTGCAAGTGAGATCACTCCATGTGAATTAATTTAATATTTAATTCAATAATCTTTCACTAGTGTATCTTTAGTTACAACTAGTTACAACTAGCACAACTAAGTTTAACTCACTTAACTGAGTTAAACTAAATAACAGCTCACATAACTGTTAGCCACCTATAAAAATTTTATATCAAAATGTGGCTAAATCATTTTTGGAGCCTTCAAGGAAAAAAATTTATTGCTAAAAAGTGTTGGCTCTTAAAGACTCTTGAAGGCCTCATTCCTCTGTCCAAATCTTCACTGTTGCGCCCATTTTACATTTAGGAATTATGCTGATTTCATAAGAGATTGCTGCAAAATCTCTTTTTCCCCTTCCTCCATTAAACAACTAACCTCATTTTCTACCCCTTTCATTCTCATCAAAATCCTTCATTTTCATATTTTTCTCCTTCCCCTCCATCAAAAATACTCTGTTAAGGTTTAAGACTCATTCTTTGCCTTAATCGAAACTCTCACAACCCTTGAAAAACATTGAAAACTTCATAAAAAATACATATTTTGGTGTAAAGGTTTAATCCCCCTTGGGCTAAGTCCTTAGCCATTTTTCACTCCATATGCCCTGGCACTGGAACCAGGAGCTGAGCTATTTTGGGCACTTATCATATCGGAGGTAACACAGTGCACAAGTCTTCCCTCTTTTATTGAAATCTCTGATGCTGATTAGCCCTGTGCTATAACCTCCGATCATATTGTTATTCCATATAACCCTAGTGCCCGCAATTGGGTGCTAAAACACTGTATAAACCCTCTTACCCAAAGTTTTGGTCTAACGTGCCCATACAACTATTTTTCATTATATTAAAAGAGGGTCCGAAAGCGGTTTTCATCGCACCACTCTTGAGAGGAAAGTAGTTTTCCCCGATCGGCAACGATCAACGCCGCCGACCGACATGTGGCCATGGGCGGTATGGAGATACCATTTTCCCCAGGCGTTAAAGATCGAATGTGGAGTGAGCGCGATATCGATGCGCACCGTTCGGTCTGAGGATGCTCATCAGATGGTGATCACACTCTAAATAAGCCTGGCAGATAGACTAAGATATGGCGCAGTATTAAAAGCATATCCGCCGTCAATCTGATTTGTAGATTGACGGCCCAAAAATAGTCGCCCTGGTTCCCACAGCCACGACAGCATTCCCGCAGAGCCGGTGGCCCTGAATACCCAGTCAGCATCCACGGGGCATCAACGGATTAGGGCAGGTCCTCGTTGGTCCTCGCACAGTCATCCAATGCAGACCCAGGGACTTTATGTAGCATGATTTTATTAACCATTTTTTGAAGTCCGGGGCATGTTTCTAAGGTATAGTGTTACCCGATCTCCACCGTTGATTGCGTGGGCCGATCTCATCCGATGACCCACGTTCGTCTCGACCCCCAAACGCCAATTTTCACCAATTTTCACTGAAACAAAGGTTTTTAGCCCATTTTCTTCATTTTTCCAAATACAGTGACTCTTTTGCTTTGATTGTTCACCTCTGCTCCCAACCATTGATCTCTGCGTGATCGAAAGCTCCGATTTAATTCCTCCTCCGTTTCCCTTTGACCCCTTCTAATAAATCTCGACTGTTGGATGATGCCATCCAATGGCCACGCTCTCCCCACATGTCCTTCCAAAGCAGTAAACCTATATATGCAGGATTTCATAATGTTTTTGTATTTTGCAGGGTATTAAATATTTTTTCCGCCATGCTAAAGAAAATTCAAAGGCTAAGGGTGACGATCCTCCTGCCTTCGATTCATCAAAGAGAATCATTTGCAGGGTTTAAACTCCATGTTTCATCGGTGTTTCATCAGGAATTGATGCCATATCACCCTTGTGCAGCCCTGCACACAAAAAAACACAGAAAATCAAGCACAAATCAAGGAATATCAGTGTCGAAGACGGGAACACACCAAAAAATGAGATTGAAGACAGATATGTGGGGATTACAGCTAATATGGATTATCAAAAGCCTAATCCCCCTATTAGAACATAGCTTAAAAGTAAATCTTAAAGGTTCATCAGACATAAAGCCTCCACCGCCACATCTGAGGCAAATTGATTCCTCCTAGCTACCACAGTGCCAGCTATGCCTCAAAGCATTCAAACAGAGGCCAAAGTTATTGATCAAGATCTGGTATTTTCCTCAACGCAGCCAGAGAAGTTAATTCTTCAAATAAGCTTAATGACAAAATATCAGCAGAGTTACTTTAACACAACACTGAACCTCAAAAGTCAAGAAGAGCTCCCACCGAGCTAAAATCTTAATGTAAATTATTTAATACAGAGGACACCTATGTAAGCTTCTTCATCGAGCCCCCCAAAGGCCGAGAAGCCATTAAGTCTATATTAATTATCTTTAGAGATATTTTATCAGATCTCACCTCCTCATTCTTCTATAAATACTACCGCAGAAGATGAGAGAGGGGTTGGTTGAGTTGGTTGCTGAACTTTGAAATGTAATTGAGCTTGAGACTTCTACCTATAAATATTGTTCACTAGCTCTTGGAGATCTACTTGTGATAGATAAGTTAGTCTAGGAAGTGTAGATGATTTCTAAACTAAAGCATTGGACTTAAAGCTGTAATTGGTTTGGAGCATCAATACAAGCTGATTTATGGGATCCTGGTCTATGTCGACGGTGATGTTATTTCTTATTGTGAATTGTTGTTTTATTTATGTTTCCACTGTGTTCATCTTCTCTTATAAAGAAAAACATGCATAGAGTTAGGACCTACTGTATATCAGTACCCTTCTCTGACTGAAAATCTTTATCTTCATGTTTTCTTCCAAATCTGTTTTATTTAGGAATGATTTAATTCAGTTTAAGCATAGGAATGCTGGCGTTACCTCGTCTTATTGTTTTAGCTGGATATTGTTCTTGGATGTTACTTTCATTTCATGTTAATTAGAGATGAACTAAGGAATATATGGTGTGCTCTGGTCCTAGTTTTATCCCCAAAGACTGTCTGAATGTTTCCCTTGGAATGTGTTAAAAGCTGGCTAGTTTAGAAGTACTTACCAGATCTTATACCATCCTTTGTTATCATTTGTGTTTCCCTATGTTTTTATATGTTTTCTATTGAAAGTGTATCAAATGCTTGCTAGTTTCAAAGTACATACCAGATCCTAGTTTACTTTCATGTCTTTCTTAAGTGTTTGTCAAAGGCTGGCTAGTTTCAAAGTACTTACCAGATCCTAGGCTACTCTTTGTTCTTCATATGTTTAATTCCCCTTCTTTTTGTATCATTTCATTCCATAAATAAAATTTCAAAGAGATCCTTAGACATAGATGAATTTCCCCATGGACCACTCTTTCCCCTTGCTATTTCAATTAAACCCTATTGTGAATCCATAGCCCAATGGACTAAAACCTGCAATTATCTATCTTCCTAGCCAAAGCTTGTTCTATTTGCTTGGAACTTCTCACCTTTGAAAATCTTTGCACTTAGAACTTTCCTCCTCAAACAGTAATCATGATCAACCATCCAAAAACAAAACAAACCCTTATCCTTCATAACTAGCCTAATATCATTATCCAAAACTCGAAATAAAAATCCATCTTTGCACTTATTGGATAGATCCCTCTTCGGATTCAAGAGGGATAGATCCTAGAATCCCAAAGTGGTTGAAACGATGTAATTTCTTTGATCGTACTTTGCCAATATTTCTGATTACAGGGTGCTAACATTTCTGGCGACTCTACTGGGGAATGAAGTTGAACTATCACCTTAGCTTCCCTTAAAAAAAAACTTCATAAAACTTTGTGAGTAAGAAGCAGCTTTTCAAGCACTACCAAGAAATGGTAATCACGATGAGACTTGTTTGAATCCGTGACAAACTAGGTAAACCCTAGGATTCTCATAAAAAATTATCTAACCTTGAAAGACCAGCTGGCTTAGCCATAAGAGTGGATTGTATTTGTCTCATAACCGTAGCTAAGTTTTGAAACAGAGTTAGGACATTCTTAGAAACCACGCAACTGAAAAATAACTCAGAAAACCCAAAAATATTTTAGATTGGTATCAAATAAACACGGTGGTGGACCATAAAACCTTTTACCTCCTTAGGAGCTAAAAACTTCCACTTGGCGACTCCACAATCCTGAACAGACCTGAAGACTCCATTGGGAAGAACCCTTATCATTGTAATATCATCCAAACTCAGTTAGAGGACTGTAGGATTAGAATTTGTATAAATAGATTAGTTGACCTTTTAAAGACTGTCATATCTGGTTGAACTTTTCTTGTTTAGTTGGGTATAAAAAAGACAACATAGTGGCTCCTAGGAAGATTCACACTAGAGCCTATCCTAACCCTGACCCACCTTAGAGATTTGATAACCCAGAAAGTATCCTTATGAAATCTCCTAGGATTAAATTATCAACTATTTTCAGATCACCCTTGAGAGCTAATTCAATTCCTGAAAATATTTCAGCTCTACAACAATCACAAGTTGACTTAGTAAATCCCTTTAGAACTAGGTCTCTTGATGATTTAGATCAGTCAGATTCTGAGTCTTCACTTTCATCTCCTGAAACAAGTGAACATCGTGGTAGTACAGAAACAACACCTCCTGATTTATATTTCCTTCACAACTTAGGTGTCTCTCATCCAAGATCATCTCAGCAATCTACTCCTGGTCCATCTACTTCTGTTCACCCTACATCCACTATTCAAGCCACTCCACTTCAGCCCACTTTCCATTTTGTTAATCCACCTCTTTTGAAGCCACCCCCACCACATATCATGGCAGCATGGTATGCTCCCTTAGTCCTTCCTGTACCACTAGTCAATCTTCCACAGGACTATCAGTCCGAAATTCCATTATATGATGCTAGCAATTTTACAACTGCATCACAACATGTGGATAATATGAATGACTACTTCGACAGAAATGAAATTGATGATGATTCTGTCAAGCTTAGATTATTTTCTCAAAGCTTAGGGGGAGAAGTAAGAAAATGGTTTAAAGGCTTAACCCCCCATAGTATCAATGATCTCCAAACTTTCCATCAGACATTCTTAAACAAATGGGAAATAAAGAATAATCCTCTCCAATTCCTTTCTGATTACAAGAACCTCCATAGAAATACCGGGGAAAGTGTGCAAGATTATTTTACCAAATTTAATAGTGTATATAATGCGCTTTCCCCAGATATAAAACCTCCACAAGGCTTAGGTTTAAACAAGTTTCCTGAAGGGTTTTACCCTGAGATGGCCTATCAGCTGAGAGAAAGAGATCCTGCAACTCTTGAAGAGATGCAAAAAGGTGCTCTTTCTGTGGAAGTCAACTTGATGGAGAAGAGAGCAAGAATGAAAAATGAAAAGAGAGTGTCCTTTAGAGAGGAATATACACCCTCTACTTCCAACTCAAAGATGGAGAGAATGATGGAAGAAATGATAAAGAAAATGAGCATCCTTGAGAGAGCACAAGCTAGTCAAAACCAAACTGCTCCTCAAAATAGAAACCAGAACCAGAATCAGAATTTTAGAAGGAACCAACCTCCAAACAAACCCAGGGAAGATGATCAACAGATCACTCCTCCCTTTCATCAAAACTATGTAAGTGAGGTTGAGGAAATAGATGGGATAACAGAGGAAGATGATATCAACATGCTGGGGGTAGATGATGATGACTTTGAGATTCATTACGATAGAAAACAAGGTCTCTACACACCTTATGATGACAAAAGAGATGATGATGAAAATTATTATCAAGAAATGGAAAACATCGTCATAGAATCTCAAAGAGAATATGACCTTAGAAGCAAAACCAATCAACAAACTCCCAACACCAAAACCTCTGACAAATCTTAACAAAACAGCACTACAACAAAGCCTAAAGTTGTCAAACAGAAGGACAAAACAGTAGCTGTTAATTCTGATAAAGGTAAAGAGAAAGGCATTCCAAACAATGAAAAATAGAGTGTAGACATTAGTAGTACTAACACTTCAAATAGTACTCCTATGAAAACAATTTTTTCAAATATAAATAGAACAAATCAGCAAGCTGATGTTGCTGATAAACTAGCAGCTAGTAAGGCTGAGACAAGTTCTGCAAAGAACCAAATTCCTTTCAGCCTAGAGCAGGAAATTTCAAAGATCAAAATATTTGTTCCCCTTACTAAGTTAGCTGCCCAAAATGTATATAGGACCCAAATTTTGAAGGCTTTAAACATTGAAGAGAATAATGACACGGTAAATCTTAATGATGACCAGCCAGAGCTTATTTTTGGTCCTAAAATTGAAGGTAGATATCAAGAGGGACCTGTTCCTCCCTTTTATGTAAATTTAAACGTTCATGAAAAAAAATTGCACAATGCTATGCATGATTATGGGGCTTCTCATAATTTAATGCCTAAAGCTGTGATGGAGAGCCTTGGTCTAGAAATCACCAAACCTTACAAAGACCTTTACTCCTTTGACTCTAGCAGAGTAAAATTTTTAGGATTAATCAAAGACCTCTGTATTAACTTAGCCCAGATTCCAGCCAAATTCTTAGTAATGGATATTTTTGTGGCTGACGTGCCCCCAAAGTATAGAATGTTATTATCAAGATCTTGGGGGCTAAGTTACAAGGGACTATGAAAATGGACATGACCTATGTGAATATCCCTGTTTTCAATCAGAATAGAAGACTTTACAGGGAGTCTCATATGCAATACACAGTTACAAGTCAATACAGACCATAGAACTCTCCCTTCTATTCTGTAAACACGGGCCTGGATTCATTTATCCTTTTCAATGATGAAACTTTAAGTGAACAAATGACCTTGTCTGACTTAATGACAGATAGAGGGGAGGAAGAAGATAACACAGGAGTGTCAAAACAGTCTGCTGCATTTGAAAACTCTAGCAAACAAAAAATAGGTCTTGAGCTACAAATCATGTGTCCTTTTATTTTAAACATTGAGAGTCAAGAAAGCAGTCCTCAACCCAATCGAAAATCTTAGGAGTTAAAACAAGTTTGACAGTGTGCTAACCTCCAAGAACAATTCGATAGAACACTTATTGAAGAGCATACTAACCCAAATGATAAACTCGAGACTAGTCCTCTATGGAGTATGCACTTCTATGGGTCTTGTACTAAGACTAACGCTGGTGTAGGTGTCTGGATATGCAAAACTAAGAATAATCACACAGAAAGCATTTCTTTCAAATTAAACTTTCAGTGTTCTAACAACATAGCAGAATATGAATTCCTTCTTCTAGGCTTTCATTTGTTGAAAAAGTTAGGAGCCAAGAAAATCAAAGAATATGGGGATTCAGAGTTAGTCATTAGGCAAGTCAATGGGGAGTATAATGCAAATCACCCAAGACTTAGGGCCTACCGAAACAATGTCATGGACCTTTTAAAAACTTTTGAAGAATACCAAATAATTTTTGTCTCGAGGAAAAGAAATATTTCCGCCCACAATTTAGCCTTTGCAGCTAGAACATGCTTAATGCCATATGAAACCGAAGACTTCACAACTCAAATAAAATTTAGACCAGCCATGCCTAATAATGAAAAGTATTTGTAGGTGTTTGACGGAGACAAACAAATAGAAGACTTCATGCAATTCAGAAATGAATTCAAACTAAACAGTTTGGACTCAGATTATGACACAGACTGCAGTGAAGAAAATTTCCTTGGTGAAGAATAATTGTCTCCTGAATTTGTTGATATTAATCTACTGTCAAGAAAAATTCAAAACAAAGCAGAATTGACTGCAGAATTAAAAACAGAAGAGTTGGAAACCCTGTAGTTCCAATATGAAAGTTTTCCCAAGGGTCTGGCACCTTTAGAAGAGTTGCTTGATTTTAACGATGTGGCCAGGAAGCCAAAACTGGAACCTGTAGAGACTGAAGTGGAAGAGCGCAATATAGGTAGTAAACTTAAACCAATGATGATCAAATTGTCTAAGACTTTACCAGCTCACATGAAACTCAAATAAATAGAGCTCTTTAAAGAATTTTCTAATGTTTATGCATGGAGTTATGAAGATCTTAAATACTATAACACTGAAATAATACAGCACAAAATTCCCCTCAAAGAAAACCAAAAACCATTCAAATAGAAATTGCGCAGAATAAACCCTGTACAGTTGCCTTTGGTTCAGAAGCAGATCATGAAAATGTATGAAGCTGGTATTATTGTCCCTATTAGATATTCTGAATGGGTGTCTAATCTGGTGTCGGTTAGGAAGAAAACTGGAGAAATAGGCTTTGTATAGACTTTAGAGACTTAAACAAAGCTTTATTAAAAGACAACTACCCTTTACCTAAGATGGATCATATTTTACAAAGGGTGGTAGGGTCTAGAAGAATTTCTTTGCTTGATGGCTACTCAAGGTACAATCAGATCTTAGTTCACCCTGCTGATCAATTAAAGACATCCTTTACTACACCATGGGGTACTTTCATATATGTGAAAATTCCCTTTGGTCTAATGAATGCTGGAGCAAATTTTCAAAGAGCCATGGACATAGCATTCTCGGAAGAACTGGGCATCTTCATCATATTATACCTTGATGATGTCACTGTGTTTTCAAAGAAGAAAGACACCCTAAGAAGACACTATTTGGGCTCCAAGAAGGTAAACTTATTGGGCACATCATTTCATAAGAGGGTATTAAGATAGATCCCAAAAGGATTGAGGCCATATTGCAAATATCTCATCCTCGGAACATCAAGGAGTTGCAATCTTTCATTGGAAAGATTACCTTTTTGAGGAGGTTCATCCCCAACTTGGCTGAGCTCCTTAGGAATATAACAAACATGTTGAAAAAGGAACAAGGGGTAAAATGGACCTTGGAAGCAAAGAAGTATTTTGAGCTGGTGAAACAAGCGTTAACTAAAACACTGGTTCTGATAAGTCTTGATTTTTCAAAAGATTTTTATATTTTTTCGTTTGCATCAGAACATACCATAACTGATGTCCTTTTACAGAAAAACCCACAAGGACAAGAGCAGCCTATTGAATTCTTTAGCAAGGCATTGAGGGATGCCCCTATGAAGTATAACATTATGGAGAATAAATCTTTTGCTTTGGTTAAATCTTTGAAAGACTTCAGAGTATACATCCTTCATTCACACATCATTTCCTTTGTCCCAAACTCAATTTTTAGAGAAATTCTAACGCAGGACCCAGATGGTAAGAGAGGTAAGTGGATTGATATTATCCTTGAATATGATTTAGAGATAAAACCCACTAAGCTGATCAAAGGCCAAGGTTTAGCTAGATTAATGGCTGAATCCAATTTTTAAGTTCTTGATATAAATATGATTGATGCTTTGGATAACCAAGAAGGAATCTCAACTCCTATTGTTGAAGACTATTTTATGAATTCCTCTTGGTATGCTAATATTATTTATGTTTTGTTGAAATTAAATACACCTCCTAGTTTGACAAAAACAAAGGCAAGGTTGCTAAAGTTAAAAGATGTAAACTATTGCATTTTAGATAAATGTCTTTATTGGAAAAATGAAAGTGGTGTATTGCTTAAATGTTTGCCTGAGTATGATGCAGAGAAGGTTAAGCACGAGTTCCATGAAGGAGAGTGTGGAGGTCATTTATACTGGAAGACAACAGCCAACAAAATTTTGAGGGTCAAGCCATTGGCCTACTCTTTCTCGACATACAAGATGATCATCACCGTCATAACTTCAACTTTTTGAAGGCAAAAGAAAACTCAAGCAATTCTCTACCTAAACATCCAATCACCTCCGTTGAAGCCCTTCGTCAGTTGGGACTTGAACTACATGACTTCATAGGAGAAATCCATCCACCATCTTCTGCTCAGCATAGATGGATTCTCACTGCCACAGACTATTTCACTAAGTGGATAGAAGCCATACCTTGTAGGCAAGCCAATGATTCGGTTATTATAAAATTTATGGAGACTAACATTCTCTCTAGATTTGGTTGTCCTATCAAGATCATCACTGATAATGAAACGACATTTGGATCAAAGAAGATGGTTGAATTCTGTCACAGATTTCAGATAACATTGGGGCATTCCATGGCCTATTACCCTCAAGGTAATGGACTTGTAGAATCCTCAAACAAGAGTTTAGTGAACATAATCAAGAAACTATTGGAGGACAACAAGAAGTCCTGGCACACAAAGCTAGTTAATGCACTTTGGGCTGACATATTGACTTTGAATAAATCTATTGGTATGTCACCTTTCCAACTTGTGTATGGTACTGATGCAATTTTTCCAACCAGCCTTGGTGTACTAGTGATGAAGTTGATTCAAGAGTTGCAAACTGAAGATAATGACATGATCAGAAGAATAAATCAGACCATTCATCTTCAGCAAATCAAAGGAGGAGGTTTGTAAAAAATCATTGGCATATGACAACATTAAAAATATTTTGACAAAAACAAAGGCCAACAATTTCTAATATCGGGGGATAAAGTTTTTAAGTGGGACTCAAGGAGTGGAGACAAAGGGAAAGCATGGAAATTTGACAACTTAAGTATTAAGTCTTTTATCCATTCAAATTTCATTGCAATAATGCCTATTTCTTTGCAAAAAGCCGAATGGAGCAAAATAATTGTTTTGGGTCCCGTCAGAAGTATGTGATGCTTAAGCATTACTTCTCTTAATCCATGCCATGTTTTGAAGCCTTTTTATCTTTTTTCCATTATAAATATCTCATCCACCATTGCATTCAAACTTAGAAAAATCAAAAATACAAAAACAGTGAAAAGAGAAAAGAGGGCAGATTGACAAAACAAGAAAGGTACAACCCCATACCAAAAAAAGAAACAAATCTGAAAGTGTGCAAGCTTAAATGACACTCTTGAAAAACACACTTCTAGTTAGTCAAACAGCCTAATCTTGACTAATTAGTTTTAAATTTACTGTTGATAGGATAGTGAATTCGATTTTCCAAAATGTTTAATCTTGGCTTATCAGTAGATAGTTTAGGATATAAATTAAAGGTTCAAACAAGATCAAAATTCGAACTCCTAGGTTTAAAGAGCCATTCAAATCGTTTCAAATTTTGAGTCAATAAAGATGTAAAACGGTGCTAGCTAGTTTAAAAATCAACCGCTAACAAAGGAAAGAACAACTCAAGCAAGAGTCAAAACAGACCTGTAAAAAGGGGGGAAGGAAATGCTTTGAAATTTCAGACCTCAAGCCTCCCATTTTTTATTTAATTTTCTGTAGAATAATGTCTATGTGCAACTTGTTTTTATGTGATAGATCACATTAAGTCAAACAACTTAATCTTGACTTGGCTACTTTTAAATTTTTGTTGTAGAATTTAGTGAATAAAGTCTGTTGGATAGTTTAATCCCAACAAATGGTAGATTAGGTAGAGAATCATATGGGCTCAACTGTTTAATCTGAGTCCATGGAGAAATAAGGAGTAGAAATAGATTAGATTTCCTACTTTCAAAAGACTAAAATGATGTAAAAAGATTTTTCCAATCCAAGTGCACTCTAAAGAAGAAAAAATGTTAGATCTGTAGGATTGGGTAGGTAGAGAGCTTGTTGATGAAAGATCCATTATTTTTATGGCTGCTAATATATTTTCAGAGCAAGATCATCCACAGAAAGAGAGGCAGCCCAATGGATGAGGCAACTGATAAACATCCCAGAGAATACAAGTCTGAAGTTATTGATGCCTTCAAGAAGGCACCATCCCCAAGTGGAGCCACTGTTAGCCACCTATGAAATTTGTTATACTAAAAGGTGGCTAAATCATTTTTGGAGCCTTCAAGGAAAAAAATGTATTGCTAAAAAGTGTTGGCTCTTGAAGACTCTTGAAGGCCTCATGCCTTTGTCCAAATATTCACTGTTGTGCCCATTTTACATTTAGGAATTCTACTGATTTCATAAGAGACTGCTGCAAAATCTAATTTTCCCCTTCCTCCATTAAACAACTAACCTTATTTTCTACCCCTTTCATTCTCATCAAAATCCTTCATTTTCATATTTTTCTCCTTCCCCTCCATCAAAACTCCTTTATTAAGGTTTAAGACTCATTCTTCTCCTTAATCGAAACTCCCACAACCCTTGAAAAACATTGAAAATGTCATAAAAAATACATATTTTGGTGTAAAGGTTTAAGCCCCCTTGGGCTAAGTCCTTAACCTTTTTCACTCCATATGCCCTGGCACTGGAACTAGGCGCTGAGCTGTTTAGGTGCTTATCGCATCGGAGGTAACATAGTGTGCAAGTCTTCCCCCTTTATTGAAATCTCCGATGTCGATTAGCCCTTTATGCTATAAACTCCGATCATATTGTTATTCCATATAACCCTGGTGCCCGCAATTGGGTGCTAAAACATTGTATAAACCAACTTACCCAAAGTTCTGGTCTAACGCGCCCATAGAATTATTTTTCATTATATTAAAAGAAGGGCCAGAAGCGGTTTTCATCGCACTGATTTTGAGAGGAAAGCAGTTTTCCCTGATCAGAAGCGATCAATGCCGTCGGCCGACACGTGGCCTCGGGCAGTATGGCGATACCATTTTCCCCAGGCGTTAAAGATTGGATGTGGAGTGAGCATGATATCGATGTGTGTCGTCCGATCTGAGGCCACTCATCGGACAGTGATCGCGCTCTGAAGAAGCCCAACAGATAGATTAAGGTACGACGTGGTATTAAAAGCATCTCGGTAGTTAATCTGATCTGCAGATCGATGGCCCTAAAATAGTCGCCCTGGTCCCCACAGCCACGACAGTAGTCTCGCAGAGCTGGTGGCCCCGAATACCCAGTCAGAATCCACACGGCATCAACGGATTGGGGCGGGTCTTCGTTGGTCCTCGCACAGTCATCCAATGCGGACCCGGGGACTTTATACAACATGATTTTATTAACCGTTTTTTGAAGTCCGGGGCATGTTTCTAAGGTATAGTGGTACCCGATCTCCACCGTTGATTGCGTGGGCCGATCTCATCTGACGGCCCACGTTTGTCCCGAGCTCCCCACTCATTTTTCAACCATTTTTCGTTGAAACAAAGGTTTTAACCTTTTTCTCCGATTTTTATTTTTATTTTTTTTGAATAATGTGACTCCTTCACATTATTTATTCACCTCCACTCCCGACCGTCGATCTCTGCGCGATCGACGACTCTGATTTAAATTCTTCTTTCGCCTTCCCTTTGACTTTTCTGAACAATCTCGACTGTTGGATGATGCCATCCAATGGCCACACTCTCCCCACATGTCCTTCCAAAGCAGTAAACCTATATATGCAGGATTTCATAATTTTTTTGTATTTTGCAGGGTATTAAATGGTTTTTCCGCCATGCTGAAGAAAATTTAAAGGCTGAGGGTGATGATCCTCCTGCCTTCAATTCATCAAAGAGAATCATTCGCAGGGTTTAAATTCCACATTTCATCGGTGTTTCATGAGGCATTGATGCCATATCAGTCTGCGCAACCCTGCATACGAACAAACACAACAAATCAAGCACAAATCAAATAATATCAGTGTCGAAGACGGGAACACACCAGAACATGAGATTGAAGATAGATATGTGGGGATTATGGCTAAGATGGATTATCAAAAGCCTAATCCCCCTTTTAAAACATAGTTTAAAGGTAAATCTTAGAGGTTCATCAGACAGAAAACCTCCATCGCCACATCTGAGGCAAATTGATTCCTCCCAGCTACCACAGTGCCACCTGTGCCTCAAAGCATTCAAAAAAAGGCCTAAGTTATTGATCAAGATCAGGTATTTGCCTTAGCGTAGCTAGATAAGTTAATTCTACAAATAAACTTAATGACAAAATATCAGCAAAGTTGCTTTAATATTACACAGAGCCTCAAAAGTCAAAAAGAGCTCCCACCAAGCTTAAATCTTAATGTAAATTATTTAATATAGAGGACACCTATGTAAGCTTCTTCATTGAGCCCCCCAAAGGCCGAGAAGCCATTAAGTCTATATTAATTATCTTTGGAGATCTTTTATTATATCTCACCTCCTCATTCTTCTATAAATACTACTACAGAAGATGAGCGAGGGGTTGGTTGAGTTAGTTGCTAAACTTTGAAATGTAATAGAGATGTAAACTTCTGATTGTAAATAGTTTTCAATGGCTCTTGGAGCTCTGCTTGTGATAGAAAAGTTAGGCTGAGATGTGTAGATGATTTCTAAACTAAAGCATTGGACTTAAAGCTGTAACTAGTTTGGAGCATCAATACAAGTTGATTTATGGGATCCTGGTGTATGTTGACGGTGATGTTTTTCTCATTGTGACTTGTTATTTTTTTTCTGTTTTCACTGTGTTCATATTATATTATAAATAAAAACATGCATAGAGTTAGGACCTACTGTATATCAGTACCCTTCTCTAACTGAAAATATTTATCTAAATGTTTTCTTCCAATCTGTGTTATTTAGGAATGATTTAATTTAGTTTAAGCATAGGAATGCTGGCGTTCCCTCGTCTTATCGTTTTAGCTGAATATTGTTCTTGGATGTTACTTTCATTTCATGTTAAGTAGAGATGAACTAAGGAAGATATGGTGTGCCCTGGTCCTAGTTTTATCCCCAAAGACTATATGAATGTTTCCCTTGGAATGTGTTAAAAGCTAGCTAGTTTAGAAGTACTTACCAGATCTTAGACCATCCTTTGTTATCATTTCTGTTTCCCTCTATTTTTATATGTTTTATTTTGAAAGTGTATCAAAGGCTGGCTAATTTAAAAGTACTTACCAAATCCTAGTTTACTTTCATGTTTTTCTTAAGTGTGTGTCAAAGGCTGGCTAGTTTAAAAGTACTTACCAAATCCTGTGCTACTCTTTGTTCTTCTTCATATCCTGCTTAATTTCCCTTATTTTTGTATCATTTCCTGTCTCCACAATAAAATTTCGAAAGAGATCCTAAGAGATAGATGACTTGCCCCATGGACCACTTCTACCTCTTGCTGCTTCAATTAAACTCTATTATGACTCCATAGCCCAATGGACTAAAACCTCGCAATTATCTATCTCTCCTGCCAAAGCTGTTTATTTTCTCGTAACTTCTCACCTTTGAAACTTTTTGTACTTAGAAATTTCCACCTCAAACAGTAATCATGCTCAACCATCCAAAAACAAAAACAAACCCTCGGCCTTCATAACTAGTCTAATACCATTACCCAAAACTTCAAAGACAAATCCATCTTAGCACTTATTGGAGAGATCCCTCTCCCGAATCAGGAGGGATAGATCCTAGAATCCCAAAGTGGTTGAAACAATGTTGTTTCTGTGATCGGACTTTGCCAATCTTGTTGATTACAGAAAACAATACAACTACACATCCAACTCTGTTACAACTTTATCACACTCAGTTACAAAAAATTCCACTGCATGGTCCACCAACCAACCACTTCAACTCGAAATCAACTTAGCTAATTGATTTTCCACTTCAGTTAACTAGTTCCAAGTGCTCATTGAAAATAGCTAATTATTTATTGTCTAATTTTTGTGAAGGGCTTAACAAAAATTGACATGCATTCTAATTTTAGACATGCATTCCACGGAAAAACTTCGCACATGCATTCCAAACTTAGACACCCATCCATCCATATAATTTTCTCAGCCATCTATAAATATATTACTGCTAAAAATAGACTTTGATCCAAATTCTAAAATAAGACATATCACCTAAAATAGCCTGTGTGAGCCCCACTTAGTGTAGGTGCTTATTTTTCACTAGGATCAAGGATGATGTTTCTGGATGCCAATTTCACTATTTCTTGTTGCAATCTTCAACAGAATATGGGAAATGGTTTAGCACCCTTGGGCCAAACACCATCAATATGATGGGCATACTAGTTGAAGTGTTTCTTAAACAATTTAGGGTAAAAAGAGTAACAAAATTTTGTTGAACGAATTTATATCCCTGAAGATAGTACCTGACGAGTTTGTTTATGATTGCAATAAAATATTTATGAAATGTTATAATCAGTTTCCATTTTTCATTCACCCATCCATATTGTGGCTATTGTCGCATACTCTAATTCTCTTGATGATGATATTTCTTGCGCATTAAGAGAAAGAGAACCCTCCACTCTATTCAAAGTGCAATCTAAAGCTTGCTAATGAAAGGGAAACCTACTTGCCACTAGTAAGTGTGGCATCATAGATAATATATATGAGGGAAAGAACAAATATATTGAGCCTACCCCATAGATTTCAAGCTCCTCGACTTCATAATTATAGAAGATAGGAGAGATGGAAAAGCTTATCAAATCTCTCACTAACAAAATCTAGAGATTAGAATTAGGGAACAAGAAACATCCCCTTGCCCCTTTTTGGAGCGAGATCCCCTAAGTCTGAGCTTTGAAGAATATTTTGATATATTTTTGTAATAGATTTTTTAAGTTTAGTCATGCACAACACAAGTCAAGGGGCTTTGGGGCGGGTCAAATCCCCTCATGATGTGTGTTGGTTCTTAAGAGAAAATTCCTTGGTTGTGGTATGGAATTATATCTTAAGACATTTTAAAATTTTATCATAGAAATAATTATATAATGAGGTATTTATTCTCTACCTTTTGAAATTAATTCTTTAAAAACCTTAAAGATATGAAGTAATAAAAGATTCCACAATTCCTTTAACTGTTGATATCTAAATGAAAAGAAGAACTTCTGGGAAACTCAAAATAATATGTTGTAACACATAATCTATTACTTTAAGTCTCATAATGAATTTATGAAGAGAGAAAATTTGGAGTGAAGGAGCGCATATTAAGGTTATTTAATCCTTACTTAAAAATTTAATTTATAGACGGGCAACTACATTACTTCACTTCATTCAAATAAGAAAGAACATAATATGGTAGAGGAAACACAAATCATGTTATGAAACCAGCTCTAAAAATAGAAGAAAAGAGAGATCAATGCCTTAGAAAGAAGCCACTTCGAGGGGGCAAACTCCTTTACATTACATAAATGAAAAATTCTTGGATGATACAAATGACAAAACCTCCTTCTATATATAGGAGTCCATGGGGTCACAATATAATCTTAGCCAACCTAAAAATAATAATTTAAGGGCACAATAATAAAAATATTGGGGTTACAGGGGTACACCAATAACAATAAGGGGGCTACACTAACAACAATAAGGTACTAGACTAGTAATGTAGGGACCTAACATGCCCCTCTCCTTCAAAAAAGTGTTGTCCTCAATGCTTGAGTAGCTCTAGGTTCTTTTGTATAAAATTCTCATCCTCCCATGTAGAATATTTAGTGGGTAAGTTCTTGTTGACAAGAAATAAGGTCTATGAGTAAGACCTAGGTTCAGGAGAGAGGCCAACAAGGTTTCTGTAGTGGTCTAGCACCACGCCGACATTTTCACCCTACTCTGAAGAGCAGAGAGTCTCACTCGAGGCATGTCATGACCTTATTAAGGTTAGGAACATATCATATATTGATTGATCACAACTATAGAGAAAAAAAATAGAACCAAGAACTGCAAATAGATTTAGCTACCTTGCACAAGATGCTACTCATGAAGCATATTCAGGGTGCATATTTAAAATTTAAAAGTGGCCAATACATTCATGGTAACCAAATTCTTAACACAGAACTCATGACATCAAAAACAAACATAAGTATATTTCATTATCAATAGCAGAAATTTACATTACTCCTCAGAGTTGATTACAGAAGGATGGATTACAACAACTATAGAATAGAATAGAACAGTTTATAATAGAACAGAATCGAACAGAGCTCTCCTACGGCTCCCTTCCTCAGCCCTCTATTGCCCCAACTTCCTGTCTCCACTAGTTGATTGCCTGTTTGTTCCTTTTCCAACACGACTGTCATTTTTCCCTCCTTTCCTTCTTTTTTGTTTTATGCATCTCCCTGATCACTGGGAGTTTCACTGCCTATCCTTGTTGCTAATCCTTGCCATCGGTGCTGGTTTTCTGCAACTGTCGCGCCACCTGTTCTCTGACTCTCTGCAATTATGACAGCTCCCTTTCTACTATGGTTGTGCTCTGCCACCTGCTCTCTATGACTTAAAATTGTTTCATTTTCAAAACAAGGGCCCCAACAGGCCCCGACCACATACTATTGACTCGTCTTGAGTCAATCCTTTTCTGCTGCCTCAGTCTCCATTGGTCCCCCTGCCTCTGTGGCTGGCCATGTCTTCTCCATTTCCTCTCCTTGTCCAAAAAAGGGCCCAAACTCGGGAACCTTTTCCAACGCTGAAGATTTGAGTTTGGTGAAGTCATTAATGGCCTGTTGCCATTCCTTCATGAGATGGTCCGTTTCTATGGAAACTCATTCAACTTTCGTTTCTCCTGCAATGGCCAACAACTTTCTGAATACTTCCTTAATTTTGATTTCAGCCTCAGCGGCCATTTGTTGTATTGTCTCTTCATTATGCTTTACTGGTTGTCTCAATTCTCAGAGGACCTGCTTGGTGGCAGCTGAATGCTCTTCGATCTTTTGTATTTTGGTTTCCAATTCCTCCGCTTGATTGTAAAACTGGTTAATGCCAACAGGGTTTGTGGCCTCCTTTATTTCTTGTGAGACCTGCTGCATTTGTGTTGAGATTGGTTGAGCCTTCATATTTAATGAGGCTGAACACTCGTGTAAGTGCTTCAGAAGTTTGTAAGCTTCTTTTACCATGGTCCCCAGGGTTTCTTGCATCCCGGTTGCTTGTTTCTGCTTCTCGGTGACCTTCTCAGTGTATATGATGGCAGGATCTGATAATGTCGGTTTGGTTGTGAGCGCTTCCTTCAACTATTGATTTTCCATGCTGAGATTTGAAAATTTTATCTTCACGCGGATGGACTGTTTGACCATGGTGCAAGACGATATGTCCCCCGGTGTCTTTTCATCCTGAGCCATTACTGTTGGCCAGAGCTCCTTGAAAATATCTGTCACCTTCTCCAGTTGATCCTGCAGACTATGATTTTCTCCTTTTAACTGATTGCACTCTTTAGTAAGTGCATTGATTTGAATTTTTTTTTTTCAAGCCTCTGCTGGAGGTCATTGTGTAGTCCTTCTACCTGTTGTGTTGCATGCTAGATGAAATTGTACAGTTGTTTTGTGCCCCAAGTCTGCATACTCTCAGCCCCAAACATATCTTGGTTTAGCGGTCTCTCCCTGAGTGGTTGACCGCTGGCTATTGATCTGGTTGAGTGCTCCTGTGGTGTTTTCAGTTAGTTCTATTGTGGCAGCTGATTCCCTGGTTCATTCATGCTTGTGGTTGGTTGAACCTGTTGTAGTATCAAATTTTCTTGCTGAAAATGGTTCAGATCTATGGGCAAAGGCATTGTGTCTGTGGTGAATGATCCCCCATGCACTAATAGGTCCAGAAAAGTGCTCTCTCCCACCAAAGGCCAGTTAACCTCGGGTACCATAGCTGTACTCAAGTTAAATTCTACCTCGGTGTCTCCATTTGTATTGCTTCATGTCTTGACTTGGTCTAAAATGGTTGCTGATGTGGATGGGGTGCGGGTGGAATAGTCTTTCGAAGTGAATGACATGTGAGGCGAGGACTGGTGAGTGTGAGGCGATGAGGTATGAGTGTGGGCCAGAGATGAATTTTGAACATTCAACACTGAGAATGGATTGAACATAGATAGCTTAGATGTTACTGGGGGGTCATCTCTGGATGCTCTTGAATTGGTGCTCTTGTATCCATAGGCTTCGTTTGATCCTCTCCAGTGAGATCAAATACTTTCCTAGACACTATGAATCCTTCTTTCTTGGCCTTATCAGTAGCTACAGGTGGTTTAGGTGCATTTTTCTTCTGTATTGGAACTATAGTGGTTGTTGGGGGTGAATTAAACAGGGTGGACGGTAGGTCCATGATTATGGGTGCAACTATGGAAGGTGATGCAGAATTTGAAGCCTGAAATTCTGAAAAATTAGGAAATAGAGGAGAAGCTGTTGGCAATATGATGCAATGTGTTGTCCTTGATGGCAACCCACTTGATGAAGATGATGGAAACACTTGAAGAAGATGATGGCAACCTACTTGATGAAGTTTTTCTTGACTTGATGAACTTGTTAATGATGTAAATCTGATGTTCTACAAGTAGTACAGAAGTTGCAGAAGAAATGAATATTAGTATGTGCAAGAGTAATGATGAAAAGTGTATGTCATAAGGCATACGTGGGTTTGCTTAATAGAAGGCACGTATGCACGCGGAAACGAACGCTCCAAGTCGCGTATGCCTTTTGTGCTCTAAAAATTATGATACCTAGGGGCATTACCATGGTATTGACCCATTGTATTGAGCGCTAGATTATCTATTTGATCCCGTCCAGGAATACCATCAGCTGTTGAGTGGTTTTGACTCATGGTATTGATAAAGGCTAAACCTATATAAGGAGAAGAGAATAATAGTGCAAGTAGAGCAAGAGTCTGGGTTTTAATGAATACTTCACTCTGAAGGATATATGAATGAAAAGGGTAATAGTATGTTGATTGATCTGCACTTATGAAGAAAATGATGAAGAGGGATCTCTAGATCTAAAATGTCTATGTATTTTTTAGATTTTTTGATGGAATGTTTAGATCTATGATCTGGAGAATCTTTGCTGAAGTAAAGGACGAGTTCGGAGTTGTTTATCTGATCTAAAGAACTGCACTGCCCTAAAATGTCTGAAGATCTATACGCATGTTCGTCGAAGTAAAAGCGCATATATACGCGGGTTTTCGGAAGCAAAAGCGCGTATGGTATGTGAGGTTGGTTCTGAAATGTGTGCAGATGTATACGCAGGTTGGTATTTGTAAAAGCGCGTATATACGCAGGTTCAGTGAAAGGAAAGCGCGTATGAATACTAGGGTTTGCTGATGTATGTGGTATGAAATGTCTGATCTGTTCTGTTGTTTTACTGCTATCTGTCTATGATGTATTCATACAGATCTGGGTTTTCTGAATATTGATTATGTCGTCGACTATGTTGAGAAAATGTTTCTCATGATTCATTGAATGAATGGATAAGGGTATAAGTTTCGCCTTGATGTATGAGTGAGCTTAAATGTGTGGAGTGGGTCCAGTCTGAAAATCTGATGAAAAGTGGCCTGCAAGTTGTGCTCTAAAGAAAGCTTTTGGATCCAGTGTGAAAATTGATGAAACGTGGTCCATGGTGGTGTTGAGGGTTGTAGCCTTCAGTCAGGGGGTTGTAGCTCCCTTCTAGGTGAGGCTGGTAAACAAGAGCAGGGGGTCATAGCTCCCTTCCAGGTGAGGCTGGTAAACGAGAGCGGGGGTTGTAGCTCTCCCTTCCAGGAGAGGTCGCAAATGAGAGAAGGTTATAGCTCTCTCTCTGCAGTGTGGTGCCTACGTGCCGGTATGAGTTTGCTCGCGCACATGGTTGTAAGATGTTTTCTCTATAATAAAATATTGAAGGCCGAGATAAATTACGCGGGTGGTTTTCTCCCGACTTGGGTTTCCACCTAAAATCCTGGTGTTCATGTGTGTTGCTTATGTGTGATGGTTTATTCTGTTATTACTGCACATGCTTACTGTTTATTAAACATCTAATGAATGAATGATGGAATGATATAAGTGAAGAATTATCTGCATAATAAGATTGATGGACATACGCATGTTTTATTAAGTATATCCACGTGTATACGCGAGTTGGCTTCAGGAAAGTCGCGTATGTGTTTTGAAGTAAGAAAAAGTAAAAAGTTTTGAGTAAGTCCTAAATACTGATTCACCCCCCCCCCCCCGCCCTCTCAGTATTTTTCCCAACAATTGGTATCAGAGGAGGTCCTTCTGCAGAAGCTTGATCGCTTGAAGGAGATCCGTCACAATGGGAAGTCATGAAGGGATAATGTCTATAAGGCCACCTCTATTCAATGGAAATAATTTGTTGTTCTGGAAGATACGAACAAAAGCATATCTACAAAGTCTTGGTGCAGAAGTATGGGCAATCGTGGAAGGAGGTTATCAGTATCCGGCAAGTATTCCTACTGATGCAATAGAAAGGAAGAAATATGAAATCAATGCCAAAGCCGTCAATGTCTTATTAGGAAGCATGTCTGAACCAGAATTTGCTAAAGTGATGCAGCTAAATTCAACAAAAGAAATATGGGACAAAATCATTCTGAGCTATGAAGGAGATACAAAGGTAAAAAGTGCAAAACTCCAAACTCTCCGAATTGAATATGAAAATTTAAGGATGCATAGTGATGAGAGTATTTCCAGTTTCTTTTTACATCTAGATGATATTGGAAATCGTATGAGAAGTTTGGGTGAAACCATAACCGATACTACTCTGGTGGAAAAAGTCTTAAGATCTTTAACTTCAAAATTTGAGTCAAAAGTGTTAGCTATTGAAGAAAGGCAAGATCTGCAAACTCTTACTATTTTTCAACTACATGGTATTCTGACTGCTTATGAAATGAGACAAGGAGGTCCCTTTCAAATCAAAGAAGCTACTTTTAAGGCATGTGCAAAAGGAAAAGAAAAGGAAGTTGTCAAGGAATCAAGTTATATATCAGAAGAAGAAGAAGCAAATTTTGTAAGGAGACTCCAACTAGGTACTGGAAGATTCAAAGGTAAGCTACCCTTCAAATGTTTTGATTGTGGAAGAGTGGGTCATTATGCTGCTAAATGTCCTTATAAACAATTTGAAAAGGGAAAGAGTTATTATGCAAATGAAGAAAATAATGAAATGTCAAGTGAAGATGAAGAATATTCTAACCAAGATCTGCTAGTGCTCATGGAAAAGAAGCAAAAGAAGAAGGCTACTCAAGAAAAGAAGATATCTCAGAAAACATGTGCAGCAGAAAATGAAGAAGAAGAAACAGGTATTGATTGTTGTTCTTGTAATCCACTCACTTGTGCATGCAATGATGAAGATAGTGAAAGTAAAAGTATAAGTCTAGAAGCAAATCTCAAGATCAATGATGAAAGTAATTTTTGGGATCAATTTAAAAGGAGGGAATCTATCCTCAAGGATGTGATCTCTAGATTGAATGAATAGATAGAAACAATGAAGGGACAGATAGAAATGTATCAAAGACTGCAGGACAAAGTAACCAATCACAGTGAAGGACTTGAAGCAGAAATCATCTCTCTGAAAGCAGACCTTGAAGCATCAAATAAGAATAATGAAGAACTTCTACAATCATTTGAAAAGGAAGGATGTGAAGAAGAAATCATCTCGCTCAAAACAGATCTAGAAAAATCAAATAAGAAGAATGAAGAACTTTTACAAATCTTTTAAGAGCAAGAAAATGGGTTGAAAGAAGAGATCTTAAATTTGAATGATCAAGTAGAAGAAGGAAAAAGGGTTGAAGAAAGCATGATGAAGCAATGCCAAAAATTGGAGGTTGAGGTAAACATTCTCAAAGGTAAATTAGAAGAAAAGGATAAAATCTTGAGGTTTCAAGATAGTACTAAGATTCTTGACAATATTCTTAGTAGTCAAAGGTCTCCTTCTGTTAAACTTGGTCTTGGTTTTCATGAAATTGTTAAAGGAGAATCTAGTTCACAAGGAAGTGCTAAAGATTCAAAGGATATCAATGCAAAGCCTGAAGTGTTGAAAGAAGCAAAAGTTCAACCGATAATCATGAACTCTCAAAAGAAATCATTCCCTCCTTTGATCAATAATGTTGAATGCTTTAAATTTCATAATTATGGGCATGTTGTAGCAAATTGCAGAAGCAGATTGTTTCAGTCACAAACAAACAAATTCTATACAGAAAGGTACTTTGGGTTCTTTAAGGGATATTGTTTTTCATGCAACAAGTATGGTCACAAAGCAGCTGATTGCAATAGAAGGAAGAACAGAGAAACACACTATTATCCTTATGCTTACTTCTCTGGTCATATAAGATGTTATGTTTGTAACAATTATGGGCATGTGGAAAAGGAATGCAGGATGAACAGATCTGAGAAATTGGTTAATTTTCAGCACACAATTAGAAATTTCAAGAAAAGCTGGAATAGGAAGGAGGACTGGTCAGAAATGTAGGGAATATTGACCCTACTGCAGTCATCCACTTCTGAAGCTTACTTCTCTTAATGACTGCAGGAGTGATGTGAGATACATTATAGGGATTAGTAATGTATCATCACAGGGGGAGAAATGTATGATTTTCATGGTTAGTTTGGTTATTCTGGTTATGTTTATTTCTGACAAAGCATCTGATGTAAAGAAGACAAGAACAGGTGGTACAAATTCAGGGGGAGATGAAGGAATGTGAAATTTTCAAAGTTTCACTTTCCATACGCAGGTTCTGTGAACAAAAGCCATGTATACATGTGAGTTACAGTGGATACAGTCGCGTATGCACTTCTGATAAGAAAATTTGTATGACAAGCTGAAGATCAGGAGCATAGGTTTAGGGGGAGCATCAGTCTGACTATTAATGAGTGCACTATTGGCATTGTATCTGCTTATTACTCAGTTCTAATTGATGATGACATGTTACATGGTTTCTTATGATGAGATTATAGATGAGCCTTGTTTGCTTTTTGCTGAAGGATATTCTTTTCTTTCACACATGGATGAGATGGAAGTCTTCTGATTTAGAGATAAGGACATATCATGCAGAGATTGTTGCTAATGACTTGCTGTTGAAGGAGTTCAGGTTGCACAAGCTAAGGAGGAACCTTGGTCATATGGAAAGAATACTTGGATGCACATATTCAGGGGGAGCATTAGCCTTGCTGAGTATAATGCATTGTTGACATTATGATGATTCTGAAATATGATCTCTCTTGAGGTCCTTCCGGTATTGGTCATGAAAAGTCATATTTGTAATTTGATGAAAAGGTCATGTTGAGACCTATGATGTAAAATTGTAATATTTAGTCATGTAAGGACTTGATCAAATATGTAAACTCACTTGGTTGGGTACTTGAGTCAAAATGTGTAAACCCACTTGGTTGGGTACTTGAGTCAAAATATGTAAGCCCTCTTGGTTGGGTATTTGAGTCTCATATGTAAATCTACTTGGTTGGATCTTTGATGTAAGTATGAGTCCTTGGTGATAGGAAGGTCATAGAGTCATGTACTTCATTGAAAAATATGTTTGAACATTCAGCATGAACTCAGGGGGAGCATGGTAACTTCAATGCACATCAGATCTACAACGCTCTTCTATCTACATGAGGAGAAAAAACCTTATGTTGGTTTTGATCCGCCCTTTGCCCTTGATGTCAAAGTGGGAGAGCGACATGGTGTTTTAATAGGGGGAGAATATTATTATGCTTAATGTATCTATCTTTTGTGATCAAACACCATCGTGGTTGCCATCAAGTCCAAAGGGGGAGATTGTTGGCAATATGATGCAATGTGTTGTCCTTGATGGCAACCCACTTGATGAAGATAATGGAAACCTACTTGATGAAGTTGTTCTTGACTTGATGAACTTGTTAATGATGTAAATATGATGTTCTACAAGTAGTACAGAAGTTGTAGAAGAAAGGAATATCAGTATGTGCAAGAGTAATGATGAAAAGTGTATGTCATAAGGCATACGCGAGTTTGCTTAATAGAAGGTGCGTATGCACGCGGAAATGAACGTTCCAAGTCGCATATGCCTTTTGCGCTCTAAAAAATATGATACCTAGGGGCATTACCATGGTATTGACCCATTGTATTGAGCGCTGGATTATCTATTTGATCCCGTCCAGGAATACCATCAGCTGTTGAGTGGTTTTGACTCATGGTATTGATAAAGGCTAAACCTATATAACGAGAAGAGAATAATAGTGCAAGTAGAGCAAGAGTCTGGGTTTTAATGAATAATTCACTCTGAAGGATATCTGAATGAAAAGGGTAATAGTATGTTGATTGATCTGCACCTATGAAGAAAATGATGAAGAGGGATCTCTAGATCTGAAATGTCTATGTATTGTCTAGATCTGTTGATGGAATGTTTAGATCTATGATCTGGCGAATCTTTGCTGAAGTAAAGGACGAGTTCAGAGTTTTTTATCTGATCTGAAGAGCTAAACTACCCTAAAATTTCTAAAGATCTATACGCATGTTCGTCGAAGTAAAAGCACGTATATACGCGGGTTTTCAGATGCAAAAGCACGTATGGTATGTGAGGTTGGTTCTGAAATGTGTGCAGATGTATACGCTGGTTGGTATTTGTAAAAGCGTGTATATACGTAGGTTCAGTGAAAGGAAAGCGCGTATGAATACTAGGGTTTGCTGAAGTATGTGGTATGAAATGTCTGATCTGTTCTGTTGTTTTACTGTTATCTGTCTATGATGTATTCATACAGATCTGGGTTTTCTGAATATTGATTATGCTGCTGACTATGTTGAGAAAATATCAAGTTGTTGATGATTCATTGAATGAATTGATAAGGGTATAAGTTTCAGTTTGATGTATGATTGAGCTTAAATGTGTGGAGTGGGTCCAGTCTGAAAATATGATGAAAAGTGGCCTGCAAGTTGTGCTCTAAAGAAATATTTTGGATCTAGTGTGAAAATTGATGAAACATGGTCCATGGTGGTGCTGAGGGTTGTAACCTTCAGTCAGGGGGTTGTAGCTCCCTTCCAGGTGAGGCTGGTAAACGAGAGCAGGGGGTCGTAGCTCCCTTCCAGGAGTGGCTGGTAAATGAGAGCAAGGGGTTGTAGCTCCCTTCCAGGAGAGGCTGGTAAACGAGAGAAGGTTGTAGCCTTCTGCAGGTGGGTGCCTGCGTGCTGGTATGAGTCTACGCCGGTACATGGTTGTAAGATGTTTTCTCTATAATAAAATATTTAAGGTTGAGACAACGGCAACGATGGTTTTCTCCCGACTTGGGTTTCCACCTAAAATCCTAGTGTTCATGTGTGCTTCTTATGTGTGATGGTTTATTCTATTATTACTGTGTTGGGGTTCCCATGTTTTGGCCAGATTGGCAAGACCAAAAGATGATACAACATCAGAACCACTTTTGGGCCTTAGGATCTAGCCCTCCTAGACCCGAAGAGGGATCTCTCCAAACAGAGCAAAGAATGATATATCTTTGGAGCTCAAAAAAGATGTTAGGCTAGTTATGAAGCACAAAGGGGGGTTTTAAATGATTTGGTTGGTTGTTTTCTAGGTTTTTCATGAGATCATAGACTGAGAAAGTAATGGGAGGAAAGGAACAAAACAGCAGGATGCTTCAGCAAAGAGGATGGATCAAAACTGTGCCATCCATTAGGCTATGGAGTCATGAAAGGAGAATTACTTGCAACCACTAGCCAAGGCTTCCAAAGGGAAAGTCATCTAATACCAAAGGATATTTTAGATAGATGACGGGATGGAACATTAAGGGGAGAAGGTGGAAGAAGGAAAGACAACCAAGTTTCTATCTATAGATCAGGCCAGAGGTCATTTAACTCCAGACCTGCTTGGACATACTCAAAGGCAACTCTCAAAGAGACAAAGGGGCTGCTTATAGATCGGACCAGAGGTCATTTAACTCCAGGTCTGATTTAGCAACTCCAAGGGAAAACAGAGATAAGATTAACAAAGGGATATCCAAGAAGCAAACCCCTGAGTTCATACATCAGCCAGCAGGAAATAACATCCGCTGCACTGGTTAAACCACATGAATTCACTCTTAGATAATACATAAAGCAGAAAACATTAAAGGTAGGGAGAGCAGGAAACATAGGGCACCTAGCAAGGGTGAATCCTATGTTATACTTCTGTTGCCTACCAGAAGAACATGAAATAACATGTAAATGAAATAAACAGAGTTAGAAAAACATCACCAATAGTAATAGACCAGGATCCTGTGAAATGTGCTTTGATTAATTGATGCAAAACCAGTCATGTACAATAAGCTCAATGGCTAATACAATCCAGACTTCTCCTCCCAGCCTATTACATACAACTACTCTGCTACTCCCTCTCAATACTGTTCTAACAGTAAGATGACTCCCTCTAACAGCAACTACGCAGCAAGGCAACAACAACCCTTACAATATGTTCTCGGGAATTCTTATAGGAGAAGAGGAAGAAACAGAAGTATGTGAACAATTGAATGAATCTCATTAAGACAGAACGGCGGAAGCGTTCGCGCCCATGCTGCTTAATGGAAATCTTCAGCGCTGTGTGTACTTTGTCATCTGCTCTGGGAGATTCTGTCAAGACGAATTTTGACCTCTGGTATGTTATTTAAGTCCTTCTGGAGTTTGGTACTCTGTGCTAGCCTTCTGAAATAAATGAACTGGATGGAAAATCTGCAAGGCCGCTCCATACCTCCATAACTGCTGCCTGAATATCTTAAATGGGCTTCAGTCAGTGTAATTAATCGTTTCAAGGCTCGAGGAGATATGAGGAATGTTCTAGGTAAACGTCTTTCTTGGAGGAAATGCATTCTGCTGATATTAAAGCGTGGATATGACCTTTGCATGCTTAAGTCTTCAAACCATGCCCTTTTCCTTTGAATATTGGATTAGCACTTTAAATCTCCAATTATAGGCTCAAATCCCATAGATCCGTCTCTACTGTCTCGTTTGGCTGCCAAATTGGCCTCTCCGTGATATCTGCAAAATGACATAAACCTGGGCAGTGGTGGAGAAATGCTGTGGAGGCTCGGAGAAATGGTGGCGGAGCAGTTGAGAGCGATGGAATAATGAAGAATGGTGGAATAAATGGTTATTGGAATGAAACCCAAATGTTGAACATTTGGGGGGAAATACAAAGGGAATACGTGAAATTCAATGGAATGGACGGAAAAATAATGAAGCGGGGGATAGCACGAGGCGGGACCCATATCGCAATCGCAAATCGGGAGGGAGGAGGGCGGAGTGTAGACAGCAAAACTTCCGATGCGATTGAGAAATCCTTTGTAATAACCAAAATATAAAAATTTCCCCATTTACAAAGGAAAACCCTTTATTTGTATGAAAAGGCGGAAGGATAGTACGGTGGGCCCGGGGTCTAATCGCAATCGAAGATCGGGGCGGGTGAGGAAAATCTCAATCGCAACCGGGAGGAAGTGCGATGCGATCAGTCGGAGGGGGACGCGATCAGGATATACATTGTGATCAGAGGATCGAAGGGATGGCATGATCGAGCATCGGAGGGGGAGACTTGCGATTGAGTAATCGGAGGAGGGCGCGATTGGCAGGATGCGCAATGGACGCAATCGCAATGTATTGCGATGCGATTAATCGCATCGCAAACACTTGCGATGTGATTAATCGCATCGCAAACATTTGCGATTGGAACTTTAAACAAAAGTTGCGGTATAAAGTTTGCGATTGCGATTCATATGCGGCAGGGGTTATATAATGTAAGACCTTATAATAAGGTTTTATAACAATGTTTGGCGGGGAAGTGGTTATAAAGGGGCGAGACTTTATAATAAACAGTAACATTGTTTATTATAAGGTTCTAAGGGGCATGGTTTGGGGAAGTGGTTTATAATTCGCATATAGTTGTTTTGGAATGATTTACCGTGCGATTCATAATCAAAGAAGGGGGAAAAGGAGTAAGACCTTATTATAAGGTATGAAATTGGTTTCTTGGGGGGATTTGAGGGGTAAAAAGGGAAATAGAAGGGGGGACAAGGGGGATAGAAATAGGAGCTAAGAGGGGGTGAAATAAGAGGAGAAAGGGGCCTTTAGGCATTTCTTCACAAACAGAGGGGCTTTATAATAGGAATCAGTAGAGGGGAACTTATCAAAGGATAAAAGACACATGGAGGCTTCAAGGAGACTTTGTTTTCAGGGGAAATGCATTCCTTGAAGACTCAGGAACATTTTAGCCCCCTATTTTGCTTGCCAAAAGTTTTATAGGGGGGCTAACATACTGCACATGCTTACTGTTTATTGAAAATGTAATGAATGAATGATGGAATGATATAAGTGAAGAATTATCTGCATAGTAAGATTACTGGACATACGCATGTTTTATTAAGTATATCCGCGTGTATACGCGAGTTGGCTTCAGGAAAGTCGCGTATGTGTTTTGAAGTAAGAAAAAGTAAAAAGTTTTGAGTAAGTCCTAAATACTGATTCACCCCCCCCCCCTCTCAGTATTTTTCCCAATAGAAGCACTGGTGAGAGTTTGCGTTACCCGATTGAGGCCTTTTACTCTCATGTCCAGCTCCTCGAGTATGGGTGTTAGCTGCAATTGAGACACTCTTCTCAGTGTCTCATCCAGTGTCTCTCCTGGTAGTGGCCTTGGAAACATGCCATCGAACGAGTAGTGGTGGACTCCAATTTTGATCTCCATTCCCACCCCTGGCCAGGAACAGACTTTGGCGTGGAATGCTTTCTCATCAACTTGAAACTTCAACGGTCTCATTTTAAATGTTGTTTCATCCATGCAGGTGGGTCAGATGTAGGTTTTCTTGTGACTAACCCCGAACCATATCTGAGTAGAATAACTATCCATCAAACTCCATGGGACCCTTTGCTGCCCCACCACTATCTCCACCATTTTCCTGTACCAAAATGAGAACGCCTCTTCATTTACCTCTTTGGTGTTGGGTTCTCCCGAGAACTTCTAGGGCATAAATTTCATTTCCATCAGCTGACCACTTGTGAGTTCCACCGGTTGTCTGACTCCCAAGAAAGTCCATTTCCACATTGAAAATGCCATGATAAGGTAGCCGTAAATGAAATCGGTGGCTCTTTTGTAGTTGTCTCCACAGGCTTCGAACAACTCGTTCAACAGAAACATACACCAATTCAATTGGGTTCCCTTGAGGCAGTGTTCCGCAACTAAAATAGTTTCGAGGGTATATTCGCCCTTCGTATATGCCTCATGTTCTTGCCTACAATCAGGTAACAGGAAAATTTAACTGCTCGGTTGTTTATGAGATCTATCTTTGCCCCATTCCCTCCTCTTTTAGTGTTTTATTTCTTGTAATAGTCATAATCTCCCGCCTTCTTTGCTCTCTTGGAGATAGTCTAGAATGCTGTGGAGACATCCCTTCCTTCTGCTGATAATCTCGTTAGCCTGTGAATATCTTCTGTATGTATTGGTATCTCCCTTCTTAACCATAGTGACCCATTTTGGATTCTGCTCAACAAGAATTTTGTACACTACATCGCTGCTCCTGTGGTTCCAAACACTGGGAGGTTCCTTAAATTTAATATTGTTGACCGTTGGATACCTCTGAACTCTGGGTTCAATATTTCTACTTCCTCTCCTCCTTCCGTAGCATAATTTTCTATGTAGACCTACCACTTCATCGCCAGAAACTAGTAAGAATTCGTGAAGTCTGTGTCGATCAACGATGCATTTTCATATTTTCCCACCAGTGATTCCATTCTCTGAATTCTCTTGTCAAGCTCAGGCTCGACGACTGCTGGTGCTACCTTGGTCATGTTTGAACTTCTTTTGTACACTTGCAATGCTACCCCTGCTCTTTCTTTGTAAATTCTTGCTACTGGATGCTATCTCTAAACTTATTATGATGAGATTTCTCTCGCTGTTGTTGCTACTGTTTCTTGTTCTAACTCAGATTTCTCTAACATTCACATGCTTTCTTTCATGCGGGTTAAGTAATGTAACCGACACGAATGAGGTTGATAAGACCCCATAACTAATTAATTTTTTCTGCCTCCCCCGCGGTTATAATCATGCAATTAGTTACCACGATGAGGTGTGTTCTGACATGGCTGATTATAACTTCAGGATTTGGGCAGACATGATTGGTAATGATTATGGCTTATTATGGAAATTTTATTACCGTATGGATGTTACTAATTATGGGAGTTAATTCTCAAATCTGGGTAATCCTACGGACTGACATGGGTATGATGGATCATGATGATGGAATGATGTTTGACACGTTTGGCTCTCTGACATGGATGACACGCTGGACACTACCCTCCCCCCCGACCATAATTGGTTGCGATGTAGTATCCGCATCGCAACTACGAGATTCCTCTGCTTATTGCAATTTTTTCTTTTTATTGGGATTCCTATCTATTCTCTTCTCAGGTGAGAGAGAGTTATTGAATCTACCTATTCTATTCTACCCTACTAACTCCTCTCAGTTTCGAGATTTATTTGAAAAGGAAATGATGAAAATTACTCGTAATAAGGCTTCAGGTGTGCACCATTCACCCATCCTGGTAATACTTGGTCGTCTAACTGTGCTAGCCGAAATGCTCCTGAATCTCAAATTTTTCCCAGCCAATGCATTCTGAGTTTACCTGGGAACTTTTGGAACTTGTTGTCATACAGTAAAAATTTTCCTCTGATCATAAACATTTTATGTTTGATATGATAGTCATGCCAAGATTTCTATGTGTCTTTTTGGACGGTCTGATGAAACTCCGCTAGAAACCTATCCTCTTCAAGTTCTTGTAGCTCATGTAGTCATTCCTTCAATGAGTCTTCCTCTGTTAAATGTAGGTTTGACATGATTAGCAGGATCGGTATGACAAATTCAGCAGGTACCACTGCTTCCCTCCCATACACCAGCTGGAATGGAGTCTAGTTGTTCATTCTTTTCACAGTTGTCCTGTACGCCCATAATGTTGCTGGTACGGGCTCATCCTAGTCATATTGATCATCATTGCAAATCTTTTTTAGTCCCTTTTCGAGAATCTTATTAAATTCTTCCACTGTTCCATTTTCCTGGGGATGGTACGAACTGCTCGTATGATGTTGTACCATGAAATTTTCTAACAGATATTTGATCGTGGCATTGATGAAATGTGTACCTTGGTTGCTGGTTAGACTTCTGGGGCAGCCAAATATGCTAATGATATTTTCAAAAATGAACCTAGCTACTGTTTCTATCATGCTATCCTTCACTGGTACTGCTTCTACCCATCTGGTAAGATAACATGTTACGGTAATGATGTACCTACCCTGTGAATGTCTTTCGACAGCAGATATTGGTCTTATAAAATCAATGGCCCACTTCTCAAATGGCTGCAATTCTTTTATAGGGTGAAGTGGTAGCTCATATTCGTGTGATGGATGTCCCGTTCTTTGGGAGACATCACATTTCTTTACAAATGATTTACTTTCCTTGTGTACTATGGGCCACCATAAGCCTGCTTGTAATATCTTTCTTGTGGTGGATTTTTCACTGACGTGTCCTCCCACAACTCCATAATGACACTCCCACAGTATATCTTCCCTTTCATGGTCTAGGACACACCTCCGCAAGATTTTTCCTAACCCAATCTTATACATTTATCCTTCTATTAACTGATAATCTGTTGCCCTGACTACCATATGTCTTCTCTAAGTGGTTGTATATTCAGTCGGGCATTGTCCTGTAGTCAAATAGATTGTTATCTATTCTAAGTAGTTTTGGATGGCTTCTACTCTAAAGATATTAGCGTCTGGCAGCTGATCATCCGGGGACCCTCCATTTTCTCCATTTTCCAGCCTTGATAAATGGTGAGGACCCACGTTCATTATTCCTGGTTTCACTATCACTTCAAAGGTGAACTCCTAAAATAGTAGGAGCCATCTAAAAATCCTTCCCTCAAGGACCATTTTGTTAACTAGGTACTTTAATGTTGAATGGTCCATGAAGAATTTGAACGTACCTCGTAATAGGTAATGTCGAAACCTTTGAAGGGAATATACCATTTCCAAAGCTTCTCGTTGTGTTGTGGTGTAGTTCCTTTTAGCTATCGATAACTTCTTGCTTGCAAAGTAGACTGGGTGATCGACTGAAGTTTCTCCCAGTTTTTCCAGAACTGATCCTAGCGCAATGCTGGAGGCGTCAATATGGACGTGGAATTGCTTGTCCCAATTAGGATGAAATAATATGGGTGCACTTGCCAATTTTTCTTCCAGTGTATTGAGGGTAGTAGTACAGTTGTTTGTTCAAATGAATTTCTCTGATTTCCACAACAGCTTCTCCAATGGGGCCGTTATCTTTGCGTGGTTGTGAATGAATCATCTGTAGTAGCCGATGTGGCCTAGTAGTGACCTTAAATGCTTCAAGCCAAGTAGAGATCTATTTGTAACGGGGTAGAAGGCATATTGTTTTGGGTTGCAGTCCACAATTTCTGGTGCCTCTATGTTGATTATTACTGCCACTTTTTTTGGGTCCACGCAAACCCCTATTTTGCAAACAACATGTCCTAGCAGAATCCCAAAGGGTACTACTACAAAGATGCACTTCTTAAGATTTAATGAAATCTGGAGTTGTCTGCATCTGTCAAACATTATTCCTAATAATGTTGCATGATTCTTCAATAGGCTGTAAATTGTCAAGTCATCCATATAAACCTCCAGGAATTTATGGATATATTCCTGAAATGATGCTATCACAATTCGTGAAAATAATACTAGTGCATTTTTCAACCCAAAGGGCATTACATGATATGAAAATCATCCCCATTCGGTTGTGAAAGTTGTTTTCTTCTTATCTTCTTCAGCTATTCTCACTTTATGGTATCCTGAAAATCCATCCGTTAATGAATAAGATTCATTCACTACAACATTTTCGAGCACCTCATCACTGAACGGACTGGGGAATGGATCATGTATGCATGCATTATTGAGGCTCCTGTAGTCAACACATACTTGAAATTCAGACTTTTACTTTTTACTTTGTATGACTATAGGACTTACCCACTCTACTTCTTCCACCGGAAATATCAACCATGATTTCAACATTTTATCAATCTCGGCCTTGACTTTCTCTTTCACTCTTGGATTCAGATGGTACGGTCTGTGCTTTATTGGTCTTGCGTCGGGTTTCAAGATTATACACATTTCTCCCATGTCTCCTTTTATTCCTTTTAGCTCCGCTACTGAGGATGGGAACAAGACTTCATATTCCTGTAGAAGATTAAATATCTCCTTAGTCGTTTCTACATCCCAGTAGTCACTAATTGACGTAAGTTTAGGCTTTTCTAATGTTTCAATGTTTAGCTTCTTGGTCTTTAGTGGTAGCAGATGAATTCCCTCTGTTTTATTTTCTTCTTAAATATCCCTCTCCTCTTCTTTTTCTTCAAAATATAAATTTCTAATATCTTCTAGATCATCGTCATCCATTACACAGTTTATCTTTTTGCATGCTACCGATTGTCTGACACTGTGTTTTGAGAGTGGTTGTTCTTCATCCTCCTGAATGTATGGAAAGAGAAATACTCTTTTAATGGCCTACAATGCCTCTATGACTGGTTTTTTTTCTCCTTCAAAGGAAAAATATTGCATAAATTGATCTGCAAGTGCTTGTCAGGTACCGGTTCCTCTTTTCTTCTCTTCAGTTAAGTACCAAGCCTATGGAATCGAATCCAGTGAATGTATAAAATTGTGTGCCCATAGATCTTCCAGGTATCTCGCTTTCTTCCATTGGTACTCATAATGTTTTGAATGTTTACTAGGTTCTGAATCCCCTTGGTACTTTTCAGTGAATTGTGTTCCTTCCTCTTCCTTGAATCTGGCCCTCAACGCTGCTTCAACCCCCTCCCATTGCGACAGAGAGTTGCGATGGTTACTCCACCACCTTGCTGACGTGGATTGTGAGCCACATCCATGAGTGGGACTCTATGTTCCACTAGTAATCTATCCTCTATTTTGAAAATAAATGTATTTACATAATTCATATTTCATAAAGTCGGATATTCGCTTACCTCAGTTATGATCTAGTTGATTCTTCGGATGTTAGCACATCTTCTCGTATTAGTCTCATATCCTCCCTGCTGCCAATCATCCTAGTCTATTTCTAAGCCTAAATCTGAGCTTTGAACACTTCTCCAGCTTACAGTTCCACCCGTTGTTGGGTTGATACAATATTCTCGTTTCCTTGCTATCATCTGATAGAGATGATCGAGAAGTTGAGAAACCTTTCTATTGTCGACAGTTTCTGTGTATCAGGGTCCTTGATATGGGTCTAGTGGATGAGTGACCCTAACTTCCACATCTTCAAATATCATCAATTCCCTCTTCAAATCGATCACTACATAGTTCTCGAAAGCCCAGTATATCCCCAATAATGCTGGATAGGGATCCTTATCACCCATAATGTCTATCACCTCAAAGTCTATGTATGTCTTTACCCCCACAACATCGAATTCGACTTCTTCTAGCTTGCCGATAGGAACAATGCAATACTGGTTTTCCATGCGGAGTTGGATTGGTGAGTATGTCAGCTTTGGTCTCCCCAATGCTTCCCATGTCTTCCTTGGAAAAGTGTTGAAATCTGACCCTAGGTCAAGCATGGTGTCCTTAATTTTGAATCCCGTGACTTGAGTGTTTACACGAAATTATTTCCCTATTCATCTCTTATTTATTTTGATTTTCTATATATATTTCTAGGTTGAGTGAGTTGACTCCTCCGGCTCTGTGTTTTCTTGCACCACCATCTCCAGGTTTTGCTTCAATTTATCCAGCATTGATGCGTTGGTTACAATTTTTAAAAATAGACGGAATCATTCTTCAATCATTGTGCTTGTATTATTTTGTTTCTCCTTGTCTACCGTTGGTTGTGGTAACTCAATGCCTTTTCTCCCCCCAAGTTGGGAAAATGTTTCCACTGCTTCTTTAAAATATTGCCTCTGTCTCTCTGGCCTAAACACTGGCTTTGGAGATGTTGGCTTTATCAGCTTTATCAGGTCTATATTTTGTGTTTCTTCCCCTATTTTCTTGCCTCCCCATGTTACAATGGCTACATTCTACATAGCCTGAGCCTCTACTATTCTTGGCTCTGCATTTACCATATTTTCTCCTCTTTGTATGGCTCTTTCTTCACATATTTTAATTAACTCTGGAAAGTCTTCAGTTGCGTGTGTATTGACTCTTCACTAAGAGCACCATGTTCTTATAGGAAGTGCACATCCCCTGGCTACGTGGACCTCTTGGTCACAATTTTAACATCTTACCGGTCCTCTCCCCCCAGCTCCGCTTCCTCTTATTAATCCTCCTCCTTATCCTCTGGGAGCCTCATTCACTCTATATGATGGCCTGTCCAATCGTTCTTCCAGTGCATCCAGGTCTCTACACTGCTCTTTATTATGCGTTGTGGAAGCACAGAACTCACAATATATGTTGTTTGGAATGTTGGATTATTTTTTCAAAATTGGGCATAGGCGGGGTGGGTGACCCATGCTTTTGCATATCTCGCGGTATTTAGTTGCGGCCTGATTCTGTTGCACAGGGAACCCTAGGAAGTGATATTGCGGTGGATGTAGCCCTTGAGTGTTTATCTACACAAATCCCCCTACTGGTGGAGTCCCTTGAGTTCCTGCTGTTGACGGCCCCGTATTCTGTCCTTGCAATCTTGGACATTCGGTGACCACATGTCCCTCCATCAGATAATGCATACACCATACATTGGGTCTTGTAGGTTGTATTGGCTTAATATCTTTCAAATTTTCTATTAGACTAGCTATCTGATGTTGTAACCCCAATATGGAAGGATCTTGAGTTGATGCTCCTCCTTTGAATTCTTGCAGATACCTTTCCATAGCCTCTATCTTCATAGCTTTCTCCAATGCATATTGTAATGTATCAATATTTTGTTGCGTCAAGGGAGTTCTCGTTAGTGGAAGAAGGGCCTTGATAAGCCAATCTCTCTGATGATTCAGATCGATTGGGTAACTCAATTTTCCAACCACATCCTTGAACCTTCTCATCAAATCCCAAGATGTTTCACCTTCTTGTTGTTTAATCTCGCACATCTTTGATAAACTTTGCTGATCTGTTTGAGGTAACTTAATCTCTTTCACAAATTATTTCTTTACATCATCTATCACTAGGGTAGGATGAGCTTCAAACCATTGGATAAACTAGCTAAGAGCTCTCTCCCTTAGAGTAGTCTAAAATTCGATCAACTTAACCACCTCTGGTGTCTGCCGAGCCCTCCATATGGCTTCACAGAGATACCAGTGCTGCTCCACATCATCATTGCCCCTCCCAAAGAACTTTGGGTATCGGGTAAATGATCCCACCATACTTATTTTTATGGATGGTACTAGAATGAAACCTCTATTCCCTAGCTGTGAAATTATATTATCAACACTACTGCTAGTAGGTATAGTTGTTGTAGACTGAACACTATTCAACTTACTAAAATCTCATATCTTAACAAATATTTCACTTAGTGGCTGATAGAGTACTATGGGAAGGTCATACTAGAGCTACTTGAACTTTGGGGAATAGAGTTACCTTGATTTATGGGTGTCGGCCCCTCTCGGAATAGCTGCTCCATCGCAACATGCAACTCCACATGGGACATCTCCTCGGGGTGTGCGTCCTCCACATTGGACTTTTCTCCCCTTTCTCTTTGGGCTGGGCTCCTATACACTTGCCTGACTTCCTTTATGGTCCCTCCTATTCCTTGGGATTCAATTTGACCTTCCATCACCTTTGTCATCTGCGGCGCCTTCTCCTTGTCATGTCAACTACTTTCCTACTTCTCTAACTCCTTCATTACCCTCTCCCGCCAATTTTCAGCGATCTATGCCCTACGATGTGCTCATAACTCTCTCAACCTAATAGATATCTCAACATCCATATCCCTATTCCCCCTTCCAACTTACTTGTATCATCTCTCCCTCATCTCCTTCCCCTAGTACTAGAGGTTTAAGTCTCCATCTTAGATTTTTGAAATTCCATCAATCCCTCATCTACCATTAAAGATTTGATCCACAAAGGAATATCCTTCAACAATTCTCCTTGAATCTGGATCTGAATACGTCCTCTTCATTTGAGAAGGACTAGTAACACTCAGCCGCGAATTCCACTATATATCCTTCCAAGGTAGATTGCACCCAGAAATCTACAGCTCAGGTCAAATCGCTATCCAACCAATAGAGTGCTGCCAGATCCACATGAAACCACTTGAAACATATCTTACGTGACCCCCCTTGGACTGTCTTCACTTGTATTCTCCGCAACCAATTATAGAGTTCCTCTGGAAACTTTCCCCAGAAGATTTTGTAGAGGTCACTCATAGATTCAGAAAATACAACCCGATTCTTAACAGTTTTCTCCCTCTGCTATCTCAAATTATCTTATGCATCATCTTCATCCATCTCCATCTAGTTCTTGAACTGCATCTTATATTCAGTCCTAGGACTGCAACTCTGGCATTTTGTATTCATGGTCAAACCCCTTGGATTTTGAGCTAGTTTTCTAAGGAAAAGGTCAATCCTTCTTCTGGAAAGCTACCAAATGGGATTATCATATATTTCTTGTATCATTTAGATATATGTATGAAAATATATAGTAATAATACGTTATTTTAGATTTGGATTTACAGATCTACTTGTTTGTACTTAAGCTTTCAAGAAACCCTTGCCGGGTTATCTCAATAAAGTATTGAAGAGGCTAGATATTTGTTTTATCATCATATTGCTTAATAAAACTCCAGATCTATGGTTTTCTATCATAACATTGTAGAAACCCTCATTAAATCATGCATTCATGTGCTTCAAAAATTATTCATGGTGTAAGTCATGGGGTTTGGGTGTTTTTAAGCCATTTTGAGGCCAGGAGATATGTTTAACTTAGCAAAAGGGATTTATTTTTTATGCCATTTTGTATCTAAGGGAAATAATACATATCCTAAGGGATCCAAGTGTTATTTTCCCCTGTTATAGTGTAATTTTTTTCAAATAATGTTTTTATGGTCTATATTGTTGAATTTTCCCTTTTGGGATATTACGAAGGCCGCACATAGGGTGGTAACTAGCTTATTGGTTCAGTGAGGCGGGCCTCCTCCTGAGTAGACAAAGGTATTTTTAATGGGTTAGGAGAATGTGTCTGGGGCACCATTCATGGGGATTTCATATTTCGAGGGGAGGTGCGGGGCTTCACCCCATCCCACTTCGCAGGTTTCCCTGACCCTTGCTCTTGGCCTTTTCCTTTCCCCTTCTGCTTTTGCTTTCTTAGTGTGGAAATAACCTCCTCAACCTCAGGGATGAATTCAAGTACTTCCTCATATTATTTCTCTATCGAGGCCACGACGTGGGAAGATTCGACGGGATTAGTCGCAGTCATTCTGGTGCGAAAAATGAACTCAGGGTTGCTACTATCAGAGGGGGTAGCACGCCCAGACATTAACAAAGCACAATAATACCAGAATGTCGCAAAGATTTTTTTTTTAAAGATACACGAAACCTTCTTCTGAGTTATCCTTCTGATTTTATAGCCTTGGAGATCACCTAACTGTTTGGTGAAGCTTATCAGAAACTTACCATTAAGTAAATGGTAAAAAATCTTTGAAAATTTTCTCATTAATTGCCGACCACTCGCTTTTTTCAACGGTAAAATTTTATTTTCACCCCATTTTACTGTTCCAACTACTATTTTTCATAGCTATAGATTACCCTTGCGCTTCCAGTGCACTCCCAGCACACCTCCTGTGCTCTCATCACACCCCTGCGCTCCTAGCGAACATCTCTGGGCCTCCAGACCTGCGATCGACCCCTACACATACCATAGTACTGCCTGAATTTCTCTCTCTTCCTGCGCGTATCATGCCCCATACAGCTACTCCGGCCATATAGTCATTTGATCCGGTATGGTTTGAGTCGGCTACCATTGACATAGCCTGGTATCATATCACCGTGTAGGGTGGATAACTAGACCGCTCCTGCATCATTAGTTTCCTTTACCATATAGGGACCTAGCCAGTGCTAATGGAACTTCCCCAAGTGTTTCGCGAACTGGCTATCGTATAGCAGGACCAATTCTCCCTCTGCAAATTTATTTTGTTGAATATGTCAATCATGCCATGCCTTATCCCAGGCCTTCTGAACCTGCTGATGGAGGTTAGCAATGAAACAATATTCCTCCAAGGCCACGAGTTGTGCTAACTGTTCCTCCATGATATCATGCTCTGCCATGTTCATAAATTCTGTGATGGGCAGACTAAGAGCAATATAATCCATTTCCATAGTGGCCTCCTTGCCATAAACCATCTGAAACGGTGTTTTCCCAGTCAACTTCTTATAGGTGGTTCGATTGGCCACAAGGACTGTTGGAACGGGGTCTCCTATAAGCTACGAAACTAGTTCATTTTGAATATTTTTGGTTATATTTAGCCTAGCGGAGGGGTTTTGGGGTGGGTCAAAGCCCCGAACACATTGTAATGGGTCAAAGGGTAAACTAGGGGTCCGAAAACCATGGGTTGCAGACCATAGGAAAATAGAGGCTAGATTGTTATAAATAGAGATTCATTTTGTATTGTAGAGGATAAGAAATGATAATATATTGATGCGAATTGTGGTTTACGCTATATTTTTGGGTTTTGGGGAACGAAATCTTGTTGGCTATGTGCGCGGAGATCCAAGTCCAGCTATCTGTGGACCCTACTGCTGTGTGCGCAGGTTGGGAAGGGAATTGGAATTGTAAGGAAGAATTGACGAATGAATGAATGAATGTGAAAGGTTGTTAGAGAATTTAATCTGTGAGTACTTTTATGTGAATTACTGATAACTATTGTAGTATGCATTTTCTGTCCTTAAGCTGTGGAAGATTTGTATGCTGCATTCTTGGATCTAGATCTGTTATGTTCTGTTTATTTACTACTGTGTTGATGTTATAACAAGCATATATCTATAGATCTAGTGCATGTGGATGTGAATAGAGACTTAATTAACTTTGCGTAGAATAAGGTAATCGGGGATTACAGGACCTAGTACTGATCTGCTTGCTTTACCCATCCTTTCTCACGGTGCGGAAACCTAGTTCCAACACCCACCCATAATACTTTGGGTGATAATTTGACCTGCGAAAGCAGGTCACTGCCGAAAGGGCCAGTAGTATAGGGGTTTGTTGGCAAACCTTGCTTACCAAACCTGGGTCAGGACCCCTCGAGCCAACAAATGGTTCCATTGCCGGGACCGGAAGAAGTTTGAGAGAGGAATTTGGTAATGAAAAGAGAATATTGGAAGCCTAAAAGAAAAGAGATCAAAGACTCGTTCAAAATATAGATCCAAGAATTCACAATAGAAGAAAATTGCAGTGAAAAGTTAAAGGTGGAAAGGTGGAAAAATAGGTACATTCTTACTGAAAGCTACGAAATATTCTTTGTAACCTTTGCGATTGAACTCCAGGAGTGGTTGGCCAGGCTTGTGGAATTCCAGAAGTGCTGGAAGGACGAGTGAGTCACTCAGTGGACCCCAGAGCTGCTTGAGAAACTGGAAAAAACTGATAATATTATCACACGCATGGTGGATCACTAGGTGGATAGTGTGCTGGGAGGATTTGTGACAGAATTTGCCATTGATCAGTTTTTATCATACTATGAGGCTGAATGACGATTCTTCAAAGGGCTCTGGGGAAAATTTCTGAGGAAGTTACCATTGTTGATCAAGAAATTACTGTGCGAAAAGAGTATTCTGTGTAGTCATACTGACTGAATGACCTCTGATCTAGACGGGAGCGCAACGCGCAGTGGTAAATACTATCGGACCAAACTTGACAGAGGGATATCTGCCTACAATTGGTTGTAGGAACCAACTGAGCATGATCCCCCAACCACATCGCCACCTAGGCCATGTAAAGGTAAGAATTCACCTATACCGCCACCCTCCCTAGACAGTGATATGGCTGCGAATTTGAAACTACCTACCTTCAAGGGGGTAGGAGATGAGGATATGGACTAGTTTTGGTTCTTTGCAGACTCTGTATGGACTGTGCATAATGTGGCAAGTGATACGATAAAAACGGCACAACTGTAGTTGGCCTTCGAGGATAGGGCCCTGGACTGGTATATGCGGTATATTTCCTAGAATGGGGGCGCATCTATTTAAGATATCAAGGATGATTTGAAGCACTAGTTCAGGAAGCCGAAATATTATTCCTAGTTGGTAGCAGAAGTAAAGGACTTCAAGCAAGGTGTGTCTGAGTTAGTATGGGAGGTTGATCAGCAACTGAAGAAAGAAATTAGGGAAGGAGGATTCGAATATGATGATAGACAACATACGGAATGGTTCACCGCTATTTTGTTACCACACCTGTGCACACCAATGAGTCGTCAGACCTTTTAGTCGCAGGAGAAGGTTGTGGAAGTCGCTATGAAACTAGAGGCTACCCCCCGAAAGGATACGTCAGGAGGGGTACAAAAAATCCAGGAACAACTTGGGGCTATGCATATGGAGATACAAAACCTGCAAAAAGAGTGAGGAAAGGACGTTTTCGTAGATCTTTGGTGCATACAATGCTGGGTATTTGGCCATACAAAGGGTCAGTGCCCTCTGCTGACAGATTACATGCAAGTAGGAGGACCTAGCCCGATATGCCCAGGGGCAAGTATGGAACCTGTCCTATTACGACCAGGTTCAAGCAAACCTGCACTATGGTGTGATTATTGTCGGGTAGCAGGACTGCATGATATGAACCATTGCCCTTAGCTAGGTGCGTATGTCCCATAAATAAAGCAACAATGGTGTTGATTCTGCCGATCAATGGGACATGATGAGAAAAAATATCGTACTTATGACTTAATGATGGATCATGGGAACTTATATAGGGTACAATCAGACCCTGAGTTGCCAAGAATTTCTACGCAATTTGGAGGATCATCGGCCTAAGGCAGAGGAGGTCGGGGAGGAAGCGCAAGACAAGGACGTGGGAAGCTAGTCTGTTATAACTGTGGGTAAATAGGGCACTTTTCCAGAGAATGCCCAAATCCCACCAAGCCATCATGCAAATATTGTAGGCAGTTGGACCATGAGGTAGAGGAATGCCCAATTTTAATAGCCAGGATGTAGGAAAAGCATCCCACCCCTACGCAGAACATATAAAGAGTTAAATCCAAGCTAAGAAGGGTGAATCCCTATGTAAAAATCATGACACACAGCAGGCTCGTCACCGAGGGAGCAAAAGATGTGCTTGCCTCCCAGGAATGAGTGTCTTTCAAAGAACAAACACCACTGACAGTCCCCACGCATCCACCAATGCAACCTCAAATAGAGGTGTTACAGGTCAAAATACCTCCTCATCAGCTCAGAGGAGAAGACAAATATGGAAGGAATACAAAGACCTAGATTAAACCTATTTCTGCCAAGGTAACGCCTCACTATAACAACACAAGAGCATTATAACACAGATGATCAGTGAATGGGCCGCGTTAGTGGCTATGGAAACACTCTATTTAAACTAGAAGGTAGCGTTACCCCTGTTTTAAGTTTGAAACGGGAAAAACCTGCAGAGAATGATTTGAATCTCCAGCTTTTTCTCACAAGAGAGTCAGTACAAAAAGGAAACTGCAAAGCACTAATCTCTTATTGGGCCTTGCCATAAACAACTGAACTCTCGAAGAAGGCAAAAGCATGGAGGTTAGAGAAAAATTTTGGTTTTTTCTATTCATAACTGGTGGAAAGAGAAGGGCAATGATTGCTCTCTCCATCTCCTATAAAATGGAGTTGAAGGCTCTTGGTTCAAGGTCGAAGGATTGTCAAAGTTTTTGAATACTTGTGAATTAGAGATCATTGTTGTAGTGTGAAGGTCAAAGGTCAAAGAGGTTCATTGAGAACTTGTTGATCAAGACATCACCACATTGAGAGATAGAGAGATTGGAAGGCTGAGGAGGGCTTGGTACAACCAACAGTTGTAATCCTCCTTTTTATAAATCAATAGAACTGTATATGTTTTGTTCATTCTATGCGTTGATATTGTCATCGTTATTTGATCACTTATATAGCATGAGATGAATGGCTTAGATGTGCATAGTTTAAATGTTTATTATATACTGACTTAATTGATAGGAAATGTATGTTATATAGATTACACGGGTGCTTTGACTGATTGCAGAGTCGAGATTTGGAGCTAGTGAAGAAGGATCCCTGCTTCGTTGTTTAGCGTTCTCCAAAAGACTTCAATATCATTAAAGAGGTAATTCTCCATCTCATTCCATCAAGTTGTTTTAAGTTAATATGAATATGTATGTGCCATATTTGTGAACTATACATCTAATCTTACTGTCTACCTTAGGCACTGGAAATCCCTGAGAGGGATATTTGGCAACCAACAACCCAAGCATTTTACCCTATAGTAGAATTGGCAACTCTGCTGGGGAGTTTCCCCATAGTTTTTGGACTATTCATTTCCTCCTTTCTTCTTTCCTCTATTCACAGACCCTTCCAACCAATATTTATGCCTAGTAGACATTTCAAAAGCTCGCAGAGTTCAATCCTGTTTCTGTTTGACCATTTGAAGAAATTTACCCTGGCTAATGCTACCTCTGTGGGTTTTCCAGTGTGTTATAACACTGACTCTACTTAAATACAGTGCATTAGTCTCTGGATGAATGCTATCTTTACTCAGAGACAGTGTGTTACTCAGCCAAAATTTGTTGTTCACTGCTGTGATTGTGTTTTGGTTGCAGAGTTTTTTGGCCATCAATATCTTTCCTTGACTGAATCCCTATGCTTGTTTACTAAACTGGCATTTTTGTTTGTTTGCTCTTGTTTGAAAAGTTAGTGTTAAAAGCATTTAATTTTTAGAGAAGAATTTTTTTTTATAGTTTTTTTGCATCTAGCTGAGTTAATTCTGAAAATTTTAGTTCATAGACTGTTAATAAGAGGTAGATAGAAGTCTAAGTATTTAAAGTTGAACTGTGGTATTTGAATTTTAGTGCATGGAAGTTGAAAATAAACCTCTCCTTGTAGAAATACTCTTCATCTAATTGAATATTTATAGCATATTTTTGCATAGTTTCTTGAGTTAGAGTCTCATTACATTTCATACCTCAACTCCCCCTCTAAAAGACTAACAATCAAGTACACTAAGAATCAAGCGATAATAAAATCAATCACATTACTCTCTTTTTTTTTTCTCACACCAACAGTAGTTCAGGATAGGATCTTGGGTTAGGAAAAGTGAGAAAATCACCCAAGATCTCAAAACTTGAAACTAGAGTCATTAATGAGAGAAATCCTACTACACTCATATTATCGGGACCGTTTCTTTACCGGAGCTCAGTGTGAGACAACACTTGGGTGCACAAGAAGGTAGCCCGCCTTCGACTGCATCCGGTGGGTGTGTTATATATTGGGGTTCCCTTCGGGGATGTCGAAACTAGATCGGGGATCTAGGTATTCTGCCCATATAGCATGCTATCCTTGACCGTGGACCCCCCTGATGATGTCTGTGATTTGAGGTATCTTTAGTGGTCGTACTTTTTAGGGACTTACACAAGGTGACTGGGACGGGCTATCCTAGTACCTGAAACAGACAGACCCACTCTGTCTTCGGTCTATAGGAGGGTACTCGTCTTCACGAGAGTGCTTACACCTATCATCTGAGGTTCAAGCGAAGCTCTAGAGTGATCGTAACTGTACTTTCGACCAACCCTCTCTGTATACTATTTTGATACTAGATTTCATCACCAGAAAATGGTAGTATTCAGACAGGGCACCCTATTCTGGCTGCTTGCTGATTGATTTTAGAAAGTCCTTTTTTTTAGGTGTGTGGTTACTGTCATTAAGACTTTATAATACATCACAATTTACTAAAATTGATTAAAAATAAACAGGTCACTGTGGCGTCATCCGACCCACGCCATCTGTCTCGACGACAACAAGGTCTACCTCCTCGAACTATTGAGGAAGAAATAAACCTTGGTGAACCCATGCCTTCTACGGAAGAGCAGTCTCCATTGAAAATCCTGATTTTCACATAGCCTCATATCATACGGAATTTCCAGAGGACCCTTTCACAGAAAGGGTTGTACCTCATTACAATCCTCCACTCACTGATCCGTTGGGGCCTATGATAGTTCAGATTCAACCATGCCAAGACATGTCTTTGGCCACACAAACATCCATTTCACCACTGGCATCCATAGGGTTGATGCCAATGGAAACCATTCCAGGTTTGCCACCATCCTCCCCGCTGATTGTCAGTTCTATGCCATTACTTGGTAACCCTAGTAATAAACATATACCTAATCCCTACCCTATGGTCATCACAACTGTTAGTACCTCGCTGAGTCCTTCAGGATCTATGTGGCCACGTTGGGACCCACGGTTTCTCCTCCCACGATTGTGACTATTTCAATTCCTTTTAGCAACCCTTTCGGTTGGAAACCTTTACTGAGTTCAAACCCCTTGGCCACTATACCAGGGGGAAGTGTCACCAGCACACAGGTAACAGGGAACATTTCACTTCCCCTGCAATCCTTAGGACAAACAGGACAACCTATTATTAATACTATTCCCTTAAGTGGTACAAATATAGGTGCAGGGTCTATGTCGTTGCCAAACTATGCAAGTAGTAGCATGCCTCCAGGAAACTCTATTGCATCCATATGGACTAACTCCCCCAACCTCCATCTGGAATGGGAGGGCACTTTTATACTAGGGGAAACTAACCTTTCGCCCCGCAATACAATATTCCCTATGGACAACAACCATATGTCCCTACCCCTCCACCTATAGGAATTTTTTTTCAAAGTCCTACTTATCCTCCTGGTAACACATTGATGGGTGGACCCTATGGTCTAAGTAGTCAGCCCATACTTCCTTGGTTAGATTCAGGGGCAAATCCACAATTTCCATTTTTGGTAGCTCTAGACATCCCCGACATCCATAAAATGACTAATGATCCCATCAATCCCAAACCACTCTGGCCTCCAGTACAGCATAAGATTCCTTCTGAAATCCCAAAGTTCGATGGGAAACAAGGGGATGACCTAGCCGTACACATCACTACCTTTCATCTATGGTATATATCCAATTCCATGGTGGATGATAGTGTCCGGCTTCGACTGTTTCCCCGCACCCTTACAGGCAATGCTGCCAAGTGGTATATTGAATTACCACGCGCCGCCATCAACACTTTTGGTGCTTTAGCGATGGAGTTTCTAAAGAAATTCCAATTACCAATAAGATTTGAAACTGGGACGGAATTTTTAATCTCGCTGCACCAAGACACCGCCACCCACATCTTCGATTACATTCATGAATGGAGATGTAGGAGGAGGCTAGTCAAAGTGCCAATCCCAGATCATCTCTTAGCTAATTGGTTTTGTAAGTCCCTCTTACCCCACATCTCTAAAGACATTGGCCTTTCCGGTGCGGTTACAGAAGATCAATGTATTCTTCGTGCCCAACATTTGGATTTAATCTATTCATAATCTGGCATGCTATATGATTTTCTCCTCAATGCCGCTAGTAACCCGAATCCTCCAGCCACTCAGAAAACCGGAGCACATGCCGACGGTCTCTATGGCACAATCTCCGGTGTGGACACCAAACAGTCTCGGGGGCAAGCTTCCCAGCCATCTTTAGCTACCATCACCCCTCACCAAACGACTACTCTTCTTACCATTGAGGTAAATTCTGTGCAAACTTCACAAAAACCTAGTGGGAAAAATAAGAAGAACAAGAAAAATAAATCTTCTTCGGAAGAGCAGTCAGACAATCAAAATAACCCTAATCAGAAAAACACTGCCAAAAATGACAAAGGGAAGGATAAACCCATGAAATTTCTTTGCAAGATCTATGTAGAGGACCACTTGACATACAAATTTCCTCGGCTACAGGAATGCACCGATTTTATCACAAGAAAGGATTCTAGGCGAACACCTGCCGTTCTTCATAATCCTTTCCCTAATCAACAACAACAACATCAACACATGGTTGATAACTCGCCACAACCCCAGCAATGGGGCAATGGTGGTTCACATCCTTCCAGCGAAGGACCATCTGCCATTTATGGCATTGAGAGTGTTGAACTTCAAACACGAGCCAAGCTTTATGGAAATCCTACCATAGATGCTCAAGAACCCGGTACTAGTTCAAATCCACTGCCACCCAATGATTTTAATATCGAACGACCTACTGTTGACCCCATGATTTGTCCCCTCAAAGGGACACTTAAATGAACGACTCATAACACCTCTGCACGTGTAGCCCAAAAATACAAAATTGTAGAATATTTGGTGCAGGCATCGTCAACTATGTCTTCTCTTGAAGTATTGCAAACTTGTCCAACACAAAGGAAAGCCTTGCTTTCGGCCATTGGTGGAATAGACCCCCAGGATTCCATGCTAGCTATCTTTGATATGGAAAAATTTAAACCTTGCCTGTCACACCAACTTGCATTCCAGGTGTAGGTTGTGTCGAAAGGGAGACCAATCCATCGCACTGTCATAGACAAAGGTGCGTCGACCTACGTTATGTCACAAACTTGATGGCTCAATTTAGGTTCTCCTACCTTAACACCGTCGTTGAATTCCCTCAAAGCTTTCGATGGCCACATGATCCTCCCAAAAGGATACCTTTCTAGCTTTCCCATCACCCTGGGTGGGAAAACGGTAACCGTGGATGTTGAAGTCGTAGAGCGCCATCTTGACTATAATCTATTGCTTGGTCGCATTTGGTCTTATGCCATGACCTCCATTGTTTCTTAGGTATTTCGACTCATCCTATTTCCATTGGATGGGAAAATAGTCACAGTGGATCAGTTATCCTTCTGCACCCCTGATTATACCACGTTACCAAGTAGCACTGTACCCCTAATAGGAGGCTTTCCTGACTCTTACGTCAGTATCGATACCGGTCTTCTGAAGGCATCTTCCCTACTGGGTTGTTTTCCTCTCCCACCGCCACAGATCCCAAACATGGTTGCAATGATATCCACCACTTTGGATGGCTCTATCGACCCATGGATCATCCCGACACCTTCATACATTGATTCCTATGGAGATCAGATGCCGCTTTCACCAGCCGAGTTGGCTTACCAAGCCATCCAAATAACATCTGAACCCTCTACTGCTATGGTTTCGACCGAAGGTACAAACCTCCCACCCATCACAATTCTCTCTAAAGATCTCCTCAATGAAGTCTTGCATACAGACGAAGCTATTCGAGAGATAATGTCTCTAGAAGAATGACCTTGGGGAGAGTTTCACCATTGTGCTTCGATGATTGACTCGGACGTGATAAAAACTGAAATCCCATCCTTTGACCCACCTGAGATGGTTCCCTCTTATTACATGACTGTTCAAACTATCGATTCGGAAGGGAACATGGGTAATATTTCTAAGACAATGCTCATTTATATCTTGGTCAAAACGGGTATCGTGGAAAACATTCAGATTGGAGCCGATTGCAATCCTGAGGAAATCGCATGCTTCACATCCCTTTTCAAGGAATTCCGTGATGTGTTCGCTTGGTCTTATGACGAAATGCCCGGCATAGATCCATCTATAGTCGAGCACGAAATCAAGATTTATAACAATGCCAAAACAATTCGGTAGCGACTAAGACCTATCCACCCACACAAAGCAGCCACCATCAAAATTGAGGTAGAAAAAATTTTAAACACTGGTTTCATCTATCCCATTCCTTTGACAGAATGGGTTTCCAATCCGGTTCATGTCGATAAAAAACAAGGCACCATTCAAGGTTGTGTTGACTATCACGATCTGAATGCTGCTTGTCCCAAAGACAATTATCCTACACCGTTCATAGATCAGATTCTCGACGACTATGCTAGATGAAAATATTTTTCCTTCATGGATGGATTCTCGGGCTATAACCAGATTGAAATTAAAAAATACGACCAACATAAAACTGCCTTCATCTATCCTTGGGGCACATTTGTGTATCGAAAACTCCCATTTGGACTAAAGAATGCTGGAGCAACTTTTCAGCAGGCTATGGGCTATGATTTTCACGACATTCAACATATTGTACAAGCTTAGTTGGATGACCTTCCGGCCCATTCCAAGAAACGACCTTATCACCTTGCTCATCTGGAAGAAATTTTTGCTAGGTGTAGATTTTAGAATATATGTCTGAATCCTCACAAGTGCGTATTTATGGTCGAGTTCGGACGTCTGTTAGGTTTTCATCTAACCTACTATCATTAGATGGACCCAAGTACACCATGTAAGACCAATTTTACCCTAAGTAAAATTGCCTTCACTATGTAAAATAACTTAATAAAACACATTTATTAGGTTGTTTATGGTCTAAACAGGAAACCCCAAAAGGAAATATTAAACAAACCTATATTTGTTTGATTTTCCCGGTCATGTTTAACCCAAAACAAAGAAATTAATTAGATAAATCTTTATTTATCTTATTATTTTCTAGGAATAATTATTTAAACCTTATTTAAATAATATTCCTTGTTAAATATGACTAAATCACCCATAAATAATTCAATAAATCATTATTTATTTGATTATCATCCAACCACTTCGTTAAAATGATAAATAAATCATTTATTTATTTATTACTTACAAATAAAGGGATTTGACCCAAGTCAAATACCTTTTCCCTCCAACAAATATAATAAAATATTCCATAAAAGGTGGATCTATATTTGGTTAATGTTATTTTAATCATGCACCAAGATCTAGAATGACCCAATATTTTGTTATAAATAGGAGGGTTTTTTCTACCATTCTTCACCTTTTGTTGCCTATTAGATCACTCTAGATCTATACACTCGGTCACATTTTTCTACATTATTTGCTGTGTGAGCTCCCTTTGAGTTCTATCTTTGTCTGGGTTTTCTACACCAACAAGAGAGAGAGATTCTAGATCTGAAGTGCCGAGGACTTCCAAGAACCCATCCCATTGAGGAGAATTGGAAACATCTTCTTGTTTTCCTCCCAGGTGCCCTTAATACAAAAAATTCTTTCAAAAATTGTTCTTGTCTTTTCTATTGGATATATGGAGCAAAACCTTCTTTTTACTGCTTAATGTCTTTCTATGCATAGATCTGGTTTTTTGCAGCTCTTGTCTTGATCAACTAACTGCAGATCTGAAGATATTGGCAGCCATATTTGATTTTAGGGCTATTAGTTATGCGTAGCTAAAGTGGTCTTTTTTCCTACACTTCGACAAAGGATTCATACTAACAACTGGCGACTCCAACCGGGTTTTCAATTACGACCGCTGTCGTTTTTCATATTCCTGCATATCCAGCTACTTCAGCACCTAGGGTTTCTTTTCAGCTTTTTGTTTTTCCTATTTTCATGTTTTTTTTCACCTATAAAACCCTAAAACATTAAAATTTCTAACTTTCGCGTGTTTCTAGCCCTATTGCGCAGGTGACAGACATCAACCGCAACTGAGATGGCAAATTTTCCGCAAATCTGCCGCCGGGACAACCGGAGTTGGAGGTCACACTTTTCAGCCCAAAAACTGCGACCTGGACTCCAGGTTGCACTTTCCAGCCCTTTTTCTACGACCTGAATAGGAAAACAGGTCATAACCTGCGACCTGTGCTTTTTTCTGTTGTTTTTCTGCAATTTTTCTGGGTTTTGCTGAAGCTTCTGTCAGGGTTTTCCAGCCTCTGTCTCCGCCCGTTTGGACCTGTTTCTGATCTTTTTTTCTCATCTAAGTGGGAACCTAGCCCCCTAGGGCTTCAGTACCCTCCACTTTCGGTGGAAGAGTTTTAGCTATTCAGGTGTCTGATTTTTTAGAGTTTCAGCCTTCCCTTTTTTAGATCTAATACCTCATCCTCAGATCCCTTTAAATCAACTCTTCTTCCTTTCAAATCACCTCTTGTAGTTTTGTTTGGACCTCCCTTTAGGACCTCCTCCCTGTCCTTTCTGCTTTTTGCTGATTTCCTCCTTTTTTCCAGCCACCTTGCCTCTGCCTCTTGGCTGTGATCTGCACCTCTTTTCAGCAGCTTTCTCCTTTAGATCCCTGTCCCTTTCAACCCTAGATCTATTGGCCTCTTTTTAGTGTGTTTTGACTAGATTTTTTCCCTCTTTTAGATTAGTTTTGAGAGACCCGCCTTCTTGGGTTCAATCGATGCACTAGTAGTTGTTAATTTTCTGTTATTTCAACATTATATATTGTTTTTGCAACATTATTTTCAGTTACGCAGCACACTTTTTCTCTTGCTCTCAAAACGAAAAGGGTTTAAAAATTAAAATTTACGCACGCCACACACTCACCCTAAGCGAAGAAGAGCCTGGTTTACACCGCCAGGCAAAGACTTTAAAATCAATTGACACTGCACCTTTTTGCCCTTGTTTCGACATTGTAATCACTTGATTCTGCACCTCCCTGCCTTTGTCGGTCGTTCTTCTTCCCCTCATGCCATGTTTGTGTTGTCACCATTGCGCCCCCAAGGCGTGCCTCCCGGAGACTTCTTGGCCTTCACCCTCAGTTTTCGTTCGGTCGACCTGCTCCGTCCCGCCATCGTCGAGCAAGTCCTCCTCCGATTCCGCATTCCGACTCCTCTTCTGATTCATTGGGTTCTCCTTTTACTTCTGGTTCTCCCCCTATCACCTTCACTATGTATGGTCCAGGGCCTAACGCTAGCAGTAATCCCGGCCCTAATGCCGGAACTACTACTAGCGGAACCGCCACAGGAACTACCTCGGCTGCACCCTTGCTACCGTACATCGCAGGCCTCAACCTCCCCGATTTCAATCAATTGATCAATGACCCTATCCGCCACGATGTTGGTTGGCCTTCTATGCCAACCAAGCTCCCCTTCGACATCCCTAAGTTCGAAGGCCTTGCTGGAAAAGATCCAACCAACCATGTCCGATCTTTCCACATGTGGTGTTCCTCCAATTCCATTACCGATGATTCCATCCGTCTTCGGTTGTTCCAATGCACGCTTACCGGCGAAGCTTCTAAATGGTATGTTGACCAAGCCACCTCTTCCCATACCACCTTTGCGACCATTGCCCAAGCCTTTTTGTCTTATTTCCAGCTCCCTCTCCGATACGATACTGGTACGAAGCTTTTGACTTCTTTCAAGCAAACCTCTTCCACACGCCTTTCCACTCATGTCCAGGAATGGCGAAGAAGACGAAGCTTATGTCGAGCTCCCCCTTTCGAAGATCGGGTTTATATGGACTGGTTCCTCCGCACTCTCTTAGCTCCCATTGGAAAATATGTCGCCTCCCATTTCCCTCAAACCGAAGAAGCCGCCCTCCAAATAGCCTTGAAATATGACCTGATCTACGCTCAGTCTGGTTATGTTTATACCGTCCTTCCTGACCTCCCCAGGCCCGGAGGCGCTAACGCCCCGGGGGCATCTCATTTCGCCGATGGTATCATTGGAGCCCTTTCTCATCCATATGCTCAACCTCCTATGGGCTATGGTCTCCCTTAGGGAGGGGCCAGCGCCTCTAGCACTTCTCCCCCTCCAGGTAGCATGTATCCAAGATACGGCATGCCTCATCCTTTTGCCCAACCTCCTGCTTACCTCAATGTTGCCCAACCTAACCATTACTCTTATCCACAGCTTGGTGCGCCAGCTCCTCTAGCATATGCGCTTCCACCTCCCTTGCCTCCTCTAACCCCGCAACAGCACCTACAGCCCCCTCCAGGGCAAGTATTTGCACAACAGGGCGTGACTAATCCCCCTTCTCAAAGAAGGCAGAGAGGCAATCCAAATCAATCTACTCCTGGTACCCATGGACCCAATGCTCAAGGTACTGACCCTAACACCGCTAACCAGCAACAGGGCACTCAGCCCAAGACAGACAGGCCTCTTCGCACAAATAAGCCTTATTCGTGTTGTGGTGTTTATGGTCATTACACCCATGATTGTCCCCTCTTACCACAGATGCGGAAGATGTGGGAGTCTCAAGCCACATTGCGAGGAAAACATGCCTCCCCTCATGCTCCCCCTAATGTGGCCACTACCCAACCGGCTGTGTTTACCGATCCTTTCCCTCAGCAAGGATTCATGGCTGCCCAACCACCTGACGGACAGGTCGCCACTCAACCTTCCCCTTCTGGCTCCTCCGATTACTAGATCCTCATGATGAACTCTGATCCATCCCCAACCGTCGACCTTCACCTTCAAACTCGGTCTCGCCAGTACCCCAAGCCTTCCGCTCATTCTTCCCTCGAGTCCCCTTCTTCAGGTTCTACAGAGCCTCTTTCGACATCCAATGGCCCCTTACATATCCCTCAACCCAAAGTTGAGGTTCACACCAAGATTCCTAAGGGACCATTACGTCGAAATGCTACGTCTGGTCGAGCTGCTCATTCGTATAGAATATTAGATGATTTGGCGCAGTCTCCTGCTGCCATTTCCACATTGGAACACCTCCAGTCGTGCCCTTCCCAAAAGAAGGCTCTGCTATCTGCCGTGGGTGCTGTAGATCCTGCCGATGACCAAATGATTATTTTCGACACTCATCAATCAGAACATCCTCCTCTTCCTGCTTCCGTTGCCTTCCAAATCCCAGTCAAAATCCGGAATGCCAACGTTTCTCGGTGTATAATTGATGAGGGGGCATCCACCTGTGTGATGTCCGCTTCGGTTTGGAAGCAACTCAGATCTCCTGACTTGGCCCCTTCCACGATCACCCTTCAAGCGTGGGACGGCCACGCCTCCTAGCCCATTGGCCTTTTTCGTAATTGTCCTATCACCCTTGCCGGTAAGACTATTTGCATTGACGTCGAAGTCATCAACGCCCCTCTAAACTACAACATTCTATTGGGGCGAAGCTACACCTATGCCATGTATGTTGTCCCATACGCGGTTTTTCGCAAGATGTCTTTTCCTCACAATGGAAAGATAGTCACCATCGACCAGTTGACTTATCATGAGCCAAAGTCTCAGACCTCCCCTGAGACGACCATCTCTTTTGTAGCCAATAAACAAACCATTGATTCCTTGATCAGTGTCTCTCTCGGCGTCTATAAAGACTCCTCTTTGCTTGGAACTTTTCTTGGTCTCCCTCCTCCTCCTATCTCTGATCCCAGCTTATCGAATGTTTGCATGATGCAATTGTCTCGGGCTGCCCTTAAGCGACCCGCCTCGGCTAGTCAGCAACCTCAGACGCAACCTTGCCCACCGCAACCCGCTCCTAGCCCTTCATCTCTGCCAACCGGACCTCCTCCTTCTGGCCCTTCTCCTACAGCTGGTATCCCTGAACCCCTTTATCCCCCTGGATCGGTTCCCCCAAGCCTTAACCATCTCGGAGCCATCCCTCCTGGTCATTACCCTGCTGGTCAGATACCTTTCCTGGCTCCCCCTCCCGGAGTCTATTCAGTCCCCATCATGGCCACCCTCTCTCTCCCTAACCTGACACTTGGTATACCCGTCTGGTACCTTGACCCTCCAACCGCTACCCCTCCTGGTCACCCCAAACCCTATCTTGCTTTGACACTGGTTCAACCGGTCCCCCTCGCTTTCTCCGTTGCTACCATGCCCCCTGCACCTCCCCAGGACCCTACCCCCGTGGTGACAGCTCCAGGAAAGAAAGGCAAAGCTCGCAAGGGGGCATCCAAAGACAAAGTCACCCCGACTAACCCGGTTCCTCCTCTGCCCGCAAAGCCTTGCGCCTTGTGTGATATCGTCGGTCACGCTACCCATACTTGTCTCGAATTGCCCCGCATTCAACCCATGGTTAAAGTCGCGTTCCCTGAGTCTACGGTCCCTGACCCCTCTCTCTCGTCCTCGTCCGTAACCAAGAACCCAAAAACTATTCGCACCAGCAAACCCTGTGATTTGTGTGGTGTCCATGGCCATTATTCCCATCATTTTCCTCACCTGACGCATTACCGTGCCTCTTTAGAAGTAGTTCGAGAGTATGAGGTTGAACAAAATCAGTCCGCCTCTCCCATACTTGCGCAATATGCTTCAGGACAGCTTGAGGATCCCCCCGCTCCCATTGACATCTCCCCCCCTGATGTCCAGATGACGGAGTCTACTACCACCATCCTCTACCTATCATCCTCTGTGAGACCCTTGGAGAACATTTCCCTTGAATCCTCCCCTGTTGTTCCGCTCGATCCCCCTTCAGCGACCACCCTGGGCTCAACATCATTTGACCATTTGTTTCTCTGTTCTTCCGTCCTTCCCCGTAACGATCCGTATGCAAGCCTTCCTTCCTATACAGATGATTTAGGTATCTTTGCTGCGTCATGTGGTTTCCCTTCCACTCGTCATCCCCTCTTTTCCCGTCCGGATGCCCCCTTGGAAACCTTTTCCACCCATGACCCCATCCTTCCCGCCCACATACGGGATAACCCCACACATATCCATGTTGACCTCCGCAGCTCGAGTCCCAGCCATACCTCCTATAGCCCTCATATACCACCGTCTAGGTTGTATATGTGTCATAGCCATCCTGCCCATCACACTCCCTCCTGCAGTTGCCACTCGATGTCTACTATACACTCACGTTGCCATCCTTTTTCCCCTTCCCCCCATTTTTTGTCTTGTAACATCATTCCGCAGGACCTCCCGTCCACACCCTATATCGATTATGCTGATGGTGCAAGTCGTTACTCCCAGAATCTAGCCTCGGCAGGTTGGGCCATTTTCACCCCCTTGCATGCCCTTGTTCTCTCCAACGGGGTATGCATTGGTCCTGCCACCAATAATCAAGCCGAATATGATGCAGTGCATGGTCTCTTAGTCGATGCCCTCTCTCATCGCATCCTCCATCTGCATGTTCGTTTAGATTCCCTACTTGTTGTCATGCAACTAAATGGTGTCTATCGTGTGCATAATCCTGTGCTGTTTAGACGATATTTACGAGTGAAACTCTTGATACGTTAGTTTCAAACCATAACTTTTACCCATGTACCTCGAGAACAAAATCACTATGTAGATAGCATTGCAAACCATGTTCTAGATTAGCATTTATCACACGCATTTTATACAAGACAATAACATTCATAATCATTAAACAAGATGCATATCCATAATATGTGTCGTAAAACATGTGTTTAGAGTCCATCTACTCTAATACATATGACATGCCCATAGCATGTTACAAAAAACTCAAAACTGGGGGCACCACCTGCCCCTACATTCACACTAGGGGGCACTACATGCCCCACACCTAATCACTATCTGGTGGATCCCGAGCCAATGGCTCTGCTCTTGCACCCTGTAGATCACGTATCCCCTGCCCGGGCATCGCCATGCACCGCATGACACCTCGCCATTCCGAGGGTAGACCAATACATGGCTCTATGTACTAGTCATCTAAGTCTTGCCACCCGCGCTCTGACACTTCGGTCAGCAACCTCTCGCATCTACGACGGATGTCCTCCAGAAGGGTGGTCGCGTCCTCATTACACGCTGCTCTCGACCCACTCAGACCTACAACTCCAGATGCTGCCAGTCATCCCATATATCCGGCCGGTTTTACCGGAGCTATATCTGCATACCAAAAGTACATGAACCAGTACCCTATCTACTATTCACTAACTTTAACATGCCCAAAAAAGAATAGTTACTTATCACTTACCATCGGGTCCCCATACTCGACCAGGCGGAAGTGGTAGGTCCAAATCCCCACAATAACTCATCCCACTATAGGGATAGTCGTCTATGTATAACGGCATCTGATCCCAATGGGCAAAGAACTCAGGTCGAAACACTCGTCTGACCGCCCCTCCTCCTCCTCTGCACAGTAGCTGCCCCCACCGGCGCATCCTGGGCTCTCTCGGGCCCCCATCTAGGAACTGTATACGAGGTCGTAAGGTCGGGATCTTCTCAAAAAAGAAGGAACACAATAAAGTCCCATACGAGAAATCATGGTTCACTTGCCGCTTGCACAGTGACAGCTGTCTTTTTAACGACACTAACATCATTTGGGCCCACCCATAGTAGGTCCCACTCAACACACTCTCTATGATCATCATCTGCCCCCCAGTGATGTGATGGAATGCTTGGTTGCCCAGGATCCGCAGCACCGCTGCGGCCACTATCCGGGTCTCCAATCTCTGTAGGTCCCCGATCGGTATCCGCATCCCTTTGACTTGGAGACCCGGTCGACAATTCCGCTCCACAAACTCCATGATGTTCCGCCCCCGCGGTAACACTGGCTGCGTATTTCCCACCATCCCAAGTGGCGGGAGACCCGTCAGGAAATATACATCCTGGACTATCAGTTTGATCCTGTGCCCCTGCACTACAAAGACCTCATGCTCTGGATCCCAATAATTGATAATCCGGGCCAACAAGGGCTCTCCAGCTCTCATCAAAGGGTTCTCCAAAAACTTCAGAACCCCAAACATGGCCAACACACGACGGACACCCTGATCTGCCTGGATCTCTGCCCGTAATGTACCCAGGTCTCTCTCTCTCTAGTTCACCCGTATATCTGCCATATCTGCACAAAACATCATCTTTGTCAGCCTACAAATAGGGAATACTGTAACCAAACACAAAAACCCAACTCTCAGCCATCAAACAGCACTAAAACCCCCTCATCTTCCAGGTCGCACTTTTCTGCCAAATCCTGGGACAGGTCGCACCTTTTTTCTCAAAACCTGCGTCCCAGGTCGCAGATTTTGGCCCAAAAAGTGCGACTCGGCCGAAAAGATGCAAGGGGGTTTGTTCCTGAGATTCTGGGCCCTAATCTGAACTTTCAATCCATCAAAATGAAAGAGTAAGGTTAGGCCTCTTACCTGCAACTGACGGATCTCGATTCCAACGGTCGGTTTGTCCGCTACGCTTGCCACAAGATTTAGGGCCTTCTCTCCTCTCTACATTCACCACAGCAACACTAGCAAATGAGTGGATTTGGAGGGAAAACTACCTTATTAAAATAGAACCCTTTTTTCTTCTTTTGCCTGCTGCGACCATACCGTAGCTCTGTTTGACAAACCGTCTGCACCGTTGGAAAGCTCTCACCGAGCCCTCAAATGGGTATCTGTTTGTTTTTTGTGATTGGATACTTCACTAGGACACATTTTGTCCAAGATGGGTCACTTCACCTCTCCTTAAAATCGCATTTCTTCACTTACAACACTTGTACTTGGGGCACCACTTTGCCTCCTTACTTGTCTTTGTTTGTGTCGATTTTCATCGTGAGTTACCATCTTGTACTCATGTTTTCATGGTCCCTCATTGGACCTTTACTGTGTGGCAGCACCATCAAGTCGCCCTTGTTTAGAGCATCCGAGTGGAGTCATCATCGCATTCATGGAGTCTATCCCGAGTCCCTTTGTACCCCGCTATAGTCCTCCATCCTTCATTGCTTGGTCTCTCTCTTGTGTCGCACATTATGGCCTTCAGTCCCACTGTCCCTTATCCTTGATGATATTTTGTCAGTCGCTGCCATGTCATTCATGCCCTTTATGCTCTAGCAAGGGAAGTCGTCCATTCGCTACTCAGTCCCCTCCATTCCACCTTCATCATTGGTATTAGTCTGTCCATCGCTCTACTATTTTCTCTCATGCCTTAGTTGAGGATCTCTCATTGCCTCACCTATGGCGGACCTCCTTCTTTCGACATCAGCTCCTTCATTCCAGAAGACAGGTCTAGAGGGCAGTGTACCTTGGTTCCAGCTTCCACTCTTGTTCGGTGCCTCAGATCAGGCAAAGGGATCTCTCATTTCCCTTTGACTTGATTTTTTCTCCACTCCAGCTCCTTTCAGCATGATCGAGATCCGTATACTTGATGGTTCAGTGATGCAGTAGCAGCTCTTGGTGATTCCCGGGTGTGTGTGAGATGTCTCAGCCCTCATGAGGGGGTGGCCCTGCAGGTAGCCCCCCACATGCCCGATGACCTCTTCATTGCAGCTCTCTTCAATGCAGCTCCATATATTTGATGATGTCGACCTTAGCCACTTGCAGCGCCTCTTTGATTTGCATGTATCAGTCATATTTTGTGAGCCCTTCCCCATTTCCAGGGGGCATTTGGGTTGTATTTGTATCTCATGTACTCAGATATTATTGTATAAGTCCTGGCTGTTATCCCAGGCACAACATGTATGTGGGATCCCTCATTGTATTTCTATCCGGCTCATGTTTATGCCGGTTGTACTTTATGGTTCGGTCCCTTGTTTACTGGACACACTATTCTTTTGTACTTTGTCTCGGCGGGCATAGGTATGCCTCCCCCGCCGCCTTTAGCACAGGTCCCCTCTCATAAAAAGAGACTTGTTGCACTTGTAAGTCTTGTCTCCTTAGGGTCTAGTTCTCCAGCACATTAGTATACCTTACATTTCTCACTTTGACTTCCCTTTTGATGTCTGGTGATTGAGTTCTTACAACGTACTTCGGTCATATGATTTTCTCCTAACACTCGCATGCTGGGGGGCAATCTGTTACACCATTTTTTTTTTCATCTAACCTACTATCATTAGATGGACCCAAGTACACCATGTAAGACCAATTTTACCCTAAGTAAAATTGCCTTCACTATGTAAAATAACTTAATAAAACACATTTATTAGGTTGTTTATGGTCTAAACAGAAACCCCAAAAATGAAATATTAAACAAACTTATATTCGTTTGAATTTTCCTGTCATGTTTAACCTTAAAACAAAGAAATTAATGATAAATCTTTATTTATCTTTATTATTTTCTAGGAATAATTATTTCAACCTTATTTAAATAATATTCCTTGTTAAATATGACTAAATCACCCATAAATAATTAAATAAATCATTATTTATTTGATTATCATCCAACCACTTCCTTAAAATGATAAATAAATCATTTATTTATTTATTACTTACAAATAAACGGATTTGACCCAAGTCAAATACTTTTTCCCTCCAACAAATATAATAAAATATTCCATAAAAGGTGGATCTATATTTGTTTAATGTTATTTTAATCATGCACCAAGATCTAGAATGACCCAATATTTTGTTATAAATAAGAGGGTTTTTCCTACCATTCTTCACCTTTTGTTGGCTATTAGATCACTCTGGATCTAAACTCTTGGTATGACTTTGAGCCATTACCATTGTCATATTTTCTATTATTTGTTGTGTGAGATTTCTTTGAGTTCTATCTTTGTCTGGGTTTTCTACACCAAGAATAGAAAGAAATGCTAGATCTGAAGTGCTGAGGACTTCCAAGAACCCATCCCATTGAGGAGAATTGGAAACATCTTCTTTTTTTCCTCCCAGGTGCCCTTAATACAAAAAATTCTTTCAAAAATTGTTCTTGTCTCGTCTATTGGATATATGGAGCAAAACCTTCTTTTTACTGCTTAATGTCTTTCTATGCAGAGATCTGGTTTTTTGCAGCTCTTGTCTTGATCAACTAACTGCAGATCTGAAGATATTGGTAGCCATATTTGATGTTAGGGCTATTATTTATGCATAGCTAAAGTGGGTACTTTTTTGTACACTTCGACAAAGGATTCATACTAACACTTACTATTCTCCCTTCGTTGTGTTCGGATATCAAACATGACAAAGGTACACTGTTGGAATAGGGGTCTCCTACAAAGTAGGGAATCTACTCCATTTTTTTATATTTTTTATTATATTTAGTCTAGCTCGGGGGTTTTGGGGTGGGTCAAAGCCCCTAATGCATTGTAAGTGAGTCAGGGTAGACCAAGAGTCCACAAACCACGGTTTTCGAACCATTGGATGCGTAGGTTAAAGTAGTATAAATAGTTGAACCTTTTTGAGTCAATAGGCAGAGAATGAATAGAGATTGATGCAAAGTAAGAATTGCTTGATCTTGGGTTGGGTTGTTTGGCTTAGGACTCACTGTTGTGTGGTCGGAGACCCTCTATCTTGTGTTGAACCCTTGGTTAAAGGCGAGAGAGGGGTCTGAATCGGTTTAATACGATCATGGTCTTGTAAAAATTTCTTTTACACTTATTAACATCTTCATTTCGTGATCAACTTGATATACAATGGAACAATAATCTTAATAAGCGGCGAGCGGTATAGCACGATTAAATACGGAATATCAACACATAATCATCATGCACATAGACAACGGGGATATAAGTGGAAACCCATAAGGAAGTAAACAACATCTTATTATTGTTGTGATGTAAAGGCAAGCTACAACCCCCTCTCACCAGTGATTTTTTGTAGGCTCCAACCTATAGGAGGCTACTACCTCAATTATGAAAGCTAAAACATGCAAGGAAGATCCAACTCCCATCTATTTTCTGCGGGCTACAACCCTCTGAGGGCTCCTACCTCATCCCAGGCTACAAGCTGGACATCTATCAAGCTAAAAATTGATATGGAAGCACCAACTTCCTCACCTTTGCTATGAAAACACATGTCGATTTACACGGATATCGGCTCACATTTATATTCCTTCCTCACTACTATCCTCCATCCTTCATATCTACCTTATATTATCTTTGGATCTTCTGACTTCTCTATTTGCTCCTTCTTCTTCTTACACTCTCTCACTTCTTTCTCGATTCTCTAACTCCTTATGCATATGTTGGTAACATTATTTATAGAGATCACCTCATAGCTGTTTGCATTTCACAAGGAATTCGAAATGAACGAGTATGACTCTTTGCCTTCCCCCTTCTAATTTTCTTGTCCGAACATTCAAAATGATATAACGAGAATGTATACATTTTTGTATTGCTGTGGAGTTCTACTTTACCTACGAGACACTGCCTTTGCATCACAAACAATATAAATTCAATAATACATTTATAGTTACAATAAACCATTTACTTAGCACTTTCGAGTATCTTAGCTTTGTTGAGCATTCGTCCTCTTCTTCTTGTTGTTCTTTTGTCTTTTCGGTTATGCCATTGTATTCCGGCTACTGCTTCATAGGCTCTACTGTTTCTTTCATTACCTGTGTATTTTGTGCTATGTTCACCCTTTTTATCTTTCTGTGCTTTCGCTACCTTTGTCTTACACGTGTTCCTCTTATGCATTCATTCCATTCCTTTGTGACACTGTAGAGTATGGCCCACATACTATTTCCTTTATGCCCACGACGGATTACAAATGCGGGCTTTAGTCATCATACATACGTTTAAAATAATCAATAGTGTAAAAATTATACTATGGCGCATTTAACATATACGAAACAAGAGCTTACGGGGTCCCACACCATACTTCAATTCCTTTAGATTTTAGCTTTGAACTATATCACGTCCACTCTCTATCACATTTCGGTATTTCAATCATTCTTTTGATATATGGCTCTTTTGATTTACGATGCGATTTACAAAGGGGAAAAATCCATACTCCCCAGACATGAAAACTTTTAGGCTTTAGCTTCGATTCGCATCGTGTCTGCTCTTTTTTTATCGTACTTTCACGATCCCGGTTATCCCATGTGCCTTCATCCATCTGATCTCTCGATATGCGATATGTGACGGGTCCCACTTGACTTTATCACCACTTCACATTGCAACTTCTATAACTTGCAAATTCTTATCACATCAAAGCATTGCCGATTACGATATGCGATATCTCTCCTTCCTTGATTGCGATATGCGATCGCATCGCATCGCATCTATCCATCGCATTGCAAACTTTTCTCATCCACTTCACGATATGCGATGAACTTCGCATTGCCGATGTACAATATTGTGCGGTGCCACCACGTGTCCCTTCGCATCACCACATCGCATCGCAATATCGCATCACATTTCTCTTGCTTCCGATTTATGATCTGAATTCCTCGATGTGATCATCACAGTTAATCTGTCTAGATCTACGGTCCTCGTTTCTACTGACACTTTCTATTAATACTCAAGCGCTACAATAATATCATCTCTAGCTATGATTCTCAACTCTAAGGTTTAAACACAAGATATTAACATTACAAAATATGTCAGGGCCTGATTTCTAGTTTGTCAATCTCACTTTTCAAAACAAATATGGTTATAAACCATAATAAACCCAATGTTAATAACTTCATATGCGGAAGCTTTTATATAAATTTTTAAACAAACCATAATAAAAAACCCGTTAATTTATCTTAAGACTATCTCGAATTGACTTTGGATAAATATACCAAAGTACCAACATGTATTAACATTGGCCCACATCTTTCAACTATGACACCTTGGTTTAATCGTATTTATGAGTTTACTTTGGTTAAAACCCAAAGCACCAAAATAATATTATATTCCGGTCCCACAACATATACAACTTACATATTCATTTGTGCGGTCCAATCTCCGTTATCCATTTAAATTCTCCAAATCGACGAACATCGCTTGATATCACGCTCCAAATAGCACGATGGGTAAAACTTTAGAACTTACGTGAAATTAATGGTTTTTTAATTGTCAACGTTGACCCACAGCGACTATCGCGTTCACTCTAGAAATTACCGCTTACCATCTTTGAGCTATGCGAAAACCACAGGTTGGTTTTCAAAACCATCCATTGTTCTCCTTTACTCCATCATTTTGTTTTCATTTAAGTCGGGTTTCTAAACGAACTATGGTTCCAACATGAAATAATTCCACCACATATACGCCATACATCTTTCGTTTTAATGATATCAACCGGTCTTCAAACCCTCTACGGCATTCATTCCACACATGGCTTTAACCTCTATTATTCATTATACTGTGGTTTTATAATCGTTTATAAATACAATAAAGCCCCCCAAATGTGACTTCAAACCCTGGATCTCCTTCATTGTGTATACACAACAAAATGTGTAATATCTCCTAGAAATGCTTTATAGAAAGTCGGCTAATTGCGAAATACATCCAAGTAGATTTTATACCTCAATTTAGAAGTCTAAGAAATTTCTTTAATGGCATCAATCCATTCAGTGATCGATGCTAATTTATCAACATTTACAAGTCACACGAGAATCAATAAATGAATAATTAACCTTTTAAGAATACACGATCTCATACCTTCAATAATCCCATAGCTAAAAAATGATGGAAATTATTCTTCCATTTTTTGTCTAATTTTTTCTCGTAGGCTTACAAAACAAAACCCTAACGAGTTCAAAAAAAATTCTTCCTCTTTAAACCCTACTCTTGTAGCCTCTACCACTTTACTTCCTTTCTCTACAATAATTTGATCTAAATCTTATCTTCTCCCTTGTCGTGGTGCTGCTCCTTTGTGCTCCTTTTCCATCAATGACAATATTTCCAACGATCTCCCCCTTTGGCATTGATGGCAATACTCCAATGCTTCCTCCGGGAATTCCTTTGCTTGCTTTTCGAGAAGACCCTTTCTTCTTTTGGTTGCTTTTCCTCCCCCTTTGAGATCAATGAAAAAAGGGTTGCACATTTCCCAATGTAGTTTTGATCTTTTCATTTCCTCCGATCTTGAGGACTGTTCCATGCCCTTTGCTCCATTGTTCTAGCTCTTTTATTACAATTGAGTGACTACTCTCCCTACGGAGTGATGCTTTCTTGCTTGATATTGACTATCACTTGTCTTACGCAACGTCTTGTTTCTTGTATGGAGCCCTTATTATTATTTTTTTGTTTTTTTTTGTTTTTTTTTCTCAATCATATCGAAGTAACATCTGCAGACACTACCCCTAGTTTTTCTCTTAGATATTCGAATGGTTCTTTAGCAAGAGGTTTTGTGAATATGTCGATATTTGTTCCTTTGTTGGTACGTATTCCAACTTCACCAATTTACTGTGCTACTTGTTCTGCGAGGAAGTGGTACTTTATTGGGATGTGGTTTGTTTTTTGAATGAAGTACGAGGATTTTTTTATATACTTATTTCACTTGTATTGTCACATTTGATAGAAATGGGTTCATCAATGCTTACCTTCATGTCTTGGAGAGTTTTTTTCATGCACTTACTTGTGTGCAACATGAAGCTATCTGCTATGTAATCACCTTTCGGTGTAGATAGAGAGATAGAAGTTTTCTTCTTGCTTAGCCATGCCACGAATTTTTCCCAAATAAAATGCACCTCCACTTTTTTCTTTTTTTACATCATCCACACATTTGGCCCAATGCACGTCTGTGTATCTTTTGCTCAATGTAAAGCTTTTTCCTTTTGGATACCATAGGCCATAATGTGTAGTTCCTTGTAGATATCTAAATATTCTCTTGATTGCAAGTAAATGATTTTGTTTTTGGAGATGCTTGATATCTTGCCACAAGTCCTACGCCAACATAATGTCTAGTCTAGAAGCGGTTAGATATAGCAAACTTCCTATCATGGATCTGTAAATTTTTTGATCTACATTCGTTGATCCATCATTAGCACATAGTTTGCATCCGAGTGATCATGGGAGTTGACATAGGTTTGTAGTCTTCCATTTGAAACCTTTTCAACATTTCTCTTAAGTATTTTTCTTGCGAAATGAATATTCTGTGTTCTTTTGTTGAATTTTAAGTCCTAAATAGAAGGTGACCTCTCCAATCATTGACATCTCAAACTGCGATTTCATTTCTTGACAAATCCTTTTGCTAACTCATCTTTGTTGCTTCCAAACATGATGTCATCTACATACACTACTACAATTAAGAGTTCATTTTCATTAGCCTTTATGTACAAATTGCTATCTACTCCTCCTTTCTTGAACCCTTTTTTTTTGCAAGTATTTGTCCGACCTTGAATACCATGCATGAGGAGCTTGTTTCGAGACCATATAAGGCTTTCTTTTAATCGCACACATAGTCATGTTTATGCATTAATGAGAATCCTTCGGAGTTGTTCCATGTAGACTTCTTCCTCTGGATCTCCATTCAAGAAGCGAGACTTCACATCCATTTGATATACCTTGAAATCATGATAGCATGCAAAGGCCAAAAAGCATTTTGATTTCTTCCATTCGGATATAGGGGCAAAGTTTTCATCATAATAAAGACCTTTGATTTGAGAGTATCCCTTGCATACAAGTACGGCTTTATTTATGATTACCCGACCTTGTTCATTCATCTTATTCTTGAATATCCATTTTGTGCCAATGAAATTTTTCCCAGTGGGTCCTGGAATTAATTCCAAGGTATTGTTCTTCTCAATTTGGTCTAGTTCTTCATTCATACCATTTACCAGTTTTTGTCTTTGATGGCTTCTTCTAACTTCTTGGGCTCTATTTGAGATAGCATGGCTATGTATACTTCTTTTGTACTGTTCGGCAAGATGTCTTCTTGTACGGACCCCCACACTCTTGTCCCCAATGATTTGATCTTCTAGATGGTTCTTTTGAGTGTGTCTTGAGGGACCTTTTGAGTTTAATTCAATATCTTTTGTTTTCTTGCTATGTTCCTCATTATCTTGGTTCTCGACTTCATGATCATGCTGGGAGGATTGGCGCGAGCTTGTGCTTCTTGTTCTATTTGGTAGATCTTCGTCAAATCTTACATCAATGCTTTCCACAAATTTGTAGCGGTCTTTTGTTGTAGCACACGTAACCCTTACTCTTAGATGCATATCCTAAGAATATTCCTTCATCGGCTCTTACATCGAGACTTCCCCGAGTTTTTCATCATTATTTTTTTATGAAACACTTGCTTCCAAAGACTCTAAATTGCTTGATTGATGCGGAGTTTACCATGCCATAATTCGTAAGGAGTCTTGTCACAATTTGGTCTTAGATGAGCTTTGTTGAGAATGTGAGCAGTTGTGTGTATTGCTTATGCCCGGTAGGGTTTGGGGAATGTTACTTTCTTGCATCATAGCTGCGGAAATCTTTTGTAATGACCTTTTTTTCCTCTCTGCCACTCCATTACTGTTGAGGTGTACATTCGCAATTGTAAATTGTTGTTTTATCCCATGCTCATTGCATAGGTTTGCAAAATCATAGTCTATGAATTCACCTCCTCTGTACGATCTAATGCAATTTAGCTTGCATCTGTTTGATTTTACACAATGCCTTGAATATCTTTAATTTCTAAAGTGCTTGATTTATTTTGAGAAATGCCACCCACATCAATCCGGAAAAATCATCTATTATCGGCATGAAATAAGATTCTTCGCTTGGTGATTTAGTTCTTGAAGGTCCACACGGGTCCATGTGTACAAGTCTGAAGTGGCCTACTTGTCGATAGTTCATCTTTGGTCTTGAAATATGTGCGGGTCTATTTTCCCAATTGGCAAGATTTACATATAGTATTTGGAGGCTTCTTTATTGTAGGCATATTTACAGTCGCTTTCTTCTTGCTCAGATTGATGATGTGGTCAAAGTTTAAGTGTCCCAATCTTTTATGCCATAACCATGATTCATTAAGTTTGCTTATGTGGCATGCTTCATTCTCTTCTTCCAATATATAGACATTACTTTTCTGTTCTAAGACCTTTAATCAAGGTCTTTCCTATGGTGCTCGATCTTACCTCACAATCTTGGGCTTTTAAAAGGACCTCACAACATTTATCACACATTTGGTGACGCTTAGTAGATTTTCTTTCAGCCCATCCACAAATAGTACATCTTGAGCCTCTCCTCTTCCATTATTTGAAGTCGATGAGCCTTTTCCTTTGATTTTCATCTGCTTTATCATTTACTGAATTTTACATTTCTAGATTTATTTTCATCAAAGGTTACAAACTTGCTTCGATCTCCGGTCATATGCTTTGAGCATCCACTTGTCCATATACCATTGGCTTTTTCCGATCTTGAGCTATTAGAGCCGGGTCACACTTATTCAAATTATTTTTCCACTTTGCATGCGGCTATTGCGAGAAGATGGACCACATTCTTTGAGAGGACATTTGGAATACTTGTGTTAAATTTGATGGCATACAAAGCATTTGATTATATTTTTTAAAAAGGATTATGTGTACAAGTGAACTCTCCATTGTTCATAAATATCCTTAGGGTTTTAAAAATCAATCTTTGTCCATATGTTTTGCACTCCATGGCTTTATGGTCGAACCCCTTACAACAAAAAACAATACCCAAGTAAATGATTAGTGTATATGGCGAAGGGTTATCTTCTCCATTTGGTTGCTTGAGGTAGTCTTTTCATTTTTTTCATCCTTTTTCTAGGTTGAAATCTATTATTTTTTGTCCGATAGTATGCTGCAATATGTCCCCGGTTGTGACGGGAAAAACAAGTGACATTTCTCATAGGTGGAAATAATCTCCTTTGAGATCTTCGAACTTTTTCGGTTAATCTTCGGGGAACAATTGAAATTTTTGCAAGCTTTGCTTTCTTCTTCCTCTCATTCTTTGTCTCTTGATGTTGCTTTGCTTGTTCTGTTTGTTTCATCACACATCAAATTCTTCTTGGCATCTGCTTCTTTGGTTCCTTTTTGAGTTGCTTCATCATTCCTTTTAATTTTTTCCTTCTCAGAGGTCTCCATGGAGGCAATCGCATCTCCAAAGCTGCTGACACCCCCTGCTCCTTTCTTCTATCGGTCTTCTAGGCGCAATAATCTCGGATTGCTTGAGAGTTAGTTTTTCTTTTTGCGGCTTTCACAAAAATGATATTAGGTTATGTAGAAATTTGCCGAATAATGATTAATTATCCACGAGACTATCCACGATCACATATCAATTCGAATTCATATGCAACACATAATCTCTTCCACTCGGATCATCACACATGCGGAAATAAAACAAGCGATAGCACATCAAATCATCATACACATTAACACGGTATGTATGGGGAAAGCTTATAGCTAAAAAATCCCGCAGACTATTGTGTATATTATAATGGAGAACACATGTAACAAACTCGGTACAATACTCCTCACAAGTACTCAGTACTATCTCATGAAGTTACACACAAACTAGCTTGGTTTTGAACAAGTCACGGGCTCAAAACACATCCACTAATTGCCTTACTCTATTATGCAATCATGGCTCGTCTAAATAGAGATCCAAGGTTCGAATCTCATTGGCTTGACGGCGCAATCATCACGGGAAATTGCCTCCAAGTGTGGTGCAAATCTCATGCACAAGCGATGTCTGAAAGCGATAGATTTGTACTCACCCTTTCATCTACCTCTTTCCTTTGGTCTCCCGCGAGGCTTGTCCATGCCTTTGTAGTGAGCTGATGTGTTCTTGAGTTGAATAATGAGTTACTAATTAATGGATTAAATAACATTTAATTCACTCCACTCATTACTATTTGATTAGCTAGTTAAACTAATCTCAACTAGTTCAACTAAGTTAAACCGAACACAACTCCACCAAGTTGTCTCATCAACTCCACCAAACTTCGCCATTGAAGTCCTAACTGAATTCAACCATGCATGAGCTCACCAAACCCTTAGGAATAGCGTAATTCCTGCTGTCGGATGCATGAGCCATACTGTAGCTCGAGCGAAGTGCTCCAAGAGAAATAAGCGAAGTTTAGAGTCCAAATATTATTAAGGGTAAATAATATTTGACTTCCCTATTTTTAGGATAGGCGGTCTAAAAATAGACTTCGACCTATAGGTCCAAAAATAGAGGTCCATCTATTTTTACCAACATGACCAATACTCCAAGAATAACATCACACCTAACCCTGGACCATGCTTCATATGTCTAAAAATAGACATAGTCTAAAAATAGACTTTGCGCCGAGAATTTGCACTGCGGGCCCACTTAGTGAAGGCGAATTCATTTCACTAAGCTCCATCATCTTGCTACATTTTCAACACTCCCTCTCGGCAAGATATGGATTATCTACAACCCTATCCTGCCTCTGTAGAATTCGAACTTTCTCTGGTGAGCGCCTTCGTCAAGATGTCGGCATCACGATCCTCCGTGGGAACATATGAAAGCATCATGATTCTCCGGCGAACACAATCTACGATATGATGATACCAATTTGTGAAGCCATGCTTGCCTCAAGCGATCCTCCTTGTACGTTACCATGAACCATATCCCAATGTGCCACTAATATAACGCAATATATGCTTGCACGCCTTCCAAAAAGAGCTTGGTAGGCTTAACCATAGCTTTGAAAGCGTGAGTTAACGACATAGCATATATCGGGTCGTGTATTGACCGGATACATAAACAACCCCCACCAATCAGTCGATAGACGGTGGCATCCACTACCTCGCTAAAGTAGTATCCTTCTTCCTCCAACCACCGGGAAGAGGAGTGTCAACAAGCTTGCGGCCTTGCATGTTGAACCTCTCCGGAATCTCCTGGGCATACTTTCTCGAGAAACAAACGATCCTCCACTACTGTTTGCCAAATCTCCAATCCCGGGAAATAATGAAGGATGCCCAAGTCCTTCATCTCAAACTCTCGTGCAAGATCCTCCTTTCATGAAATTATCAACTTCTCATCGCTAGTCAAAATCAGATCATCTACATACGGTACGATGATCAACGGCTTCCCCTCCACCACAATGCGAGTACGGAGTTAGGATCCGCCTCACTCTTGGAGAATCCAAGCCGGTGAAAGTAGTTGTCTATCCGAGTGTACCAAGCACGAGGTGCTTGCTTCAGCCGTGCGGTTCTCTCTTGAGTTGGCACACATGCGACTCACGCTGCGAAGATCTCGAAACCTTCGGTGCTCTATGTACACCTCCTCCTCAATGACTCCATTGAGGAACGCGATCTTCACATCCATCCGATGGATGTGCCACCCCATCTACGGCGAGAGAGCAAGGATCGTCCGTATGGAAGAGTACCTTGCGACGAGTGCAAAAGTCTCCTCATAATCGATCCCCTCGATGCGGCGAAAAGCCACGGGCGACAAATCTCGCCTTGTACTTCTCCACACTCCCGTCGACGCTTTGCTTCACTTTGTAGATCTATCGCGAACCCACCACCGATTTCGCCTCCGGTCTTGGGACAATCTCCCATGCACTCTTTCGATGATCGAATCATATTCTTCGATCATGGCATCAACCCATGCGGGTTCCTCCACGGCTTCCTCAAAAGAGGATGGCTCCAGTCATGACACATTGACTCACAAGAGGCATGTATCCGATGTGCGGTCCGGTGGCCCCCTGTCTGCTCTGTTGTCTGTCTCGTAGGTGGTCCTACAACCTTCTCGCATCTCGAGCCGGTCGCTCGGCTTACGTAGTGCGCATGCGCCCTGCGATGGTTGGCGGCTGCATGGGTGGTTTCTTCCACCTCCCGAACTTCCTCTTGTGGGCTGATCCACATGCGGAAGCTCCTCCTTAGGAACTAACGACTCCTCATACGCATGCAAGTGTAGCTCCCTCTCAAGTGAACAACGCATGGCTTTCTCCTCCTGAAACTTGATATCCCGTCGCACAATAGTCTTGCGTCGTACGAAAAATACATCCGATAGTTGTGGGGTGTATTAGTGTACCCCACAAATATTCCAACCTCTACGGTTGGATCCGACTTCCTTCTTGCATCCTTCGTCACATGCATGTAGACGGAGAGAGCAAGATCCACAAATGGGGAAATATCGAGGCCTCTTGCCCAGAATAAGCCTCCTCCCGGTGTACTCATTCCAAGAACCTTGTGAGGACAACGGTTACTTTGCTCTGCTACTGTATTGGATGCCTCGGCCCATGCAGGTGAAGGGGTAGGCCCACGATCATGCAACATCGCCCGTGCAACACCCACGATCGTTACGTTCTTCCTCTCGGCCACCTTTGTTCTGCTTTGTGGGTTATGGGGTGCGATGAGCTCTCTCAGAATCCCTACGCGGCTGCGAGAACTCCTTGAATTCGGACGAGATGAATTCACCACCATTGTCGCTCCTTAGAGCAATCACTTTCTCCCTACTCCTTCTCGACCGGTGCTTTAAACTCACGGAACTTCGTGAATGTATCGCTCTTCTTCGCATGAAGAAGATCCGGCCTCTCGAGAGAAATCATCAACAAAGATCATGTAGTACTTGCGCTTTCTTTGTCGAAACAGGCGAGAAAGGACCACACACGTACGTGTGAACTCTCTCAAGGATCGTCGTGGTGCGACTATCCTTCTCGTGAAAGGTGGCTTTCACATACTTCCCCAAAGGTACACCCCTTGCCTCTGATGCGACTACGCAAGAGTGCCCTTAGGAAGCCCGGTAGAAATCTGTGCGGGATCTTCAAAGCTCCATGGTGAAGGTGGCCCAATCTCCTATGCCACGGTTCGCCCTCATCATCCCGAGCTCACCACTTCTCCCTCCTTGCATGCCATTGCTGCGCGGCCATCTACCTGCAAGCGATAAAGGTTCTTGGTTCGAACCCCTATCTTCGGGTCTCTCCGGTAGTCTTCTTGCGCGGGAAGTCTTTTCTGCGCTAGAAGACCACATCATACCCCTTATCCTCCAACATCTCCACGGAGATCAAGTTCTTCTTCAATCTAGGTACATGCATGACATCCCTCAATACAAAGGGTTTACCGAGACTCCCTGCGAAAGGATATGGTACCGATACCGATCGCATGCTTGTATCTACCATCATCGCCCATCTCGATGTGCACACCCAAATCTTTGTCCTCCGGATACGAGAACAAATCCCGATCTCCCGATCATATGAAATGACGCACTTTGCATCCAAGAACCACACCGATCCCATCACACTTGAAACCAAGCATCCAATCAGTGAAAATTCAAGCTCAAACTTTGAATCCAAAGCTTCTCCATCTGCAGATCTTCCCGCTTGCTTGTTTTTCTTCTTCTTTGGACAATTGGTAGCATAATGTCCATGATCATGGCAGTGAAAACACTTCACTTTCGCCATATCCTGCTTCTTGCCCCTTGCACCGGAATGAGAAGTTTTCTTACCCTTCTCCTTCTTTTCTTTGGTAACCAAAGCGCAATTTTCTTCATCAGCTCCCTTTGATGAAGATTTGTCCCTGGTAGTCCTCCTTATCTCCTCCTGCATGAGATCCGCCCAAAGGCGCTCCCATCCTGGAAACTTCTCCCGACCCTTGACACTATCTTGATATGAATGCCAAGACTTCAGAAGACCAAGGAGAGCTAGGTCCACCATGTCCTCATCTTCGACAGTCACCCCCACACTTCCCAGCTCATCTACGCATTGAGTGAACTTCGTGAGGTATTTGGCGATACTTTGTCGCCTTTCTCTATCTTGATGTTCTGAGCTTATCTTTGAGCGCCGGCTTCCTGGTCGCTCCTACTCTGGAATAGATCCGTCAAATCTTTCCACATTAAATATGGAGAAGCCTTTCCATGCGGGGCTAGATACAATATGATCCTTGACGCCCTCCAACGGGATCCTTCGACATTTCACCATATTCTTTTGCCATGCTTCGACTTCGACGGGATCGATGGGCCTTTGGACATCCGTATCCATGAACTCCTTGATCCATTATCTTCTAATATTGCCTCCATGCGATCCTTCCATGCAACATAATTTGAACTGCCTTCAAGAGCATATTCGAGTCGCAAACCGTTGAAAGACATTTTCAACTCCGACACCAAGAAAACAAAGCTGCTGCAAAATTCGAATTCCACCTCAAAGCTCAACCGCTCTAGATCCGCGAGAACAAATTATTTCTAGCACAAAGATCGACTGCAGGGGGGCATTCTTTGGATATATCACCTTTCAAAGGGAAAGGATGGATCCGAGCTACAGCCCGCATGCGGAGCTCATGTCTACCGAAATAAGTTTGTAATCACTTTGTGATGATCGATCTACTGCTTCAATAGCTCCGATACCATGTAGAAATTTGCTGAATAATGATTAATTATCCACTTTGAGACTATCCGATCACATATCAATTCAAATTCATATGCAACACATAATCTCTTCCACTCGAGATCATCACACATGCGGAAATAAAACAAGCGATAGCACATCAAATCATCATACACATTAACACGGTATGTACGGGGAAAGCTTATAGCTGAAAACCCCCATAGCTATTGTGTATATTATAATGGAGAACACATGTAACAAACTCGGTACAATACTCCTCACAAGTACTCGGTACTATCTCATGAAGTTACACACAAACTAGCTTGGTTTTGAACAAGTCACGGGTTCAAAACACATCCACTAATTGCCTTACTCTATTGCGCAATCATGGCTCGTCTAAATAGAGATCCAAGGTTCGAATCTCCTTGGCTTGACGAGGGCAATCATCATGGGAAATTGCCTCCAAAGTGTGGTGCAAATCTCATGCACAAGCTGATGTCACAAGCTGATAGTTGTACTCACCCTTTCATCTACCTCTTTCTTTACGGTCTCCACTTGAGCTTGTCCATGCATATGTAGTGAGCGAGTGTGTTCTTGAGTTGAATAATCGAGTTAATAATTAATGAATTAAATAATATTTAATTCACTCCACTCATTACTAGTTGATTAGCTAGTTAAACTAATCTCAACTAGTTCAACTAAGTTAAACCGAACACAACTCCACCAATTGTCTCATCAACTCCACCAAACTTCGCCATTTGAAGTCCTAATTGAAGTCAACCATGCATGAGCTCACCAAACCATTAGGAATAGCATAATTCCTACTGTCGGATGCATGAGCCACTTACGTAGCTCGAGCTGAAGTGCTCGAAGAAAGTAAAGCTGAATTTTAGAGTCCAAATATTATTAAGGGTAAATAATATTTGACTTCCCTATTTTAGGATAGGCGAGTCTAAAAATAGACTTCGACCTATAGGTCCAAAAAATAGAGGTCCATATATTTTTTACCAACATGAAAAATACTCCAAGAATAACATACTGCAACCCTTGGACCATGCTCCATATGTCTAAAAATAGACATAGTCTAAAAATAGACTTTGCGCGGGAATTTTCACTGCGGGCCCACTTAGTGAAGGCGACTTCATTTCACTAAGCTCCATCATCTTGCTTTGCATTTTCAACGGGTTATCCTCTACCTTTGATTAGGCTGGTTTCTCCTTTTTAACCTATCACGGTATTTATGAGAGATATTTGAGCATTTAGTATTTTATTCAATTTGTTCGGTGCTTGTCATCCGAGGAGTGTTCATTGTCAATTCCCTTTGGGTGTGTTCTAATTTCTTTCTCGGGCATACTACTTCTTCTTCCAATTTTTTCTTGCTTTTGAATTTTATCCTTAATTTTCTTTAGTAATGTGTCTTCCACCTTCTTAGCTTCTTCAAGTTCTATTTTCAATTGAATGAGGTCTTGAATTTGGTACCTCTTTTAAATATTTGAGAAGAATGTCTTTTTGTTTTATTCACTTGATTTTAAGTCTGTCTATTTCTTCTAGGGCACTTCCTAGCTCCCCCTCAAGATCTACCTCACCTTCTTCCTCATCTTCTAGAAGGAATCCTTCAAACTCTTCCTTGGCCATCAACACAAATTCATAGGTTCCTTCTTCATTTGAGGATTCATACGACTTTTCGGATGCCTTTGCTATCTTCTTTGAGCATAAAGTGATTTTCTATTGAATCTCTTCCCTTTTTGCCGAGTTATTTGTTTTGGTTTTTCTCTTGTCTCTTGAGTCCGATTCTTTGTTTTCTTGTAAGGACACTTTGATGCATAGTGCCCAACTCTTCCACAATCAAAGCATTTAAATGGAATCTTACCTTTATACTTACCTAAGCCTCTATCCAATCTTCGACAAATTTGGCCTCTTCTTCATCGAACGGGGAGCATGTATCTTCCTTTTCTTATTTTCTCTTCTCAGCCTTAAAGGTTGCCTCCCTCACATTTGAATTCCTTTGTGGAAGTCTCATCTCATAGGATGTTAAGTTTCCAAGTAATTGGTTCATGGTCAATGTTTCCCAATCAACTATTTCTTCTATGGTAGAAACCTTGGGATTAAAAGCTGGATGGTAAATATCTCAATATATTTTGAACAATTACAAATTTTCTAATGATTTATCCTGGAGCTTCCATATTATTCATAATTTACGCAACCTTTAAGAAGAAGTCTGGCAACATCTTCTTCTTCATTCATTTTTATATTTTCAAATTTGGCTCGATAGACTTGTAGTTTGGCCATCTTCACCTTTTTTATCTCCCTCATGGATACTTTCTAATGTATCCCATATTTCTTTGGTAGTCTTGTTGTGCATTACTTTGATAAATTCCACCTCACACGGACCACTTAAGAGAGCATTGATGGCTTTGGCATTAGCTATAAAATCTTGTTTGGCTTCTTTCTCTGTGTCATAATCCTTTGGGGCATATCCTAAATCCACGGTAGCCCAAACTTCTATTCTTAGAGAAATTATGTACGTCCTCATTCTTATTTTCCGAAGGTATAATTTGTGCTAGTAAACATAGGGGCTTTATTTGTTGAGCATCCTTCTAGACTAGTCATCTTGGGGGACCAAGGATCTCCTTCCAATTGTTAAACTAATACGAAGGAACTTGCTCTAATACCAATTTTTGAACCCTTGATTAAATTGAGAGGGGGTTGAATCGGTTTAATACGATCATGGTCTTGTAAAAATTTCTTTTACACTTATTAACATCTTCATTTCATGATCAACTTGATATACAATGGAACAACAATCTTAATAAGTGAGCGAGCAGGTATAAATGCAGATTAAATACGGAATATCAACACATAATCATCATGCACATAGACAACATATATAAGTGGAAACCCATAAGGGAGAAAACCACATATTATTATTGTTTTGATGAAAAGGAAAAGCTCCAACTCCCTCTCACAAATGATTTTATGTAGGCTCCAACCTATAGGAGGCTACTACCTCAATTCTACAAGCTACAACTTGCAAGGAAGCTCCAACACCCATCTGTTTTCTACGAGGCTACAACCTACGAAGGGTCCTACCTCGGCCGGCTACAACTAGACATATATCAAGCTACAACTTGATATGGAAGCACCAACTTCCTCACACTACTATGAAAACACATGCTTGATATACCGGATATCGGCTCTATTATATTCCTTCTTCACTATTGTCATCCATCCTTCATATCTTCCTTATATTATCTACGGATCTTCACATGACTTCTCTGTCTACTCCTTATTTTTCTTACACTCTCTCACTTCTTTCTCCATTCTATAACTCCTTATGCATATGTTGGTAACATTATTTATAGATAACACCTCATAACTATTTTTCATTCCACGGGGAATTCGAAATGAACATTTATGACTCTTTGCCTTCCCCCTTCTCATTTTCTTGTCCGGCACATTCGGAATAATATAACGAGAATGTATACATTTTTGTATTACAATGGATTTTTTTCTTTACCAATGGAGACTTGCCTTTGCATCACAAACAATATAAATTCAATAATACATTTACGAGTTACAATCAACCATTTACTCGGCACTTTTGGTTTCTTAGCTTTGTTGAGCATTCTTCCTCTTCTTCTTCTTTGTCCTTTTGTCTTTTACGTTATGCCATTATATTCCGGCTACTGCTACATAGCTTCTCTGTTTCTTCCCTTACCTGTGTCTTTTGTGTTGTGTTCACCCTTTTTTATCTTCCCATGCTGCCGCTCACTTTGTCTTACACGAGTTCTTGATATGCGTGCATTCCATTCCTTTATGACTGTAGAGTATGGCCCACATAGTATTTCCTTTATGCCCACGACAGATTACAACTGCGGGCTTTAGTCATCATACATACATTTAAAATAATCAACGGTGTAAACATTATACAATGGCGCATTTAACATATATGAAACAAGAGCTTACGGGTTCCCCACCGGACTTCAATTCCTTTAGATTTTAGCTTTGAACTATATCGCATCCACTTTCTATCGCATTTTGGTATTTCAATCGTTCTTTGATATATGGCTCTTTTGATCTCCGATGCGATTTACAAAGGGAAAATCCATACTCCCAGACTTGAAAACTTTTCGGCTTCAACTTCGATCTCCATTGCATCCTCTCTTTTTTATCGCACTTACGTGATTCCGGTTATCCCATGTGCCTTCATCCATCTAATCTCCCGATATGCGATATGCGACGGGTCCCCAGGTTGACTTTATCGCCACTTCACATCGCAACTTCTATAACTTGCGAATTCTTATCACATAAGCATCCGCGATTGCGATATGTGATATCTCTCCTACCTCGATTGCGATATGCGATCACATCGCATCACAACTTTGTTCATCCACTTCACGGTATGTGATGAAATTCGCATTGCTTGATGTGCGATATTGTGCTTGTGTCACCACATGTCCCTTCGCATCGCCACATCGCATCACATTGCTCTTGCTTCCAATTTATGATCTGATTTTCGCCGATGTAATCATCACCGTTGATACTGTCCGGATATACGGTCCTCGTTGCTGCTAGCACTTCGATTAATACTCAAGTGCTAGCATAATATCATCTCCACTTATGATTCTCAACTCTAAGGTTTAAACACAAGATATCAACATTACAAAAATATATCCGGGCCTGATTTCCTGACGATCAATCTCACTTTTCAAAAAAAATATGGTTATAAACCATGATAAACCCAATGGTAATAAATTCATATGTGGAAGCTTTAATATCAATTTTTAAACAAACCATAATAAAAACCCATTCATTTATCTCTTGACTATACCAAATCGACTTTGGATAAATATACCAAAGTACCAACTTGTATTAACATTGGCCCACATCTGTCAACTATCACACCTTGGTTTAATCGTATTTATTAGTTTACTTTGGTTAAAACCCAAAAGCACCAAAATAATATTATATTCGGGTCCCACGGCATATACAACTTACATATTCATTTGTGCAGGTCAATCTCCATCATCCATTTAGCCGCTTGAATTCGACGAACATCGCTCGATATCGCGCTCCAAATAGCATGATGGGTAAAAAATTTAGAACTTACACAAAATTAGTGGTTTTTAATTGCCACGTGTCAGCCCATGACCACTATCACGTTCATTCCGGCAATTACCGCTTACCATCTTTGACCTATGCGAAAACCACCGGTTGGTTTTCAAAACCATCCATTTGTTCTCCTTCACTCCATCGTTACTGTTTTCATTTTAGCTCGGGTTTATAAATAGAACTATGGTTCCAACTTGAAATAATTCCACCACGGCTATGCCATACATCTTCTGTTCTAGTGATATCAGCAGTCTTCAAACCCTCTCGGGCATTCATTCCACACATGGCTTTAACCTCTATTATTCATTTTACTGTGGTTTTATAATCATTTATAAATACAATAAATCCCCCAAATGTGACTTTAAACTACGGATCTCCTTCACTTGTGTATACGAGACAGAATGTGTAATATCTCCTTGAAATGCTTTATACGAAGTCGACAATTGCGAAATACATCCGGAGTAGATTTTATACCTCAATTTAGAAGTCTAAGCAATTTCTTTAATGGCATCGATCCATTACGTGATCGATACTAATTTCTCAAAATTTACAAGTCATGCATAATCAATAAATAAATAATTGACCTTTTGAGAATACACGGTCGCATATCTGCAATAATCCCATAGCTCAAAAAATGATGGAAATTCTTCTTCCATTTTTGTCTAATTTGCTCAGTGAGGCTTACAAAACAAAAACCTAACGAGTTCAAAAAAAATTCTTCCTATCTAAACCCTCCTCTTGTATCCTCTACCACTTTACTTTCTTTCTCTGCAAAAATTCCATACGAGATAAATCTTGCTCCCTTGTCTTGGTGCTGCTCCTTTGTGCTCCTTTGCCATCAATGACAATATTTCCAATATCTTGTTGTGTGCGGACCACGTTGGTTGTGTGCACGAGGCAATATTTAGGGAATGTAAGAAGATTTTTGATAAGTAATATATGTGAAGTATTTATGAACATATGATGTTATCGGATATGTTCTATTATGATTGATGCGAACTAAGATTGTACGTTAAGTTGTGAACTCGTCTATTTTATCTCGTGATATGAAAGTATACGCACTTAGTATATTACTCCGTTAAGAATGTTGTTGCACTTCTTGTTGCATCTCTGTTAATAACGTGAATTATGTGTGTTGATAATATTGGCTATGATTATGCTATTTTATGGTTGTAATCGATGATACACACTTGGATACGAACTCGCTCGAGAAGATGCGATAATAACTATAGTCTGGTTACATTACGGAACACTTTGCGAATCATCCTTTAGTGTAGATATGATAATTGCGGACCCTGTGTTATTATGCACTCTCTCTCGGGGTGCGGAAACCTACTTCTAGCACCCTCCCATACTACTTCGGTCGAGACTTTGACCTACGTGAGCGGAGTCCCTTTGCCGAAAAGGGCTTGTAGTATAGGGGTTTGTTGACAAACCTTCACCTTCGAACATCGGGTGAAGACCCCTCCGAGCCAACAAATGGTTTTGTTCTTTGAGGCCAGGAGAATTTTGAGCGAGATATTTGGTAATTCCAAGGCCGTATTGGAAGCATAGCAAAGAAAGAAATCGATGAGTGGTTTGAAAATCAAGTTCGAGAATTCCTTTTGTAAAAGAAAAATTGCACTTGTGAACTTAAGCTGCAGGAGAAGTGGAAAAAATAAGTATATTTTCATGGAAAGCTATAAGATTTTCTTGGTAACTTTTGCAATTGAGACTGCGCGGAGTGGCTGCAAGGGTCGGGTCAAGTTTCATAATTGTTGGAAAGACGAGACGGGGTCACGTAGTGGACCCGAGAACTAATACGGCGAGTTGGAAAATGCGATAATACCATTACTTGCACGGTATATCATTGGGTGGACGAGTGTGATAGGAGGATTTGTGACCGAATTTGCAATCGATCAATTTGAGTCCTACTTAGAAGCGAGAGAAGAGGTTCTTCGAGGGTTTCCGGGGGTAAGTTTCTAAAAAACTTTGTTGTTACTAATTAAGAGCTTATTGTGCGAGAAAAGTATCTTGTGTATCCATACCGAGTGAATGAGCTACGGTCAAAGTGAGGGTACAACGCACAATGGTAAATACTATCGGACCAACCAAGAAGGAGATAGATCTTCCTATAGTCTAGTAAGGGAGAGCGAATACACGAGTCCTCCGGCCACACCATTTTGAAACCAACATAGGGGAAAGAGCTCGCCTACACCTCCGCCACCACGAGAAGACGACATGGTCGTGCACAGTGAAGTTACCTACATTTAAGGGTGTGTGAGATGAAGACATGCATCGAGTTCTATTTTATTGCGGGATCCATATGGACTACGCAAAACATAGCTAGTGATGTAGTGAAAGAGGCAGAACTATCCCTTGCCTTTGAAGGAAGAGCTTGAGAGTGGTACATGGGATACATCGGCTGACATGCGAACACAACCATTGAAGAGATTAATAACGCCTTAAAAAAATAGTTCAAGAAGCCTAAGTCCTAATCACAAATAGTGGTGGACCTAAAGGATTTCAAAGCGAGGGCCTTACGAGGTACGTAGCGGGAGAGCCAATCGAGCGAGCGAAGAAAGGTGATCGAGGAGAAGGAGGATTCACAGCCATATATTTTTATTGGATTGGAAATAGACTTGTCAAGACAAAAACCTAATGAAATCTATGAGAAATAATGATGGATGTCATGTCGATATAAGGAAATTAATGAGTGAGATGGTCACTCTACAAAAGATATTACAGAAATAATTATTTTTCTTTTTCATGCCACCCCATGATGATCTCTTGGGTTTGAGGCTGGCTTTCAGGTTTAGTGTGATGGTCCCATTTTCTACTTCTTTTTACCTCATGGTTGTTGGGGGTCCTTTAGAAGTGCGTATTGAGCATAATTCATAGGTAGCCATGCTAAAGCATGGTCATACTTTATATTCATGATCAAACATAAAGAACATGTTGACCATGGTTATCCATAGTCAACATGATCTACCATGATTAACCATAGTCAAGCACGGTTGTCACAATTGACCATGGTGAAACATGGTTAACCATATATAACCTTAGAAAATGTGATCAACCATTGCGAAAAAAATGTTTGCACGTGAAAAAATTTGATCCCTCTAGGCTCATGTTAAATGCTTTGTATTTAAGATGGATCTACGCTGGTATATATTGGACACATTACTATGATAATTTGTATCATTAAAATAAATTTATAGTTAATATATATCTTGCATCTTAATCTATTATTCATTAAGTAAGTCTCAATTAACTTCGTTTTTAACACAAAAGTACAAATAATAAATAATAAATAAATTATATTATTACTCTCATTCAACATTTAATTTGATTGTAAAAAAAATATTACTCTAAAATGGTTCAAACCTCGTACAATAGTATGTAATGATGATGGTGATAATGATGATTATCATCCACTAAGGCAAAATATGGTATATAAGAAGCCATAAAGATATTACTCAAAATTCTTTAGAATTTTATTGTTATGCTCATAAAGCATTAAAAAGAAGTGTTTCAAGATCACCATAATTTTGTTTAGTTAAAATATCAAAAAAGGTTGGTAGTGCCACAAATATTTTGAAATTTAAATCCAATATGAGTTTAAACTAGATGATCTAAGAGGGTTTTTCATCTTCAACCATATTACAAGTGTTACAAAGGTGATAGAATTTTAAGTTGTGCCAACCTTGCCCTAGTAATGATGGTAACTTAACACATACATGATATTTAACATATGAGATTATAATTAAATGGGTTAATAATAATAACATACACAATAATGCACTTAAAAACAACATCTTCTAAACTTGGTCTATTAAAACAATAGTGGAGTAGCTAATTAGTATTCTATTGATTATAAACCATTTAAACACTTAATGAAACAAATTTAGACACTTGTAATAATGTTTGAAGTGAGTTTTCCTTAATATTCCTTATTATAATTGATATAAATCAAATTTGTTGTTTTGTTTCATTCTAATTTATAAAAAAAATGATTTTGATCATTGAACAACACAACTAGACTTATAAAATATTTCGTTATAGATTTTGAGGTGGTGCCAACATTGTACTCAACACGGGGAAAAGTAGTTAGTGTCAATTTAAAATGGTCAATAATAGTAAGAAACACAATATTAATATATTGTTAAATAACTTTATAATAGGTAAGATTTTTTTTTACAAAATCTATTATTCACTAGTCAAATGTAGTACATAAATATAAATATTCATGATAATAGAAATAGTGTAAGGAATCTAAGTTTTAGATGAATGTCAATATGTTCTTTTCAATATAATATCCTTAAACACTCCAGGGAATAAAAACTAAACATTTGTAATAAACAATTTAGTCAATTTTCTCTTGTATTTGAAAATAATCAAATTGTATTACTTTGTTACTATTATATTTCATGATTGATTTTGATAATTAAAATGATTGGTAATTGAGAGAGGCTAGGCTCATTCTATAGCCTAGTATGAGGGGATGTGTAAGTTTGTACATTTCCATGCCCTTTTTAAATTAAAAATAAAAAAATAAAAAATATGTTCTAAATAGAAAAAAATAAAATATTTTTTTAAATACAAAAATAATATCGACTATAGTTAAAAAAAAATGTATGTAATGATGATTATCATCCACTAACACCAAATATGGTATAGAAGAATCCATAAAGATATTACTCAAAATTCTTTAGAATTTTATTGTTATGCTCAAAAAGCATTAAAATAAGTGTTTCGAAATCATCATAATTTTGTTTACTTAAAAAATCAAGAAGGTTGGTTGCGCCACAAATATTTTGAAATTCAAATCCAACATGAGTATAAATTGGATGATCTAAGAGGGTTTTTCATCTCCAACCATATTACTAGTGTTGCAAAGGTGATAGACTTTTAAATTGTGCCAACCTTGTCTTAGTAATAATCGTAACTTAACCCATACATGATATTTACTATATCCGATTATAATTAAATGGTTTAATAACATACAAAAAAATTATTTTCATAAAGTTTATAACGATAACATACAAAAAATTATTTTCATAAGATAACCTTAACGAGACTTAGCTTTTAGTACAAACCATAGAAAATTTTAAAAGAGATAATGTAAGGAATCCAAGATTAAGATGTGAAAGATTTGCTTTTGTAAGTTTATATAAATTTGTTTTATATAGTTTACCATGATAATTTTTTTCACAAAAATGGTGAATATCTACATCAAAATGTGTAAACTAAGTGATTTATAATTCAACATTTTGAAAAAAGCTGAACCTAGTTAAAGTTATAAATTCTAGATCAACAGAAAGCTTCCAAATTTAATGAAATATGTGTTTTAGGAATGATTTCTTATACGGAACCTTCTTGAGAATAGATCAAGGAAAATTGATGTGCATGCATGACAACTTGTTCCTTGGTTTGGGTTCCTACCTTAGCAATATCTTCAACAATTCTAGGCAAGATAGACTTGGTAAACCACTCATGCAACAACTCATTAAGAGACTTGGTTCAAAATAGGCTTTTCTTCTTCTCCTCTCATGTATATGATTAGAAAGTGGGTGGAGGTGTCCCAACATAAGTTAGTGAGTATATTGGTTCCTTTTTTCATACCTAAGAAGTAGTTGGTAATGGTTAGTGGCACTTTTTAAGATAAATGTACCATTTTTCACCACCGATAAGAGTCCATTGAAAAAGGATGCGACCCTAATGATAACATCAATGAAATATTTGGAGGAGAGCCATAAATATGAATTATGGGTCTTCGTCAAGTTTACCATTGAACTTGGTAATGTCGGCTAGCAGTATAGGTGGGACAATGGGCCATATAGGGTTATGCTTTATGAGATCGGTAATAAAATTTTAAAGATCCGGTAGTTCAAGGGTTTCCAAGATGGGTGATGTAATTGATTCTTCGGAGGGTTAAGTGCCCACGTATGATTGAGGTAGAGGAGGTGCTTCAGCCATAACATGGGTTCTAGTAGTGGTTTAACTCAAGGAAGTGGTTTGACTAGAGGGAATAACTCAAGAACACATGTTTACAACTTTAAGGTTAGCTCCCCTAAGGGGAATGCCCCGTAGAACAAAAGGATTGTCGAAAATTTTGTTGACCTCGAGGATCAAAGCATATGCGAGGAAGAGATGCTCATATATCAAAAGGTTAGCAATATAGGTTGGTACCTAAAGGATTAAATGAAGTATCGGGGAAATGGTGCCTAACCCCATGGGAATTCAAATGAAATAGAAGGTTCCCCTTAAATATTGACTCCCTAATGATTAACAACCTCGAGGAATGTTATCCCATCGAAAAAACATAAGTTCCACAAATTGTGCTAAGGAATGGCATGGACTTAGTGTGATTATTCCAACCAAATACAAATAAAGTATTGGGTATGAATGAACTACTTATGAATTTACGAGAACCAATAGTGGGCTTTGTAGATTCATATGTGAAGTCATCCATATGTTGACCACCATGGACAACCATGGTTAACTTCAGCCATGGGAAACCATTCTCAACCTTACTTTAGCAAATTTTACCATGCCTAGTGCGAGCAACATTGCCAATGATGGTCAAACATATGGTCAATCATGGTCAACTATAGCTTTTCATGGGTACCAATAGGAAACCACAAGTAGCCATCTTTGAAGCATGGTCATACTTTATATTCATGATCAAACATAAAGAACATGTTGACCATGGTTATCCATAGTCAAGATGATCTACCATGATTAACCATAGTCGAGCACGGTTGTCACAATCGACCATGGTGAAACATGGTTAACCATATATAACCTTGAGACAACGTGATCAACAAGTGCCAAGTGGTCAACGAGGCCAAGTTGTCAATCATAGTTAAGTGGTAAAGCAATGCAAAAATATGGTCAACCATAATTGAGTGTTGAACCATAGACAACCATGTATGGTCAATCCATGTCCATCCATGGTTGAACCAAGATTGACCATGGTCAATTTGATCATACATGGTAAACCAAGGTTATTCATAATCTATCATAGTATAGTATAGTTAAATGTGGACAACTATAATTAGCTATGGAAACCCATAGTCAACCACATCATGACCATAATAAACCATCATCAACCATAAGTTGAACATGTTGAGGAATAGTGGACCATGTCAACAAAGGCCATCTATAATCAACTATTGTCTACGATCCTCCCCAAATACCTCCACCATCATCTAACAACAATAACTTAAAATAAAAATAGGTTATAATAATAATAATAATATATTTTTAAGGTCATGCCCATATCAAATATTGAATTTGTGTTATAAAACCCCCTTAGCTTTCTATAAATTTGAACCTATAACCTATTATGAAAAAATTACATGACTTGGGTCAATCGAAGTAAATTATTGGTAATAAAATAACATAACATAGTCATTAAATAATAAAAAAGCTGTAGTGATTATAAGTATACAAATAACCATAGAAATGAGGAATATAATGTAACTTTTTGTTTCAATGTTTGAAATACTGGAAAGTATAATGTAATGATTGGTTTTGGAGAGTCGGTGAATAGCTTCATTGAACACCATTTTGTTTGGTTTTGGAGAGTCGGTGAATAGCTTCATTGAACACCATTTTGTTGATTGGTGTTGGATAGATGACCACGTGCACACGCCGACTCACTAACATATTCCACACCCTAATTTTGTGACATATAAAGGGAAAAAGGAGTATAAGTCAAAGATAGGGAAAAACAAAAGAAGAAACAAAGAATTTTTCGTGCGGCGGCTAAAAACAAAAGAAGAAACAAAGTAATTTTGGTGGAGCGGCGAAAAAACAAAGTTTGAAAATGGGTGTAGCCGAGTTCCATAAAGCGTATCCCGAGAAGAGTATGTTGATGAATTGGTACATGAATTTGCTTACGATCCAATTCGTTTACCCCTTACAAATGACTGCCTCGACTTCTTTACAACCGCAGGGACAACTGGAGAACATGCGGGACGCCAAACACGAAGCCCTTCACCCATTCACCCGCCAGCCCTTCAATATTAGCGATGCCATTCCTCGGGTCGGAGCGAGGCAACAAATGTGTCAATACCTTCTCACCGACACAACTCTATAGGTCATTCCCGACTATACCAAAGTCGTAAGCGAGAGGAATATGAAAAATGCTGTTGAATGAATTAATTTCGAGACTACAAGTCTTTAATTAATGTGAATAAAGAGAGTTGCAACAATTGCAAAATCATTCCTGGAAGGCCACGTAGCGAGATTTAATCTTCTCTGTCTTTATTTTCGATACGGCCAGAAAACGGGGAGTTGTTCTCTTCAATAAGAGGATATGAATGGTTGTACCAAGTAATAAGCTGACGGCTATTTCTATTTATGCCGCAACGCTTACTCTTCATGTGATGATGCAAAGGAAGTGTGCAAAGAAGTGACTCGCTTTACGGATATTATCGGTTTGAATGACGGCGACAACGATTTGGTGAAGGTACCCGAAGACTTTATGTGGGCATACTGTACACGTGCATCGACCTTGCAAAACGGTGCGATTATGTGAAAGTTCGGAGTATGGTTTTAAGAATTTACCGTCACTATTAAAGAATTAATCATTCGGTTAGTTTAGAAGTAGTTCTAGATTAGTTAGCAATCGGTTTCAGTTCGGTTTATGCATAACGTTTTTCGACTTGTATAAATATACATTTCTCTTTTAAATAAATATAGATCTTGTGCGGTTGTGCTCTCTGCAATTCTCTGTTGTCTCCTTTTGTTAATTTGTCATGGTATCGGAGTTGAGAGTTGATTTGTCAATATTCTTTGTAAATCTATTTTTTACGTTTGTTGTTTGATTGTTGGAGTAGCGAGAGACGAGAGACCGAGGGCACCGGAACGCTAATCCTTTTTTCATCTACGAGGAGAGGGCACGAATGAGGTCTCCAAACAGAGAGTACTCTAGCACCGAGTTACGTACGGTTGCAACTTTCATGGCGGAATTGGCCGTCGGTGCCGGAGAGACCATGTTTGTCTTGGACGAGCGTTGCGACTTTGATGGCGGAATTGGCCAAAAATGCCGGAGAGACCATGTTTGCCTCGGACGGTGCCAAGTGCGGCATAGCCATGGGTAGCGAGAAAATAGAGATGCCTCATTTCCGAGTTCTTTGTCCGCCGTCGGAGGACTAATCGGATGCCCGATCCGCTAAGCTGTTGGCTCGGCATACGAAGTGGTGAGGATTGTCCGACATCGGCTCTGCCCGCCTTTATGCGCTGTGAAGTTCATGGACGCTGCCATTTGAGTTTATGATTTGTCCGGCATCGGCTCTGCCACCTTTATGCACTCGTGAAGTTCCCTCGGATGCTTGCATTTGAGTTTATGATTTTCGGAGTGCTATCACTTGCGTGCGGGGCTGAAGTGAATCGATGGCGTTAACCTACACGAGCGAACCAAGGTGCTATCACTGCGTTAAGGTATTTTTGTTCGACAAAGTGATTTACGTTAAATTCATCTGCGAAAATTAAATACTCAATGGATTGTAAGGCCTCATAGATTACATCAAAAAGAATTCAACGTGATTTTTTAAAAAATTTTACTTGAAGAAAACGTGATTTGGGAGAAAGGAGTTAGCTCAATTTTATGAAGGAAGAAAAAGTTTTGTCTCTTTTCATATGAAATTCATATGGCTTATATGGCCATGTAAAGGGTGTTTTTAATGCCCCATATGATTTGAAAACAAAAAAGAGAGCCCTTTTTGTTAAAGGATTATTTTTAATTTTTTAAATGTTTTTTAAAAAAGAAAAGAAAAAGGCTTATTCAAAAGAGCATGAATGAAGTTGAAGGTTTATTTAAAAGAGCATGAATGAAGTTGAATTTTAAAAAAAAAGAGAGATTTCTTTTAAGAAAATGAGATTTAAAAGAGGGCTACAATTTTAAAAGGTATTTTTAAGCTTTTTAAAGGATATGAGATTTTGTTGCGAAAAAGGAATTTAGATTAAAAAAAACAACTTAAATTATGAGAAAGTGAAAATGTGAAAGACTTGTTAAAGTATTGTCTTACTACATAAATTTGGGAAGTTTTTGGAAGCAAGGTATTTGATGCATATGTAGGCTTGTTTGTTTGTGGAAGTCAAGCAACGAGGTCATGGGAAAAGCCAAGAGGCTAAAGAAAAAACAGAAGATGTTCCGGACCTTTTTAGATGCTGAAATAAATGAGGCAAAAAGATGCTTATGCATTAAAATGCATAAAAGAATCGGTGGATGAAAGTATACTTCCCTTGATTTCGGATGCCAAGACAACCAAAGAGGCTTGGGATACCCTTGAGAGATTTTTTGGTGAAGTTAAAGATGAAGGTAGAAGCTGTAGCGATGAGATCTAAAATGAGATGCGAGTTTGTTGAATCCCAGCATGCTCGATCACGGGTGGATGATGTCTGCAGAAGAAATTGTAGAACGAGATGAAGATTTTGTTGAATCCCACTTGTGTTCAATAACGAGTGGATGATGTATGCGAAGAAAGTGCGAAGCCGCGAGAGAGAGAACATGAAGATGTTTGTGAACCCCCAACGTACACGGTTACAAGTGGACGAAGATTTGTTGATACCGGCAACATGGATTGTCGATGAAGATTTGGTGATTCCGGCAACGGAGCTAGTCGATGAAGGTTTGATGAAACCGAGCAACACGGTTGCTTGATGACGACTTGTTGATTCCGACAACACAACTTGCCGATGATGAAATTGTGAATCCAACAACACAACTGGCGATGAAAATTTGATGGTTGATGTTAACTTTGCTCATGAATTTTTGACTAATGATAGTCAGTTGCGAGATGATGCAACAAAAATATGATATTGACATGATGTTATTTGGTGAGGTTTCCTCACTACAATTAGTGGAAGACAATACTGATCGCGACATTACGGGGTTAGTGGAAAAGAGACAGAGACTGAAGCAAAGAAAGAAGTACGCAAAGTAAAAGCGAGAAACGAGAGAAAGATGTAGAGAGCGAGAGAGGGAAGCACAACATCGAAAGTTCAAGTTCTCACTTGCAGCGAGGGAAGGAAATATAGATAGAGGCGAAATAGAGAAAGAATCGCAACGAGGGAGAAAGCTCTTATTGCGGAGCGAAAGACCAGAACCAATGTCGTTACGAAAATATTTTGGACTACGATATTGATTTCCAATGTGCGGGTACACAAAATGATTATGAATAAGAGTTAAAGTTTATTGAAACATGGCTTGCAACACCATGTCCGGATAAGATCTACACAGAAGATGTAGAATTCACAGAAGATGTAGAATTGAATGTTGAAGAGGATATGCATGATGAACATGTTAATGAAATTTTCATGCATTGGAGTTTTGAAGAAATAAGACATTATTATAATATTATGTTGCGGCAGATTGATCATGAAAACCATAATACGATAGATAGTATGTGGCAGCGACCCACATTTCGGAAGATGTCCAGGGACATGCTTAGACAACACGGAATTGTAAAAGACCTACACCAACAAATGAAAAGTACGAGGTTTGAACAATACAATGAGACGCACATGATGAAACAATTTAGAGGCTACAAAATTTGAAAGAAAAGAAGAAGAAAACCAAATCTAGTTGAAAGTCAAGAGACTTCTCTCGACTTTGGAAATATAGAATGAATTTCAATGTCCAAAGTTAGGAATAAAATAATGTAACCCTCAAGATTAAGAGGGGGTGTTAAAGAATTAATCATTCGGTTAGTTTAGAAGTAGTTCTAGATTAGTTAGCAATCGGTTTCAGTTCGAGTTTATGCATAATCTGTTTCGACTTGTATAAATATACATTTCTCTTTTCAATAAATATAGATCTTGTGCGGTTGTGCTCTCTGCAATTCTCTCATTGTCTCCTTTTGTTAATTTGTCATGGTACAAGCTTTTTCTCGCTCTCCCGTACAGTCCAAATCGTTCTCTATGTGTAAGGAGGGCGCGAGAATGTGAATGTTAGTGAAATATGTAATGAAGACTTGTACAACGGAATGTGTTGTGTAACCGACTTCAAAAAATAGAATAAAAGAGATATCAACGCCTTAGAAATAAGCCACTTCGAGGGGGCAATCTCCAATACATTACATAAATGCACAATTCTTGGATGATACAATTTACAAAACCTCCTTTCTATATATAGGAGTCCATGGGGCCATAATGTAATCCTAGTGGGCCACAATGTAATCCTAGCCGACCTAACAATAATAATTTAAGGGCACAATAATAAAAAAAATGGGGGGTTACAAGGGTTCAATAATAACAATAAGGGGGTTACACTAACAATAATAAGGGACTATACTAGTGATATAGGGACCTAACATGCCCCTCTCCTTCAAAAAAAGTGTTGTCCTCAATGCTTGAGTAGCTCCGGTGCATTCGTATAAAATTATCATCCTCCCATGTAGAATCTTCGGTGGGTAAGTTCTTCCACTTGATGAGATACTCTAAAATTGATCGATTCCGTAGTTGTCGAGTTCTTGTTTCCATGACCGCTTCGAGGGTTCCAATATGATTTTTCCTTCCTCATCAAGTTACGGCAATATTGTTTGAGCTGGAAGATTTTCACCTATAACCTTTTTTTTAAGCATGAAACATGGAAAACCTGGATGTACTCGCGAAGAAGCGGGGAAGCTCCAATTTGTATTCCATAGAACCAATCTTTTGCAACACCTTGTAAGGACCATAGTGTTTGGTCTCAATCTAGTCTCCTAAATTGAGCTCATTTAATTATCAACCAGGGGTTGGTAAGCTGCTTTGAAGTGAAGTGTACTCTATGTACCTAGGTGTTTGTTTCTTAATGCGTTGTGTGTAGTGTTTTATGATGTTTTTGGTCTTTTGTGATGATTTATGATGTTTTTGGTCTTTTGGTAGTTTTATGTTCACAAGCAAAATGACTAGAAAGCTAATGGAAAAGAGCTAATGATTAAAAACGAGTGAAGCCTAATTGGTTGATGACAAATTACAAATGCAAATGCAATACTGAAACATAATCAAATCTAAACTATGACTAAGCGAGAAACAAAGCTTGATAATGACTTTTAAACAAATGATTCAAAACATAAACTCGGCTTTGTCAAATGCTTTCATCAAAGGTGTTTTGAGAGAGAGCTTGTGACATGATTAATTAAGTATGCAAATCCTCCTATCTAAATAGTTAAACAACTAACTTATAATGATGCAACATTTTGTCCTTGATTAGAGATTTTTTTGAAGCATAATTGGAGTAAAATATTGATACCATCATAAGGTCTTTTACTCTAAGGCTAGTTCCTAACTCTATTACGCCACTTAGTTTGATAACACTACACTTCACTCAAAGGTTAGAAATCTTTAAAATAGTCTTTTGAGGAAATTTTTGTTTGTAAGATGATCGGGAAGTTGCGGAAGTACTTCGAGCCTTAAAATGATATTGTCTTATGTTCATATGGTTATGAATCAATTATGGATTTTTAGAACAAGAAGAGGTTTGTGAATAATGAAGGTTGTTTTGTTAAGTTTAACAACTGAAGTAATCTAATATGCGATGAATGACAATCTGAATGTGGAGTGCCAATGCAATGAGTGAAGCTAAAATTGTACTTAAGATGTCACTAGTCTAAAACAAGTGTTAAACTACAAGTCATTATCAAACTTAAAACAACCGGACATGAGTTAAGTGAAATTAAACTCGGAGTATCCTAACTATGCTATGCAAACATAAAAGGCTGAAAGCAATTAAAAACTAAGATATCATGGCTATCTCCCACTCATCATTATGATATTTTGGACAAGCGTTTAAGAGCAAGGACAACTATGGTACTTAGTGCAAACACACAAATGAAGCGTTCAGGGATCACAATCATGCTTAAAACATTATAAAGATTTCTTGGAAGAGTTTCTTCTTGTGGAAGAGTATTTAGCATAAGTATAAGCTGTGATGGTGAACAAAAGAGACTACAATTAAATCCTACAATACTATAGCCATTTCCCATTCATTTTCATAATATTTTGGAAGAGCTTCTTCTTTTGGAAGAGTTTTTAGAACGAGTTATAACTATAGTAACTAATGAAAACAACTACGAATTCAACTTAAAAAAAAACGTAAAGGCGACTAGGATACTTATCTAAATTACGCAAATAAATCCATGCAAGAGGCAGGGGCCCTCTACCACTTGACGAAATCTAACCCCAAATCAAATTAACGCTTTCAAAACAACACCATACTGCTTCATTAAAAGAGGAATAACTTGAATAGAGCAATCGCGTCTTCGAAAAATGTAGCACAGAATCTTAAGCAAAATCTAGAACAAAATCTAACCTAGCTCTCGGTTTCCCAAGTGTTTATATAACAAATGTACATAACAAGACTTGCAAAAATTCCGGGGTCATTGTCTTTCCTTATCGAAATCACATTAGGACTCTTGAAGTGGCAACGTAAAAAGGAAAAGGACATCTAGGCTGAGACGGTCCCTAATAGAAGTCGCGCCTTCTTTAAATGTGTTCCCACGTATCAAAACCATATCCGAATTCGTTTCTTCCTTCATGGTGAGCAACGAACAATGTGAGACATGACGTGGATTATGCCCATATGCGGTTTTTTCTTGAGATGCCACGGAACATACCCAAACGTGAAGACAGACTAGCGAGTGCCTCGGTTAGCTACGGAATGTCCGCATGCTAGCGCTAGTTCCGATCAAAATGCATTACAATGGAAAAAAATCACAAAACTTAGCAAGTCGATCATGTAAATCATTCTAAAAGTAATTTTAACTAAATTCATTGATCAATTGGGTCTAGGATATCAATGGAAAAAGGAAAATGAGGTAAAGTAAGATGAAAGGAAGCACAATTTTTGAGGCTCAACATACCCCCACTCATTGTCTTCTTGCATGTCCTCATGCAAATTATCCTATAAACTCGGAGGCTTACGCAAGAACATATAATCCTCTCCTTCTCCTTTGCTGGAAGCTACGGATCTTGCGGGTTTTCGATGACAAGTTTGAACCTTAGGTTGGTAAGTGCCACTGATTAGCTTCTTGTTCCTCTTATTCAACTTGTCATTAGCCTTTTCCACTTTGTCTATATGTAGGGATAAGGTTGAGTTCATATCGGTTTTTGAGCTTGACTTGTTCCTTCAAAATTTAATTCTCATTTTTGATGTGTCTATTAAGTATCTCCACTTCGTACCTATCCCTTCTTAACACATCTATTTCGGACGATGGAGGACTAGGGGTTCTCTCTCTGCTCTCCGAAGCTTTCCTTTCCAAAGTTTCAACATAATCATAAACTTCTTCTTGAGCTGAGGGTCAATTTTAGGGGTTCCTTCATTAAAATCCTCTTCAACATCTTCTTCAATAGATGTTTCCTCATCCTCTATATTAATCACCCCCTGTTTGTTTGATTTGAGTTTTCCTTAGTTTCCCCTTTAGTCTATGGCTTCTTCTTGGGCCGAGAAGATCCCTCTCCTCTCTCTGTATCAAGAAATTGTCCCATGTATCATTTGCTTTGGCTAAATGGTGTTCAATTAAAATTTTCACCAAGCCATGATGATATAGAGTTGTCTCTAAAAATTGAACCCTTCTTTGAACACGGGAAGCCATCTTTTTTCAAACTTTGAAGCAAGAAGTAGGGTAGGTTTAAGTCTTCCCCCTGAAAAATGCATTATCGGTCTAATGTGATAAACATAAAATGTGTCATATCTACCCTCACATGTAATGAATTTTTTGCGGAATAAGTAGTATGTTTCTCCATTTATTTTTCAATGCGAACTTGGAATTCCTTTCTTAAACACGATGACATCCATACACGGTGATTTTAGAATTTGCTTCCACGATTCATGATGGAATTCTCTGTTTTTGAACCATCTCTCTCCATTTCTAAGAAATCCCGTAGCTTCGCAATGAAAACTTCATTGATCGTGAATTTAACATCCCCCACTTCAACTTCAGACTCCTTGAAATGATCTTGCAAATGTTTTAGTGACTTCTTTGTGGAAGCCATTAAATTTCTCCAAAAATTGTAGCCATCCTATCTGTTGCAACATTTCTTTACATTGAGGGTAGCCTTCTAGGTATTTTGTACCCACGGTTCGGTTCTTACAATGAAACCCATAATTGCTTCTTCAATGTTCGATTAATACTTTTTTTCTACCCTCCGAAACAATAACTTTCACCTTTGAATTGAAATGGCTTCAAGTTCTTAATGACAATGGCTTAAAACTTCGGAATGATATACCTCCGATTGATAGTGACAACGACTTCAAACTTCGGACTAATATACCTCTGGTTGACAATGAAAACGACTTCAAACTTCGAGCTGATATGCCTACGGTTGACAACGAAACTTTGCATTGATATGCCTCTAGTTGACGAGTGACAAATGGCTTCAAATTCCCACAATCTGCTATACCTTTTTCTCTCGGTGGTAAATGGCTTCAAATTCTCACGCTGCTATACCTCTGTCTCTTGGTAACAAATAGCTTCAAACTCTTCACTGCCTGCTATACCTTTGTCTCTTGGTAACAAATGGCTTCAAACTCTTCATTGCTATACTGCTGCGTTTACGGTGATAATGCTTAATCTCTCGCACGGTGATAGTGCTTGATATTCAAAGCTGATATACTCTTTTGCTCTACTCTCGGTGGTAAGGATATCTCTCGTTTGCGGAATGAAGTGCCGGCTACGAGAATGAAGTGATGGAGGTAGTTACGAAATGAGGTAATGGAGTGAGGTGGAGGAAACGAATTAATGATTGAAAAGATGGCGAGAGATTTTTACAACGGAAAATAAAATCGTCATTGAATGATTTTTGTTGGGTGACGTGAAGAATTCAAACACTTCGACCATTTGAACCGCTTAAATACTTGTCGGGTATGGAATTTGAAATGAGAGATTTAATCCAAATTTTTTTGGAGGGTTTATTGGTCATGATCAATAAAAAATAATTAAAACAACCTTTTTCGAACAATTCATAACTAAAACTATGCTAAACTTTATGAAATGCCATTATAATCTAAACTTGTTACCTCTACTTTTCATTTGATTTTTGTAGTCTTTGTCTTCTTTGTTCACCTTTTGGAAGAGTCTTCATAATTCTTCTTGATGTTTCTTATTCATGGATATTCCGGATCATTTTGTTGCAATTCTAATGTCCGTTTGGTTCGTGCCTTCGATTTGTAGGCTGAGAATAGCATGACACGGGCTGTCGAGAATGGGTCGATTGAGCTGTAGAATGTCTGTTGAGTCTGTAGAATGTACATCGTAGAGTATTTTAATCATGGAATGGAGTGTTTTTTGGAATATAGGTGAAATGTTATATGATATGAATTAAGATGGATGATGTGTTATGATATGTATGAAGTGGATGATGAAATGAAATGGATTCGGTTTATGAAATGGAGTGGAAGAACATAAGAGCGCCATGCAATCCATGACATGTTTTATTCATTTACATGACAAGACATCAAACTTTAAATTTTGACATGAAAATGAGATGGATGGAGTATGGAATGAGATGAATGAAATATGGAATGAAGTAGAGTATGAATGAATGAATGAAATGGAATATGGATGGATAAGTGAATGAAGTGAAATGAAATGAGATGGATCATAAGCACTATGGATCCGAACTTATGATTTTGTAACAGATTTTGCTTGCAAAAACAAAATGGGAAAAGTTAGAGTGTCGGAGAGACTCGATTTTCACCCTATCTTTTTCGTATAAACATGCCAATCTATGATTGGTTTTTCATGTTTATACCTTTATTTTTTTTATTTTTATTTTTTTCTTTTTTTTCTTTTTTTTTCTTATTTTTTTTTCAAAAGAGAAATACTTCAGAAAATTTAATCAAGTTGATGAAGAAGAAAAAATTCTTCTTCATTAACTTCACATCACCGCATTCTTGGAACTTCTTGACAAATTCTTCTCTTGAGAGTCGTTTGTGATACAGACTTCAATCTATGACCATTCACAAGAAAAAGTGACCTCTTCTTCATCTATAGTTCGATTTTTTATCGCCCCATTATCAAAAATTTCAACAATTTCATATGGCCCAAGCCAATGTGTCCGAAATTTTCCTTGAAAATCCTTGAATTTTGAATCAAACAAGAGAGCCCAAGTCACCTTCTTTGAATTTCTTCTCTTGATGTACTTTTCATGCCATCTAGCCCTTTTCGTCGTTGGACTAGACTTGTTTTCCGAACCGCATCTTGTCCGATCTCATCCAATTCATTGATTTGCTCCAGTCTATGCTTTTGTGCCTCAGTTAAATCAAGTCCTAATCTAATCGCCATCTTGAAAGTTTGAATGCGGAACTTTATGGGAAACAAAACTTGCTTTCCATAAACAAGTTCATAAGGAGTATGGCTCGTTGTGTTTCTCCATGTAGTTCTATAGACCCACAAGGGCTCAGGAAGCCTATCTACCCAATCTCTTCTATGTAAATGAACAGTCTTTGTTAGGATTCATTCAATGATCTTATTAGTAGATTCCACTTGACCATTTACTTGTGGATGATAAGGAGTAGATTTTCTATGTCCGATTTTGTACTTCTCCATCATTTTCTCCACTAGCCTTGATGTAAATTGAGCTCCTTGATCTGTAATAATTTCCCTTGGGACACCAAAACGAGTAAAAATATCCTCAAAAAGAAAAGTAACTACAGATGCTTCATTAGCAACAAGTAATGGTTTAGCTTCTACCCAATTAGTAACATAATCGAGTGCAAACTAATATATATTTCTTTTGTCTTGATGGAGGACTAATAGGTCCTACAAAAATACAAAGCCCATTTTTCAAAAAGGTTCAATATGTACCCGAGGTTGTAATGGCATCTCACCCGAAGGAGAAGGTTTCCCTACCCTTTGGCAAGCTTGTCACACCTTTTGACATACTCTTTAGCATCTTTAAACAAGGATGACCAATAATATCCTAAATTAAGGATCTTATAGGTCAGTCCTCTTATCTACAAAGTGTCCGCCACAAAGGTTCATCATGACATGCCTTGAGAATCTCGGGCATCTCATCTTCACGAACACACCTTCTAATGATCAAATCTGGACTGTCTTGTACAACTCATTAGCAACCCATGAATATTTTTCACTATCACAAATGATTTTTCTTTTATCCCTTGCATTCATAATTGAAGGAAATTTTCCCGAAACTAAATAATTAGCAATATCAACGAAACCATGGAGTTTGAGTAGAGATTGCAAAAAAGATATTCATCGGGAAATTGATCTTCAATCTGGAGTGTCATCTTTGATATTTTTGAGTCTAGATAGGAAATCAACTATCGTGTTTTGTTTTCCAGAGCCTATCTAGAATAGTAATGTTGAATTCTTGTAAGAGTAATAACCATCTTATAACTCGCCATTAGTGATTGATTTGTTCATTAGGTATCTAATTGTAGAATGATCAGTGTAGAATAAAAGTTTCATAGCTTTGTTATATAGTGTCTAAATTTTGTTTTATGGCATGAACAACGACTAAAAAACTCTTTTTCGATTCATGATATAGTTTAACTCTACAAGAGTCAAATTTTTACTGATATAATAGATTGCATAGGGAATTAAATCTTTTTGTCCCAATAATGCTCCTAGAGATGTATCGGAAGCATCTGTCGAGATATGAAAAGGTAACTTCTAGTTAGGTCCCCTTAATATAGGTGCTTCAGAAATTTTGGTTTTCAGGGTTTCAAAAGCTAACCGGCAATCGAAGTCCACTTGAATTCACAATCTTTGGTAAGTAATTTGAAGAGTGGAGATGCTATCTTGGTGAAGTTTTCTATAAATCTCCGATAATACCCCGTAAATCCTAGAAAACTTCTAACATCTCTTTGAAAACTTGGAATAGATAGGTTAGAGATGACTTCAACTTTTGACTCATCAACTCTAATCCCATCCCTCGAAATATGGTGCCCTAAAACAATACCTTCGCAAACATCATAAAACATTTTTCATGACTAAGTGAAAGGTTTGCTTCTTGACATCTTTTTAAGACTTTTTCCAAGTTTTCTAAAGCCTCTTCAAATGTGTTCCCGTAAAGCTGTGAAATCATCCATGTACACCTCTACACAGCCATGTATTAGATCCGAATAAATTTCCTAATACGCCCTTTGGAATGTTGCGAGTGCATTGCATAATCCAAATGGCAATACTCGGTAAGCATAGGTACCCCAAGGACGGTGAACGTGGTTTTGTCTTGGTCTTCAAGTGCTACTTGGATTTGATTGTAACCACTAAACCCATCTAGGAATGAGAAGTACTTTTTGCCAGCTAATGTATCTAATACTTGATCTATGAAAGGTAAGGGAAAATGGTCTTTAAGAGTAGCTTTATTTAGTTCTTGGTAGTCAACACACACCCTCCATTTTCCATTTTTCTTTGGCACAATTACCAAAGGAGAAACCCACCGACTATCCGAAATAGGATAGATAAAATTAACATTTAAACAAATTTTTGCAATTCTTCTTTAACAATTTCCCCTAAGATTTGGATTCATCCGTCTTTGAGGTCTGTCTCGATTGGTTTGCAATTTGCCTCTATATAGATGTGATGAGTACAAGTCTTGGGGCTTATCCCTTTCATGTCGGTGTACTCCCATGCATATGCGTAAGAATGTCTCTCGTAATACTTTGATTAACTCTTCTTGTTGAGATTTTTCTAGGTTCTTGTTTATGTTCAAAGTTTTGCCTCGGAAAAAATCTCACTTGTAGAGCCGCCAAATTTGTCCATAGAATGAAGAGACATCGCCTAGATGACAAAAATTCAATATTGGATCCCTCCCGAAATGATTCATGTTTGTGTTCGGAGAGGATTCAAAGTTTTCTAGAGTATTCAGAATTTGATTATCTTCACTAATTTCTAAAATTGTGAAGAGTGGTTGTAAATATTCTTCATCCTCTATCCATTGAGTGTCATCTATATCCGTAATTGTCCTAGCCGGAGGATATAAAGTGAATTTCTTAGTTGAACTACCATCAGAAATATACATATCACAGGACCTACAACTAATAAAAGCATCACTGTGTAGCCAACCAAGGTCTTCCTAATATAACAAGATGGCCTCCTAGATTATTCTTAGGAGTTAGGATCATGAAATCCACGGGGTATTCCCAAGAATCTAGGGACGACTGGAATGTCTTCTATTACCCCATCCGGTTTGATCGCGAATCTATCTCGCTAATCGTAATAGTGTGGGTGTAAAGAGAAGATTAGGAAGTTTCGGTTTGTCCATGATTTGTCTACTCATGATATTTATTGTTGCTCCTAAATCAATGAGTGTGTTTTGAATTTCAATTCCATTGATGTGAATTTTGACAATCGGATTTCCGGGTCAAGATACTTTGGAATAGCAATCTTGCCCATCATAATGTCCTGCTATTTTTCCTACCGATTGAATTTTCTTTGTTTCTCTTATTCTTTTTCTTGTTGGCTTCATACTCAACTCCTTTATTGTTTTGGCTAAAATTGGGATTTCTTTGATGGCTTGTAATAATGGAATTTTAATGCAAACATTTCTCGGCTCATCTAAGAAATCATAATTAGGCACCATGATTTGTTTTTTCTACACCTCTATCAATTTGTAATCTTTCTGGAAAGGGAGTTATAGAAGTAGATGTAGATGGTTTCTCTAATACAGGAGTTGGATTTATTGGATCTTTTTGTTTTAGTTTTTCAGTGTTTGGGTCTTGAAAGGATGTGTCTTCCTCAAGACTTTTATTCACCCGTAGGAGTCTTCCTCGGAATTATCTTGTTATTGTATGATCACGAGAAGGTTTCCTCTTTTCAAGTATTCTTCCGGACCTCGGTTGAACATCACTAAGGTCTAAAGGAGTAATTAAATAAGTTGGAAATTGTTGGCCTTCTATCATGTATGTATTACGAGGGTTCTTATTATTGGGGTTTGGTATGGGTCGGCGAGGCAATTGATTTGATTTTTGAGGGAATGGTAATGAAAGTGGTTGATTTTGATGTGGTCGGGTTTTGATGATGTTGTTGAGGATTTTGTTGAAAATTTTGTTGAAGATTTTGAGGAAAATTTTGTTGAGGATTTTGAGGATAAAAATGTGGGTATGGTGGATAGGATGGTGGATACTCGATAGTATGGAGAGTATCTTCCATAGGGACTTTGTGTTCCTTGTGCCCGAGATCGAGATTGATTTTGAAATTGGGGCCAAGGTTGTCTGCCAAGAATTCCAAGGTGGAGGTTGATTATACATTTGATCATGGAATCCTTGTGTTTGAGGTCCACGCCAAGGCCTTCTAGATACAAAATTGAGAGACTCTGTGGAATGCAGTAGGAGTTTCCTCTCGAAAGACAGACTTTGAGACCGGAAGAGAAGGAAAATTCTTGGTCTCATGTTTTTTCGGAACAAATGACACAGGGTTTCTACAACTTTTACATCCAAAGAACACTCTCTCAAGGCATGTTTCTTTCTACATTTGGGACAAAAGATTTCCAAGGCATCGGATTCGACCTTTTACTTGTTTTGTATCTTGAGGGTGTCTATTTGTTCACTAAGACTCCCTAATATGTCGATTTAAAATCATCAAGCATGTGACCTATTTCGATCTACTTACTCGTCCCGGAAAGCGGACTTACTTTCCCTTGCAAGAGAAGGATCTCTTTGACCTTTGACGAGCTTTTAGATTTCCCTCTTGAAAGGTTGATACATAACTCGGATATTTCGGGTAATGTGAGTTGTGATATATCCCCTTTTTCCCATCATGTTAAGGATATCCAACCATTCATCCCTAATTTTTTTCAACAAAAGAGCTTTTAAGGTGTCTTGATCTAGGTTTTCCATTTTTTGCTCTTTTGATATTGTAATTAAATCTCTCCAACAAATCTTCCAAATTTTCATCTTCTTTTTTGTAACATCTTGAACACTTCTTCCTTATGATTAACCGGCATACAATAATCCAAATATCTCTCTAGAAATTCTTGTTTCATGTATTCCCATGTTCTAATAGAACTACCGATCGGACTCATAAACCACTTCAATGTTGCTCCCTTCAAAGTTGAAGGAAATAATTTCAATTTTTGAGCATCTTGTAAGTAGTCATAAGTTTTACAAAGCACTTCAAATTCGAATAAGAAGGTTTTAGGATCTTGAGCTTTTAAGTCCATAGAAGTTTGGAAGGACGAGAGGGTGAAATATTTTTCATGGTTGTATTTGTTTCTTCATCAATTATAGGGAACCCAAAAGAGCTTCCTATTCTACCTCTTCCTCCATCTGCACCTCTACCTCCTTCTCCTCTACCTCCTTCTCCTCTACCTCTACCTCTACCTCCAAATAGTGTGTGTTCTCCATTAAAAACTCCTCCTCCTCCTTCTTCTCGCCATGGTTGACTCTCCCTGTGGAAGTGGAAAGATTTATGTCCCTACCGAGAGTCTTTATATTTTTTTCTATGGCAAGTTCGGTGGATGAAGTGGAAGGTTTATCTAATGGGATATCTCGATTTCGAGTCTTCTAGAAGTCCAGGGATCGGTAAAGGATGGAAGATGGGTTTGAGTTGAAGGTGTACTAGCTTTCGGATCTAGATGAAACAAGTGGTGTTCTAGAAATCAAACTTCGCCTCTGCTCGCTTATAAATCTTCCCCTTGAATCTCTCTCCCCTACGCATAAAATTGTTTTTGGATGCTAAGAAACAAAGGTTACCTAGTTTTCACTTCCCCAGGCAACGACGCCAAAATGTTTGGTCTCAATCTAGTCTCCTAAATTGAGCTCATTTAATTGTCAACCGGGGTTGGTAACTGCTAGTGAAGTGTACTCGTATGTACCTAGGTGTTTGTTTCTTAATGCGTTGTGTGTAGTGTTTTATGATGTTTTTGGTCTTTTGTGATGATTTATGATGTTTTTTTGGTCTTTTGGTAGTTTTATGTTCACAACGAAAATGACTAGAAAGCTAATGGAAAGGAGCTAATGATTAAAAACAGAGTGAAGCCTAATTGGTTGATGACAAATGACAAATGCAAATGCAATATCGAAACATAATCAAATATAAACTATGACTAAGCGAAACAAAGCTTGATAATGACTTTTAAACAAATGATTCAAAACATAAACTCAACTTTTCAAATGCTTTCATCAAAGGTGTTTTGAGAGAGAGCTTGAGACATGATTAATTAAGTATGCAAATCCTCCTATCTAAACAGCTTAAACAACTAACTTATAATGATGCAACATTTTGTCCTTGATTAGATATTTGTTGAAGCATAATTGGAGTAAAATATTGATACCATCATAAGGTCTTTTACTCTAAGGCTAGTTCCTAACTCTATTCTTCCACTTAGTTTGATAACACTACACTTCACTCAAAGGTTAGAAATCTTTAAAATAGTCTTTTGAGGAAATGTTTGTTTGTAAGATGATTAGGAAGTTGTAGAAGTACTTGAGGCCTTAAAATGATATTGTCTTCTGTTCATATGGTTATGAATCAATTATGGATTTTAGAACAAGAAGAGGTTTGTGAATAATGAAGGCTATTTTGTTAAGTTTAACAAACTGAAGTAATCTAATATGCGGTGAATGACAAAGCTGAATGTGGAGTGCCAATGCAATGAGTGAAGCTAAAATTGTACTTAAGATGTCACTAGTCTAAAACAATGTTAAACTACAAGTCATTATCAAACTTAAAACAAGCTGGACATGAGTTAAGTGCAATTAAACTCCGGAGTATCCTAACTATGCTATGCAAACATAAAGATCTGAAAGCAATTAAAAACTAAGATATCATGGCTATCTCCCCACTCATCATTATGATATTTTGGACAAGCATTTAAGAGCAAGGACAGCTATGGTACTTAGTACAAACACACAAATTAAGCGTTCAGGATCAAAATCATGCTTAAAACATTATAAGGATTTCTTGGAAGAGTATTTAGCATAAGTATAACCGTGATGGTGAACAAAAGAGACTACAATTAAATCCTACAATACTATAGCCATTTCCCATTCATTTTCATAATCTTTTGGAAGAGCTTCTTCTTTTGGAAGAGTTTTTAGAACGAGTTATAACTATAGTAACTAATGAAAACAACTACGAATTCAACTTTAAAAAAAACGTAAAGGCAGCTAGGATACTTATCTAAATTACGCAAATAAATCCGTGCAAGAGGCAGGGGCCCTCTACCACCTGACGAAATCTAACCCCAAATCAAATTAACACTTTCAAAACAACAGCATGTCGCTTCATTAAAAGAGGAATAACTTGAACAGAGCAATCGCGTCTTCGTAAATGTAGCACGGGAATCTTGAGCAAAATCTAGAACAAAAATCTAGCCTAGCTCTCGGTTTCCCAAGTGTTTATATAACAAATGTACATAACAAGACTTGCAACAATTCCAGGGGTCATTGTCTTTCCTTATCGAAATCACATTAGGACTCTTGAAGTGGCAACGTAAAAAGGAAAAGGACATCCGGAATGAGACAAAGTCCTAATAGAAGTCTCGCCTTCTTAAATGTGTTCCCACGTATCAAAACCATATCCGGAATTCGTTTCTTCCTTCATGGTGAGCAACGAACAATGTAGACATGACGTGGATTATGCCCATATGTGGTTTTTTATTGAGAGGCCACCCGGAACATAAACAAACGTGAAGACAAACATGAGAATTGCCAATTAGCTACGGAATGTCCCGTACTCGCAACTAGTTCGGTCAAAAATGCATTACAAGTGGGAAAAAATCACAAAACTTAGCAAGTCAGTCATGTAAATCATTCTAAAAAGTAATTTTAACTAAATTCATTGATCAATTGGATCTAGGATATCAATGGACAAAGGAAAATGAGGTAAAGTAAGATGAAAGGAAGCACAATTTTGAGGCTCAACACATAGTACTTTGCTTGATAATTTATTATCCTTCTTAGCTTGCTTGAGGGACATTTGTTTGTATGGTTGTAGCCGTAAAAATACCCAATCTCCTACATCAAAAAATTCTCTCACCGCAATGTTGATCTGCTCGTTGTTTCATTCGATTTTGTGCCAAATTCGGAGTTATCCTTTAAGAGTTGGAGAACTTCTTGCTGATCCTCGATGTGATCTTTCCACTACTTGAACCTTAGAATTTTCTCTTAAAGATGATGTGATGGATGGTGGATGATATCCATAAAGTGCCATAAATGGGGTCATTTTTGCTGCAGTATGGAAGGAAGTGTTATACCACCATTCAAACGAAGAGGTAACCACTTGACCCATTGTGTTTGTTTATCGGATACAAAACAACGAAGATATCCTTCCAAAAAATTTATTTACGATCTCGGTTGACCATCAGATTGAGGATGATAAGATGAGCTATGAGCTAATTGAGTACCCAAACAAGAAAATAACTCAGTCCAAAAAATTTCCAAGTAAAAATGGGATCTCCGTCGCTCACAATAACCCTTGGGCTTCCATGTAGCTTTTGAATTCTATCCATAAATGTAGTAGCAACTGTACTTGCTTTAAATGGATGAGATAATGCACAAAAGTGTGCATACTTGGTAATTCTATCAACTACCACCATGATGACACTCTTTCCTTCGGACTTAGGTAAACCTATGATAAAATCCATTGAAATATCCTCCCAACGTTGACTTGGAATGGATAAAGGTTGTAGAATTCCCGGGGTCTTAATTGTTTCCACTTTATTCTGCTGGCAAACCAAACATTCCGCCACAAACTTTTGAATATCAGATTTAAGGCCATCCCAAAAAAAATTCTTTCTTCACCCCTGTGGTAAGTTTTTTAAAAAATCTCGAGTGTCCTCCTAAAGGAAAAGTGTGCAATTCCGGAAGAATCTTTTGTTTTATATGGGAATTCTTACAAAGATATAAGTGATCTTTGTACCATAAGGAATCATTTTTTCCAACTAAATGTATCGGATGTACTAGGATCTTGTCTGAAAATTTTGGATGAGTGTCCATACATCTTTTTCCTTATTCCATTCATCTCTTGCTTCGATTATCCAATCTGTTTGGATAATAGAAATGGCACAAAGCAATGCTTCCACCTCTTCATCCTTTCTTGAGAGTGCATCTCGCAACAACATTAAGCTTTCTTTTTTTGTAGATTATTTCAAAGTCATAACCCAACATCTTTGTGACCCATTTTTTTTGCTGCTCTTCTAACGATAGTCTTTGTTCCAAAAAGTGTTTAAGACTATCATGATCAATTTTTACCTTGAAGTGTCTTCCCATTAGGTAAGTTCGCCATTTCTTTAGTGCATGCGATATTGCTAACATTTCCTTCTCATAAATAGGTTTACGTAAATACTTTCCTTTGATTGGACGACTTTCAAAAGCAAATGGGTCTTCCTTCTTGCATTAAAACCGCACCAATTCCATTTCCCGAGGCATCACATTCCACAATAAAGGTTTTCGTGAAGTCCCAGCGTAGCTAAGACCGGTGCTAGGCACATTGCCTCTTTAAGACGTTCAAAGGCCTTAGTTGCTTCAGATTCCATGAAAATGCATCTTTCTTCAATAATGTTGTTAGAGGTGCTCGCTATTCTCCCATAATTCTTAACAAGCTTGCGATAATACCCCGTTAACCCGAGAAATCCTCACAACTTCTTTATGGTTGTGGGGACTTTCCATTCCTTAATGGCTTTAATTTTGTTAGGGTCTACTTTAACACCCTCGTGAGATACAATATGACCCGGATATTCCACCTCTTGTACTCCAAAGAAAAAAATTGGATTTTTTTTGCATATAATTGTTTCTCCGCAATAGTTTGAGCACCTCGTCAACATGTTCAACATGATCCTTCCAAAAACTGTTGTAGATTAGTATATCATCAAAAAAATACTAGCACAAAATTTTTCTAAGGAAGGGTTTGAAAATGGAATTCATCAACCCTTGAAATGTAGAAGGTGCATTGGTAAGGCCAAAAGGCATGACCAAAAAATTCATAATGACCCTCATGAGTTCGAAATGTCTGTTTTTGGAATATCTTCGAGTCTTCATTCTAATTTGATGATATCCCGAACGAAGATCCAACTTGGTAAAATAAATTGCTCCATGTAATTCATCCAATAATTCATCAATCACGGGAATGGGAAATTTGTCTTTAATGGTGAGCTTATTGAGCTCCCTATAATCCCGGACACATTCGCCATGATCCATCCTTCTTGTGTACCAATACTACAGGGAGCAGAGAAAGAACTTTGACTAGGTTGAATTATACCCGCCTCTAACATTTATCGCAATCATACGTTCAATTTCGCTCTTTTTGGAAGTAAGGATATCTATAAGGCCCGATGTTTGGAGGAACACTTCCTGGAATCAAATGAATAGCATGATCAGGATTAAGAATAGGTGGGAGTCCTTTGGGAGTTTCAAACACCTGGGAATGATTGTCCAAGACTTGTTGGAGATCTGCAGAAATAGATGCTTTTGATGTCGGAACTTCTAGAGAGCATAATTGTGCAATTACGCCTCGTTGTTCTTTCTTTAGAAGCTTTTTCATGACATTAGAGCTTATTATCCTTCCTGGCTTCCCTTTAATACCCCGTAATTCAACTTCCTTTCCTTCTGAAAAAAAATTCAAGAAAAGTTCTTGAAAATTAAAAAGCTACCATCCCCAAAGATTGTAACCATTGTACTCCTAGTACAACATCGCACCTCCCATAGGAATGGAAAGCATTGGACTAGTCAATACATATTCCCCCATGGTTAGCTTGATATTATGGCATTTCCCGAAGAAATTTATAGTTCCTCCATTTGCAACCATCACTTGGAATTCTAGTGTCGGGTATAGGAAACAATTTAATTCCTTGGCTACCTTACAATGAAGAAAATTATGGGTGCTACCCTGAATCAATCAACACTATTACCTTTTTTTCTTCTTGATCCGTCCCCGCTATCTTGAGAGTTTGAGGAGTGGTAATTCCCGCCGTGCATTACATGATATAGTCGGATTCATTTCTTCCTCTTCTATGGTCAGGGTCCTCGTGTGTATCCTCTTCTTGTTCATTTTCTTCTTCTTCTTCACAATCTATGTAAAATAATTTCTTTTCAAGACACTTATGACCTTTGGTGTATTTTCCATCACAACTATAGCAAAGCCCTTTTGCTCTTTTTTTCTTCCAATTGTTGTGGTGTCAACCTTGTAGGTTGTGGAAATCTAGATGTAGCAACACTTCCTTCTTTATAGAATTGGGTGGTAGGCTTCCTTGTCGCCATAATTTTACATTCAACTTTTCTTGCCAATCTGAATGCCTTCTCCAATGAATCAGGTTCCAAAACGCAAACTTCATGTTGGATGTTATCCTTTAAAGTGCCTATGAAGAGATCAATCTTGTGTTCCTCCGGAATATCAATTACCCTTATATTCAATTTTTGGAAGTCCTCAATGTGCTGCCCCACTAAACCCTTTTGTTTGAGATTTATCAATTGGCTAAAGAAGGTGTTGCTCTTTGTATCCTCATAATGTGCTATCATTTCCTCCGTAAAAATTGACCAAGTGACAATTTTTTTTACGGGAGCAAAGCCATCGATACCATAAAAATGTATTTTGTTCTAAATGTAAAGTTGCAATGCGTACCTTTTGTGTGTTTTGCACATTATGGAGATCAAAATATTGCTCCATCTCGTAGTATCCATGTTACAGATCCTTTCCATCAAACTTCCTTATATCCATTTTTTGGAATATGGTGGTTCTTCCCGCCAACATTAGAGTTTATGAAATCACGATTAACATTTATTTTGTTCTCATCATGAGGTTCTTCTACTATATTTTCACCATTAGGAATCATTTCGGTTTTAAACTTGTCATCAAGCCTTCCATGTATGCTTTTAGATCATTTTTTCATGTTTTCCATGTTGTCTTTCATGTCATCCATCTTAGCTTCCATGCCCACTTCCATGCCATCCATCTTAGCTTCCAAACCATTCATCTTAGCTTCCACGCCTTTCTTTAGAACTTCCATTTCATTTTTTTGTTGTTCTTTGCAGAGCAAAATTTGCTCTTGTAATTTTGATATGTCATGTTGCCATTCTTCATCTTCATGAGTCATAGTAGAGCCTTCTAAAGGCTTAATGGGTGTTGAATTCTTTTTAGGGGCCATTTTAGAATCCAATACTGATATCTATTCTACAATATGCCCTTGGGATCAATTTAACTTGATTATTCAAACAAGACTTATGCAATTTGGAAAAAAAATACACACCTTTTTCTTGCTTTTTGAGGAGCTCGATATTGAAAATGGATTATTTCCGGTGATTGTAGCACTTCAATATCTAAATTTCGGTATCGACGCAGCCCTCTGAATTATCTTTCGAATGCCACAGGTCTGACCTGATTTGGATTCTCCAAGACAAAGTTGTGTCCAATCTCCCACAATGACCTAATTCTGGACTGGTTCAGTAGAGCGAACTTGTACGACTTGCCACGTGTCACTGTTTTGTCCTTTGTCTCTGAAATTGATAGCGAAGAAACTACAGGCTGTGTAATTGTGACCACTTTTTACGGCACTCCAATCCAATCTTCAGAGAGAGAGTTATTGAACTTTTCCCACGATCACCGAAGCTTTGCGACAAATTGTGGAGGAAGAAAGCAACATTTTCATGATCATGTCCTCCAAAAACATGCGAAATCAAGCCTGAAGTTTTTTGATTGAATTTTTAGATTTTGGGATTTTAATTATAATTTTAAGACTTTTAAACCTTTCACGAATTAAAATTTTATAGCAATAAATTTAAATGATGACCTGTTTAGGAGCCTAAAAAAATACCTAACTTCCACAGATGATATCTCCTCAAATATTACGAACCAAGCTCTGAAATTTTTAGAAAAGCTTCCTCAGGATTTCGGCTTCGCACCATAAAAATTTCAGCTTCTGAAACTTCATAAAAAAAAAATTATAGCGCAAATGCCACGATGACCTGTTTGGAGCAGCGAAACCCTAGAATCCAAAGCTCTGATACCAAATGTTGTGTAACCAGCTTCAAAAATAGAAGAAAAGAGATATCAACGCCTTAGAAATAAGCCACTTCGAGGGGGAAACCTCCAATACATTACATAAATGCACAATTTTTGGATGATACAATTTACAAAACCTCCTTTCTATATATAGGAGTCCATGGGGCCATAATGTAATCCTAGTGGGCCACAATGTAATCCTAGCCCACCTAACAATAATAATTTAAGGGCACAATAATAAAAAAATGGGGGTTACAAGGGTACAATAATAACAATAAGGGGGTTACACTAACAATAATAAGGGACTATACTAGTGATATAGGGACTTAACAGAATGGAAATTCTCAATGCTGCGTGGCTTAAAAATAAGTCTCTTTGCATTTCAGAGCTTGATTACGTTCACATTATCGTCAACCTGGTAAATCTTTGCATTTACCGCCTCAAAGACCTCCATGAAAACCCCCATTACTGTGATGAATTTGATGAGCTGAAAGAGAAGAATATTTATTTTATTACCATAGCACTAAACCAAGGGCTCTAGTTGATTAATTCCATACTCACAGTTACATCTTATGAGGGTGAAGATCAAGAGTTCTTCTCCGAATATTCGAAGCAGAAGCTGCAAGATTTAGATATAGTAAGCATAATTTTCCGGCTCCTAAGACTTTCCCTCGCTGGTTTCAAATATCTGTGGCCATCTCATGTGCAATTTGGTTTAAATATTGTAGCGGTAATCTATGAAGGAGGCGATCAAAGAAGAGATGAGGCGCTTCTAGTGTTTGGAGATTTTCTTAAAAGCAATAGTGTGGATGAGTATGGACCACTTGTTAAGGTGTTACTGCAAAAGGTTTTGAGTGATATGAACGCAGTTTAGGCGGTGAACTTGTAGATTCTTTACTACGTGAACTGATTAAAGTATGATTGTTTTTTTTTTATAACTTAAAACATTGGTTTTACAATATATTAAGAGTAATCTTTTTTACAATATATTAAGAGTAATATTTTTTTATATATTGAGAAATTGTTATATAGAAAGTTATTCTCTATAAAATATTCAAAATTTCTATTATTTGTATGTTCTTTTTTTAGATCAGTAAAATGAGGCTCTGTGTGATAGTGATAAGCCGATCAAAAATGGGGTTGCACATCATTGTACAATGTTGGAGAAGTCTCATAAAATACCTCAACGGATGATAGATACATTTAGGATTAAGCATCTAAATCATACCCTCTAAATCAAAGGAGGTCATCATTAATGGTAAAATAACTCGTTTCTATGCTATTCTAGTATTAGTAGCATTGTGAGTAGCATTGGCCCACTTAGGTAGCTAAGGGGTGTTACAAGTGGTATCAAAGCACAAGTTGTAACATTGAGTTTCACATGATAAAAATGGAGTGATGGAACCAAGGAAAAAGTATAGAGTTGAAAATTACCATTTATGTCCTTAAACTAGTTTATGAAATATCTCAATTAAATATAGTTCCATAGACATCTATAATGTTAGGGATACAATTAAATGGCACAAAACATGGAGAATTTTATTTATTTTTCAATAATATTTAGAAGGTTGATTTCATACATGTAAATGGAGGTTATATATATATATATGGAGTTGTTTATGAGTTGATGTTGTTTCTCGTTTTGGAATGATGACAATAATGCCAAATATAGCTCCAATACCTCCATCAAGATCTATAGGAAAGAAAGTCATGGCCTTAAAAATATCATGATACCTTGCTACACTTTTGGGTTTTAGGTTTTTGTGAACATACAATGCCATTTGTGATGATAAATGTTAGCATTACTCTAAGAAGTACTATAATGAAGGATTTGTTGATTTCATTCTTCAAGATCCTATATCCATGTATCAAAGGAACTCCTTAAGCATGTTTCTACACCTTCAAATGATTTGAGCTTGAATCTTTTGGATCTCTGCACAATAGATGATCAAGGTATTCAAGGGTGTTTACGGCAACTCAACTAGATTTGAAAATTTAAATTTCATTGTGTCTAAGGCATGGTTACACGAAAAGTAATGATAGCATGATTGTTTTAGAATATAAATGTAGAGGATGTATGAAAACCTTTTAATACAATGCTAAATGAAAAATTATCTCCAAGAATGCAATGATTATAGGATACGCAAAGAATGGGCTCATAGAAGCAACCGATGATTTTTTGACGATTTCATGAATGTAATGTAGATTCATGGACCATACTAGTTTTAGGGTATGCCCAAAGTTGTTGTATCGAGCACGCATACCAATTCTTTGAAAACGTGCATGAAACAGTTTGAAACAGAAGCGTCTATGACAAAATTGTATTCAACCTCTATGATCAATTTATATTCTTAGATTTCCTACCCTACCTTCCCTCTATTCGAGGAATTCTGAGCCTAGTGGAGTTGAAGTATGACTATAATGGTGTCAAGGATGAATAATTATATATGGACTAGATAGGATTCGGAAAGTGGTTCATGGATATTCTACGTATTTTTCCATGTTAGAGGTTGTACCATGTTCATCCCTATTCTCCCTATAATATTACTCTTTGAAAAATTAGCACCTTGAAAAGTAATATGTGGCATTTCTTCCAATTTAGGGAAAATGTGAAGTTGGGTTACACATTTTGCCCTTTTTTGAGAAAAAAATATCATTTTTTTCTATTCTTCAACTTTCTGCGAGCCAAAACAGTTTTTATGTTTAGAATTCCATTTTATGATAAAAATAAAACTTGTCAGAAATTTTATTAGCTTTTGTTAAACACACACATGGAAAGATAGGCATTCGTTGCTTCTTTATTACACATAGATGTACATTTATAATACAATGGTGTGACTCTTGGATTCATCTTCCAAGTTCACTTGGACTCCTTTGTGACTCTTCACCTTCCACACCTACCCATAGAAGATTAGGTTTTCAACATCCCCCGTCTTAATCTGAAGGGGTATGTGTGAGTCCAAGAAGAGAGTTGTAATTCAAATCTGCAAAGTATGCATGATAGCACTTAGGCTGAATCATCACTCTGAAATGTTGATATAAAGAGGTATTTTAAGGATGGCCACCAACAATTGAATGCAACGCTTATTACAGTTCCTGGAACTCTTCCAAATCTGGCAAGAAGCTAAGGGCTTCTGCTAGAGGAATTGTCCCTCATATTTGAAAAGGGAGACCTTTAACCTAAAAGAAAGGAAGTCTACAACCTATGATGGTTTAAGGATGACCACCAACATTGGAATGCTTGATGCAATTCCTGGAACTCAACCAAAGTTGGCAAGAAGCTGAAATATTCTGCTAGAGGAAGTGCTCTGAAAGAGGAAGAATATCAACCTCACATGGATGGTTTAAGGCTTTCCATCAACCAAAGGCATGCTCATGGGCATCCATGTCTCTGGCTACAACTCTGAATCTGGAATGACGAATTGTGGCTTAGGCTCGCTTGAATTGCTGTGTCTCTCGCTACAACTTTTCATAACTAATCATGCACAAAAATATCTAAACACACACGAGCAAAAGTCACTTTAGAAAGGTTCATTTTTTACAAAAATACTTAAGAAATATATCAGCAGAAAGTCCTCTGAATTGCCGACAACTTTTGGAGGCCTTCCCGATGTCGAAACGAGGCCCGTGATGGCTCGTTGGAAAGCTCTGAATGCATATTTTCTGAAAACGCTTATTTTTCTCCAAATTTACCGCTAGAAGTCCATAAAAAATTGACCTGTGTGTAAAAACCCAAAAAATAGACCTTGCTGATAAATGGGGCAGAGTGTAGAAAAAGTGAGTGTTTTTCGCCATTTTTGGGGAGAAAATCATCTTCAATTGATCTGAAAATTGCTGAGTATATGCCCCTAAAATTATGGCATCTAATGATATCATTTTCATCCTTTTAGGATGCCCCAAACAGAAATGGCGATGCCCATGAGTTTTAGCCAAAAACCTAAAAATGACAAAAAACCAAAACTTGCTGAATTTTGCCTAATTTTGGCGAGCATGACGCTCAACGGTTTTCAGAAACATGCTGTAAAGCTGAGGCCAAAATTTGGAGCTTTGAGGTGTCTTTCTTCAATTTTGGTGTCGGGCGCCTCCTTTCAGCCTCCTTGAGTTTTTCTTGTGTGGCCTTCAATTTCCGCTGGGAAAACTGGTTGAGCTTCTTATAGTGCCTGGTCATCCTCTGTTGAAGGTCCAAATCTCTATTTTCCTTCTCCAACTTCTTTTCCAAGTGATCATTTACCCTCTCAAGCCATGCTTCTCGACTGTTCTCTATCTCTTGGGTGAACAAAGTAGTGAGAGGAGTAGCTTGGAAAGGGAAACTTCTTCCTCCTTTTGTTTTTCAAGGGCTCTTTTGAGTCCCAAGATTCTTGGCCTCTTTCTCCTAGGTTGATCTTCATCTTCGCTCTCATCGAATTCACGCATGAGTTCTTCCAATCTAACTTCTGCCTTAGAGGCTTCTTTTTGTATTTGATGGCCTGTGTCTCATATACCGCCATATGGACACTCATGTGTTTGTTTTGAATTTGAAAAAAGTTATTGAAGTTTCTAGCCCTCTCTAGATCAGTCCTCAAAGCATCAATTTGGTTTTCTCTATTGATCAAGAGAGTTTCTAGGATTCGGGCTTCATTGTCGCTATCATCACTTTGGATTTGAATTATGTCGAAGTCCCTCTCATTTTCATGGCTACATTCTTCTTTCTCCTTTCCCTTGCTTTGGGTGGCTCTTTTAGTCTTACTCTTCTTGGGAAATTCGACAATGGGTTTCTTGGGAAATTTCCCCTTGCTTCGGAGGGCCCTAGTAAAATTTGGAGTTACAGCTTTAGGAACCCCTTTCCTTGATGTCCGGGGCTTGGCCACTTTTGGATAAGAGAGCATGGCCCCTTGCCTAGGAGAGGCAGCTGGCACATGCTCTGTTGGCTCTTTGCCCTTGTTACTTTCCTCATCATTCTTGCCATTATCTTGAGTTTCTTCATGGATGCCTTGATTGTCCTCTTGCATTTCTTTTTGAGGGTTGCCCTCCTCACTGTGCTGCATATCATCACTATGTTTTTCTTCATGAGGCTATCTTTATTCACTGTGCTGCACTCATCATCATGCTGTTGTTCTTCTTCATGAGGCTGCATTCCCTCACTATTCTGCACCTGTTCATCATCATGCTCTTGCTGCTCATCTTCATGTTGCTGCTCATCATCATGCTGCTGCTCATCATCATGCTCTTATTCACCATGCTCTTCTTCCCCTTGCTGCCCTTCTTCATCATGTTGTTCCTCCTCTTCATGCTGTTGCTCATCATCATGCTCTTCTTCACCATGCTCTTCTTTCCCTTGTTTCCCTTCTTCATCATGTTGTTCCTCCTCTTCATCATGTTGCTATTCATATTTCTCTTCCTCCCCTTGCTCATGCTCTTCTTCCTCATCATGCTCTTCTTCTTGCTCTTCCTCATCATGATCTTCTTCTTTTTCAATGGGAAAATTGAGCTTCTTGTGAATGAGCTTGCTTGAAGAAGGTGAAGGATGGTGAGTAGAAGGAGAAGGAGATGTATGGAATGAAGGAACAATGGAAAAATTTGGATGTGCAATGAAAGTATCCCAAGAGATTTCTTTCTTCTCAAGCTGATGAAGAAAGATAACCTTGTTGAGGGAGTGATGGAAAAGGCAGGCTGACTGCTGAGAAGGAGGTTTTTTCTGAATAGTGGAGGCCATTTTCTTAATACTTCTATGAAGGAAGAAAGGGAGATTTAACAATTTGGCTCTTGTGAAATGCATGAGTAACCGGACATGAAAGGCATAGACCCGGGAGAATCTTCCCTCGCAAGTGAAGTATTTTATGATTATCTTCATGAGGGGAGCATAACTAGTCAACAGATATGAGAAGGGAAAGATGGATGGACATGTATCTCTATGCTCAGGCTTCAAAAAAGGTTCGTACTATTCTGAGTCTAGGTGGCTTTGTTTGAACCACTTCTCTCTGACATAAGGGATTTTGGTGGCTTTGGAAATGGACCTAGGAGAGAACTTGAAATCCAAGCCTGCCAACTGAAAGTGTTTCCCTTGAAATCTCAAAGCACAAAGATGTGTCAAATGGAAATAGCTTTTCACCTCCTGCACCCTTTGAAAAAACTCTAGACACCAAACCTCATGGAAGTTAAACAGGACTGATGGATGAGCATTTACCTCTTCATTTGAAACAGGCTCAAACCTCCTGTGAAGGCCACTCTTACTGTCTTGCCTGGGAGGCATTTTGTTTTGAATGTTTTGTTGTGGAAAATTTTGTCACCCCTAGAGACAGCCTATAGTTGCCATAGACGAGTGCCTAGGACATCTTAATATAGCAAGGATCTCATAATATTGCTTGGGTTGTCAGTCCAAAAGCTCTCTTACTATCTCTTGTTAAACAAGGAAATTATTTCAAATGGGACCAGTCTCTCTCAGAAGCTAATACAAAGATAAGAATAATGCAGGAACATCATGCAAAGCTCCAATATGAAAGCATCAGACAGTTAAGAGACAGCTTACTACAAAGAGGGCCGGTTCAAATAATATACCACATAAATCAAATATCAGAAAGTGGATGCAGTGAAGAAACATGTAGAAGATACTAGTTAACATGAGACTGATACCCAGATACACAACAAAATCACATATGGGCTTATCCAACTAAGAATCCATACATGACAATGGCATTTTAAAAGCACCCTCCTCAAGTAACTAATATAGCAAAAAATATGGGTACGATGAACATGGAACAGTATATCATGACTATGCCTATTTAAAGCGCTTGACTAACCCCAGTATGGGCACCAACTAAGATGAATCCTTACTCAAGATTAGTGAGCCACTCGCATTCTAGAGCATGATACAAGAAGATAAATAGCATGAAATGATATATTGTATTAACACATAAGAGAAAATTACATACTGTGAGATACCAAAGACCAAAATCCTCATTACAGTTATAACTCCTCCTCACTGAGACCCTATGGGCTCTGAACCTTCATATAGAAGTGTTACAAAATGTATACAAAAGCCTTTTCACTTCACATTTTGTTGATAGAAACCTGGGACCCTTCTAATGTCTTATTTCTGGGTTTTTATAGAAAAGATAGAGAATTATAGAGAAAGAGGTAGGTGGAGCACACTTAATGACTTGATTTGAACAAAATGGCAGAAAACATTCGCACCCACACTGTGAATGACTAAATATAAATGACTGTACTTTACAATCTGCCTCTAGAAATAAATGTTGGAGGATGAAAATCTCCTTATAAACAAGACACAAATAATAAAATATACAAATGCTATGTACTTGGCTGGAGGGAAATCTGCTGTGATAAAACCTTGAGGTTGCTTGCAAGAATAAATGAACTAGGAAAAAGATCTCTTCAGAGACACGACATAAGAGAAAATCTTCATGAACCTTATGTACTTTCCTGAGAAGATAATCAGCCGAAATATAATCTGTAGGGTATGATTTTTAATGTATTGTACCCTCGGCTTGATCTTGAAAATCTCTGGTCCGATACCCTTGTCTTTTAACACCAGATATGAGCTCATAATCTTCAATGGGGTTGTTGAAATATTTAATTCTTTGCTGATGTTCTTTGCAGGAAAATTTATATCCCCATACGCTAACTGGCATCTTTAAATTGTCCTTGGAGAGTTCGAAAGATTTTAAATCCAGCTCCTGCGATGAATGTCTTACATGGCGGCTTTCAGGAGCCTTCTTCATAATGACAGGTTCAATTGAATTGCCTTCTGAGATGCTCTATTGCTGCGGCCAAGACTGTGAACTAAAACATCTTTCCATTTGTTGAAACCCTGCAAAATCCACCAACACATTAGAAAAACCAGGTAGAAGTGGGTTGGACGAGGAGGTGTCGACGATAATGACAGTGAGGACATGGCTGATTGACAAGAATGCACAGGGTGGTGGAGAAAATACGATGGAAGCTTTTGATAATCAGAGGGAAAACAGGTTTTCTACGTAAAATGGTTTGAACGTGGTGGTGGAATAAAACAATGAATACAAATAAACACGCATATATATATTCGGCATGGGAGAACACCATGGACACACGGGAATACGACACATGGGAGTACTGGCGATTGTGGGTGGATGACGGGGTCGCGGATCACCGTACAAAGAAGACTGGATTCTAGGCCGTCGATTTTTAAAACAGATCAACAGACTGTCAGGAGCCCGGAGCTGCCGTAATGGTGAGCCACAGACACAAAGGACACAGTTAACTAAGCGAGCAAGATCAGAGGATATCCGCCATCGGATTGAGGTCAGCAGATCCAACTAAGATGAAAAGAGTTCCGCTTCTGCTCTGGTTGAACATTTAACGTGCTAAAAGTGGTTTCGAAACCGTGATCAGGACACGCATCATGTGATTTGTGGAATCGATGGCGTTTGGTTGAAAACCGCTAATTGGGTAAGCAGTGCGGAACAATACAACCGGTTTTTCATGCGCGGGGACCACTACGGATGATTCGATTACGGGCCGTCGATTGGTTTTGATCTGACGGTTGCAGACGCGCCCGAAACGTTTATCGCTAAGACCCCCTTCCCTCTGGCATATGGATTTGCGCTCAGGTCATATGTGGATTAAAATGAAAGGGGCTAAGGCTTCAGGGAGCCAGGCCCGACATATTTCCAAGAGTGGGTTTTAATCCTTTGCACAGTGTATTTTATGAGCGGAAATGGTAATATTAAACAGAGACATGGGGGGTTTAGGCTACGTAAAGGTTTGAGATAGGTTCTAAGAGGCATCGGACCAAAATTTATATGCAGGGGTCAATATGTACAACATGTTCTTTGAAAAACCAAGCTGTCTCAAATGGCCCTTGCAATGTTTTTCTCAACCACACCTCTGTCCTCCTTATAAGTCACTGTTTGTCCTATTTGATGCCAATCAACAAGTATTTGTCAAAATAAAATAAAATCAACCTATCACTGTGCTTGGGCCAATAACCCTAAAAATATATGTTTGTGGTTTTTTTTTTAAGAAAGAAAATATTGTTTTGATAAGAACACCCTTCTCTTCAAACAGTGCCCCTTTTCTATTCACTGTTTCCTTACAAAGGTAGACAAAAACACCCTCAAATTGATTTAAAATATCTTCATAGCATACTCTGTTTTATGGAACAATGGAGGCTGCACTAGGTTTCACTGTTTCACCATACAAAGAGGACACTTTTGAAGTGACAAAGAATTCATACTATGACCACTGTTTTCACCTTACAAACATCTCTTTCTTCTGAGTTTCAGCAGACAAGGTTTGCTTTCTTCTATTAACCCTGTTAGGACACTTTCTAGCAATTTGAAACCTCTACAACTCTGTGTTTTTGTCTTGCAATTAGTGTATGGTTTATCACTGTTCTTAAAGCTCTTCGGGTCCTTTAAGATTGTTAAAACATCCACCTAACATTGTACTAATATTTGGCATTCATAGCAATAACACTCTTTAATTTTGGACCAAAACCCCACCCTTTAATCACTGTTTTGGTCTCGTGCTCTTTATATGATAAACTGCCCTTAAAGCCACTGCTTAAACTACTATCCAAATTGATTTGAGATCTCCTAATCCTAGGAAATTTTTTCAGCATTGACAAGAACTTTGCCTCTTTAACACTGACTATCTCATAGTTTTTATGTGATGAAGTGTTTTTAGGACAGCTGTTTCTTCTTGGGGAAAAAACATAGCAAACCACCCCTTTCAAAAATTGAAATTCACCATGAGGTGATGAAAAATACCTTAAATATTCATCACGAGCAGTGGTTGATCGTTTGGGAAGCTTTTAGAGCTTCTTAGAAGGTGAAAGGAGGAGCGACACGTTTTATGGAAAGAACGTCGCACAGTGGAAAGCAGTCGGATCGGCCTTCGGGTAGTGGTGACTAGCGCTATAGGCGCACCGCGCCACAGTAGAATTATTGTGTATTTTATATTCTAAATGTGCCACGGGATTTTCTAGGCATGCCGCACGGGATTTATGCCTGAAAACACTTGAAATTTTCTCGAACTTCTTGCTTTGTCTGGTGAACAGTTAGGAGAGCGATTTTGGACGCTTGTTTATGTTTTGGAATATTGCAAATGAGACTTGGCAACGGTCTCTCCACACTTTTAAAGCCAAAAACCTTTTGAACTTAACTTGTGAGTGTTTGAATGCTTTTTGAAAGAGCTTTTGGTAATAACGAAACACAATTTTCCTTTTAATATTACAAAGGCCCCGATCTCGATTTTAAATGTTGTGGAGGCCGCTTTTGAATGACACCATAGTCACGGCTCCTTTTGACTTCTTTTTCACTGTTTCTATCTCTGTCCTTTAAAGGAAAATTTTCACAAAGTCATCAACCATGTCCATGTTTGCCTATATCTTTCCCTTAAAAGAAAACTTGCTCAAAACCATATTAATGATTACAGATGCATCCTTTGAATGACATTTCTCTTTGATTGTGGGAACCTTAGTTGCATTCACCTAGGTTTGAAAAATATCTGTTTATCAAAAAGAAGATCCTTTAAAGACCTTTCCTGCAATCATATGCAACAGCCAGGTATCTTCATATGTTTCATAAAAGGCCTTTGTTTGTGACAATATCATGTTTCATTTCTTTGAATGTTGTTTTGAATTTGAAACATGGTGTCATATACCTTTCTTCATATTGATGAACCTGTCCAAGATTTGTTCACTTTAGCTTCAAATTACCTTTGAAGGGGATCTCTGATAGAAGAAAAAATCAGAACTCTTTGATTATCATAGTACCACTGCTTGTCCATCTGCTTAACAACATTTATTCATTCATAATCATCCAATTAGTTTCACACTATATTTCAATTCTGTGTTTTAACAGTGAAACTCATTTAAGCACCTTCTTAAAACATCACTACTTTTCCGCTATTTTTAACACCATTTTTTATTCATAAGCCTTCAATTGTCTCCCACTGCACTTAAAATATACTTTTCAATCAGTGAAACCCTCCGCTTGTTAAATGAAGGAGCTTTTACACAAGTGACCCAACCCTCTCGTCATGTTTGGAGGAGGTTTTCTCTACCATTCAACCCTCTGCTCATGTTTGGAGGAGGTTTTCTCAGTCAATCAACCCTCTGCTCATGCCTGGAGGAGGTTTTACACCGTGATGCCATCTCATCTGATTTCAAGCAGTGCCATCTTTCCTTTCACTGCCTATTCATAGTTAAGCAAATAAAAGTGACAAATTTACAATATGCCATGAGGGGCATTACTCTGAGACATGTAATCCTGCTGTTAAAATACCTTTACGCATCTTTAGACATCAGAAGCAACCTGACCAATGTCTGCAGAATATTACTTGTTATTCATAGGTCACTAACCTTTTGACTGTATTTGCAGGAGCTTATTGAAATAACTCTTTGTCCTGTACTTGCATCCAGGCTCAAAACCACATGAGAAGCAGTTGTCTTCTCATGTTAAGTTTAATAATATCTTTTGGAACACTGGTACACTTCTTCTCTTGAAAAATACATTGAAACATTGTAAATCCACCCAATATCAGTTTGACCTGTGGCATATGCATTGCTGAGACATCAAGGTTTGTTAGTGGCACGACTTAAGAGTGTATCAAGATTTATTTTCAGAATAGGAAGGTTATCTATGACTGGTTGATATTAGACAGAGGTTCTTTTGGCTTTTAGGATAGTTTTCCAAGGGAGGATTTCCTAAAGCGCCACTATCTAACTTAGGGGAGATTTTTTGGACAGATTTGGAGTATTCTCTCTGGAGTTGATGGACAAGTTTGTATGACTAAGTCTAGATAGGGCTTGATAATTGTAGAGCTTCTCATCATGGGATGATTGGAAACGCATGAGGGAAAAAATGTTTATGGGTGTTTTCTAGCTGAAATTGACATATCGAGATCAACTAACTCTAGAAAACTTGGTTTAAAAACTAGTCATCATTAACAAGTGAAAAATACCGATGACTAACACACTATCTCCACCATCTTGTATTTATTCCTTCACTATCTCCATCATGTGTGAATTTAATGCACTGCTTCATCCATCACTTCATCATTATTTCTCCATGACCTCCACTCTTCCTTCATCAAAAAGTTGCTCCACTACTCCATAATGCTGATCCACTACCTAAATAACCTGCATTCACACAACAGAAGTGGATTTTATTCATCTACTAGGTTTATGGGTCCCTCCACCCTTTTATTTACTTAACTAAATAAGAAAATTAATAACTCTAATATTCCAATTAAATTTGGAAGCACTAGGTACCTTATGATTTAAGTGATCTCTCATGGGGTTTAAAACTTTTCTTCCTTGCCCTTGCATGTGAACGTGGAATTCCTAACATGTTTACCTCTTTTAGGGGGAAACATGTTAGAATCCTGAAACATCGTATCACAACCATTAGAAACCTAAATTAAATCATAATTTTCATTTCATGCATCTCCTTGAAAGGCCTCATTCACAACATCTTCATTCTTGAACATTAACAAAGAAAACATTTGACTAGCATTCACAATTCTCTTCATTTGTCCAACATGCATAAGAGACAAATACATTTTCTTACTATGCACTCTAACAATGAACTCAATCCCATTCTTGAAAAAGTGATACTTATTCTCATGGTGATTAAATATTTCTCTCCTATCATAAAGACATGGGCTTCCCAAAACAATACCAGAAATATCAAGCCAAACAGGCGAGGTGAGGTGTTCCAACAAAATTTAGTGTGAGAATATTGACTTTTTCATACCTAACAAGTAGTTGGTAATAACATTGTAAGTAGTTCCAAATTAGATGAGAATTGTCTCTATGATAATCGGGCTAGGGTTTAAGGTTCTCCCTCGACGGCCATGCCCGTTCTAGGGCTCTCAATAATGCTCTTTGTTTCGCTCGACTACATCTCCTCGCAACCGTTGATCTATCTCTCCAATGAACCGTCCACAGGGGGGGGCTAATACGCCCTCCCCCACATGCACTCACACCTCTGTCAGATCTACTGCGACATAGATACTTTCTTCTGACATAGCACACATGCCCTCTGTCACTGCGCAGAAGCCCTCTCATGCCACAGGGCAGACTACCTCTGTTGTTGATTCCCAGAATCCTAGCACCACATCAGAGGCGTAACAAGACAAAACCATAGATTCTCTTGACAAAATGACTCTTCCCAAGATGACCTCTGCCACATGCAGGCCAATAGCTGCAGAATGCCCTAAAATCAACCTTCCAAGCCACGGCATCAATGCCCAAATTCAGTGCATGAAGGACCATGCACTCATTGGAAAATTTGTCGGCATCTGACCTACTAAAAAAGCCCTGCATGGTTGGATCAGCTCCAAATGGGAACCAAAAGGACATGTTACGATTCAACTAGGTCCTAAGGGTTTCTTCAATGCCATATTCAACTATATCGAAGACATAAATCACATCTTAGACAAAGGTCCATACTTTTTCAACTCGTCTGGACTCTATCTCCACGATTGGGTTGAACGATTCAACCCTGATAAAAAGGATTTCAGTTGGGCGCCGGTCTGGATCCGGTTGTATTCCTTACCCCTGGAATACTGGGATGAAGAATCTTTAAAGGACATAGGTAATGGACTTGGAGAGCTCATAAAGATATCAGAGGAGACCAAGCTCAGGCGATACACTTCATATGCCAGAATATGCGTCTACATGCACCTGGAAAAAGCACTTCCTGACTCGGTATGTCTTTTTCATGATGACTTTGAATGGCTAAAATATATTGATTATGAACATGTTCCTTTCCGCTGCCGAAAATTCCATGCTCATGGCCACTTATTCCAAGAATTCCCTCTCAATCCACCCTCCAATAAACCCAATGCTCCCTCTACCTAATCTGATGAAGAAGGTTTCATCAAAGTCCAAACCCGCAAACGCCATCACAAGAAAGCCCCCACATCTGCTGCCAAACAATCCACCCAAGCTTCTGACATCCCCTCCACCAGCAACAGCTTGGAAATTATTGCAAAGCACTCTCAACCTGACTCTGACATCCCCAGTAAGATTGCTACCCCCTTGACCCCTTCTGCCTCGATTCCTAGCTCGGACTCACCCATTCCCCCTTCGCATTCGAAGCCTCCACCTGAGTCTTTCCTTTTGCCACCCAAGGCCAACATAGTATCGTATCTCGTTATCTGGCAGCCTAACAACATGGATTTCGATGGCTCTGGGGCTGAAGGTAGCCAGGCTAGTGACATGGAAGAGGAACGAGAAAGTATTGACATCAGAGAGTTAGAAATTTTTGGACTGGAACAGGCTTGTATAAAAAAGGACTATGATAAAATATTGGACAAACAGATTAAGAGTCTAGAGGTGGCCCTCTTTCATGCTCAACAACACCAAAAATCCCTGGGTATTCAACTAGGCAGTCAGTGGGAAGGAAAAAAACTCTTCAAGGACTCCAAAAAGAGAGGCAGGAAAACATATTTACAATGGACCATCCTAATTGGGGAGATGCTCATGGAATCTGGTGGGTACCCCAAGCTTACCAAATTCTATCAGCCACTTGAAAAAAGTTCTTAATGAAGTTTACCTCTTGGAATATAAGGGGATTAAATAGCCCCTCAAAGTACAGAATGATCAAAAACATGATTCAAACAAAAAGACCACAGTTTTTCTTCATACAAGAAACCAAATGGAACAACAATACCCTAGGCTCCATTCTCTCCAAAGCCTGGCCAGGCTGCCATTCCATTGTAGTTGATGCTTCCGGCACCTCAGGGGGATTAGCCATAGATTGGGATTCGCAAGCGATCTCAATCATTGATGCAAATGCAGTGCATAACTTAATCCAAGCTACCTTCCATATTCTTGGGACCAATATACATGGGCACCTCACCAATGTCTACTTTCCTCAAGACTCCATGTGAAAAATAGCTCTACTTAATATGATGGAAATGCTCAACTCCAACAAGACTCGTCCCCTTTGGATCACGGGCGAGGTCTTCAACATGATCACTAAACCTGAAGAGAAGAGAGGAGGCCGTGCCAAATTAGATTCGGACTGCATCCATTTTAAAAACTATATTCAAAAGAATTGGTTGATAGATCTTCCCCTCTCCAATGGTATACATACTTGGAACAACAAGTGCTCTGGCTCACAACAAATAGCCTCTAAGCTGGATTGCTTCCTCCTATCAAACAATGCCATCCACTTTGGAGGAGACATTCAGGCCTCTATCCTGCCTCTCTCAGGATCCTATCACTGGCCTATTTCTCTTCAATGGACGAGGTCGGGCGATGCTACTAAAATACCCTTTCGTTTTGAAGCCTTTTGGATTACCCACCCAGGTTTCAAGGAGATGGTCACCAAGGCCTGGCAAGCTTTTTCACCACTGATAGGATCCAAGATGTTCCAATTTCAGCAACACCTCAAGGACCTCAAAACTCACATCAAAATTTGGAATCACTACACCTTTAGGAACGTATTCCAACAACAAAAGGTCCTCGAGAGAAACATGGCGGAGCTTCAACAACGCATCATCCAAGAGGGCTGTATTGAGATGCTGGCTTCACAAGAATAGAGCCTCCTCAAACAACTGGATGAACGATGGCAGTAAGAAGAGATACTCTGGAAGAAAAAATCCAGAATAAGATGGCTAAAAGAAGGGGAAAGGAACACCAAGTTTTTCCACCGCTCCACCAGCCAAAGAAGAATGCAAAACAAGATTAGCTTACTCCAGAGCCAAAATGGAGAAAGGCTAGAAGAGCATCAGGATATATAAAAATAACTCTTAACCCACTTCAAATCGGTGCTTCAGGAGAGCCATGCTAACAGGTAGCCAACAATCACCAAATTCCTGCAACACATTCCCAAACTAATCAAAGAAGATCATAATCAAATGTTACTTCATCCTATTTCTCTTCAGGAAGTGGAATAGGTAGTAGCACAATGCAAAGAAGTCAAGGCACCAGGTCCAGACGGCTTCACCTCCAATTTCTTCCATCACTTCTAGGACCTCATAAAGAACGATGTATGGCAACTTGTCGAGGAGTCCCGCACCATGCACTGGCTTCTTCTCTCTCTCAATGCCACTTTCATTGCTCTCATACCCAAAGAAGATCATGCCACTACTCCTAAAAATTTCTATCCAATTGCCCTCTATAATTTCATTCAAAAAGTTATATCCAAGGTGACTGCTAATAGACTCAAGTCGTTGCTACCTCTGCTCATCTCCCTGGAACAAATGGGATACGTGGAAGGCCACCAGATTCTCGATGGGATAATTTTCACGGATGAGATCATCCACTCCTTGAAACAAACCAAAAAGGCAGGTATGCTTCTGAAAATTGATTTATCTAAAGCATTTGACAAGCTTAGTTGGAGCTACATACAACAAATTCTAGCAGCTTATGGCTTAAGCCCTACATGGATCAAATGGGTTATGAGTCTAATCTCCTCCTCTTTCTTCTTGAACTTGGTAAATGGCATCCCTTCTCGACCCTTCTCCCCTTCCTGAGGTATACGCCAAGGTAATACTCTCTCTCCCTTTTTATTTGTTCTTATGGTTGAAGGTCTGGGTCATCTTATCAAGCAAGCTATCCAATCCCAGCAACTCTGGGGCATCTCAGTTCATGGCTCTCTAGCCACAACCCATCAACAGTTTGTTGATGACAACATGCTTTTCGGCCACCTTTCAGTCCAAAAGGCTTTCACCTACAAATCCATCCTTGATACTTTCGCGAATGCTTCTGGCACCTCTGTCAATGCTTCCAAATCTCAAATTTTCTTTTTCAATACCTCAACCACCACTCAAAACAAAATTTCCAGGATCCTTGGGTTTACCATCGCTCATCTTCCCACCAAGTATCTAGGTGCCCCTTTGATCGATTCTTCCATCAAACATTCCTCTTGGAAATCTCTCCTCCTGGACTTATCGCTCCCTCAACCTAGCCAATCATCTTATCCTCGTCAAGTCAGTTCTACAGTCCATGCCTCTCTATTTATTCTTATTTCTTGCAGCCCCAAAGTGGGTCACCAAGGAAATCAAATCTCTGCAATGTAATTTTCTTTGGGGATCCTCAAGACAGAATAGAAAATGGGCACTGGTAAAGTGGACAAGAGTCTGCGGGCCTAAGACATCTGGAGGACTTGGTCTCTGTGATCCATATCATAGCAATGCAGTTATGGGAGCCAAAATTTGGTGGCAGTGGCTATAAGCACCAGATACTCCATGGGCTCTTCTCTGGACAGCCAAGTATGCCAATAATAAACCAACCGAAGACCTTATTCGTCTGCCAACAGTGGAAGCAGGTTCACAGATCTGGAACGCTGCCAAACAACATCGCTCTCTGATCTAAGAACATAGTTTCTGGGAAATCTGTGACAGACATACTACTCGCTTCTGGACGGACTTGTGGCAACAACGACCCAGACTTGTCAGCACTATCACACCACAGCTTCAACCAGAAGTGATCAACAGATTAGAAGCCAACATTTATCATTATTGGAATGCAGCCCCCAATCAGGGGTTCAGGCAATGGAAGCTGGCCACTCTCTACCTAAATCAACAATAGGAGAACTCTCACAGTGCTCTAGATACGGAACTCAATTGCAGGAAGATCAGATTTTTGTAGGAAAAGGATCTCCTCAGATGGGGATACACACCACGGGGAAAATTCAATACCCAAGAAGCGTACCATCTCTTAACCCATAGCTAAGATCCCATTGACTCAATCTGGGGCAATCTCTGGTCTCCGAACCTTTGGCCCAAATTTTCTACTTTCATGTGGCTTCTATGTCAAAAGAGAACTCTCACTTGGGAAAACCTCATCAAAAGGGGTTTCACAGGGCCGTCTAGATGCCCCAACTGTACTAATCACGAAGAGACTATCCAGCATTTAATAGTTACATGTCCACTGCCAACTTTCCTCTAGGAGAAAATCAATTTCAGATGTAGAAGAGAAGGTAGAAGACCAGGGGACTTCAATTTCATCATTCGCAATTGGCCCTCTAGTCCCTACAGTAGCAACTTACTCAACTCTCTATGGCGGCACATCCCATGTCTCACTCTTTGGACACTCTGGAAAGAAAGGAACAAGAAGATTTTCAAAAATTAAAGTACTCCTCCAGAAGTTCTATGGAACAATCTTCATGGAAACATACATGAAACTCTCGCTCTCCAGCTTTGGCAACAAGAAGACCTCCCCACACAAACCTCGGAAAGATCCATTTGGAAAAACTGGCAACTCATGCTCCCTCCTTGTCCTCCTCCAGCACGCTCACACAGACAAGAGGTAGCTCCAAGCCATTGGAAACCTCCCTCAACCAATTTATTGAGGCTGAACTTCGACGGAGCCTCAAAAGGAAATCCAGGTGACGTGGGATATAGAGGAATTTTCAGGTATCATAAAGGTAATCATTTGCTACTATTCTTTGGATCCATAGGTTGGGATTCTAACAACTTGGCGGAACTTGAAGGTTTATGGCAAGGGCTGCGTCTAACACAGCTTCACAACTACTTCCCCGTTGAAATAGAAGGTGACTCCCAAATTCTCATCAACATGGTCAATCAAATTCTCATGGGAGCCACTTCCTCTAAAGTTGCTTACAGTTGGAGACTTATGGCAAGATTGGATCTTATAGAAAATTGGCTACAACAGCACCGAGCTATATCCTTCAAGCATGTCAAGAGATCTGGCAACAAGGTTGCAGATCTATTGGCAGACAAAGGAGTGACCAGCTCCCAAATTCTCACGGTAAGATCCCTCTCCATTCTCAATAACAGCAAACTCATACAGGAATGCACTAACCTGGTGCACGAAGACAACAAACCCTTAGATGCGGGTGTTTAAAAGATAAGGTACAGAGAGAGGCCTATGGGATGGCACGTGGCAAGGCCACATGGCCACCCACAAGTCTCACCATCGGCATTCACCAGCATTAATGGAGCTTGGCTGCCGCCCCAAGCGGCATTTACTCCGCTGCATTCGTCGAGGCCGCCTCCTTCGCATGAAAATGACGCTCCTTGTTCGCTCGTCTGATCATTCTCTTCGGCCCTCTGGCTCTGCCTCTCGGCCCTCTGGCTATGCCTTTCATCCCTCTGTGAAACTCCATCTCCAGTCTGCTGATTCTATGCCACTCCAGTCTTTCCCCTCGTGAAGTTGTTGCTCCCCTGAGGTGGCAGAGCCAAGCTCTCGCATGGTGACTGGTCGGCGTTGCAGTCTCAGATTGTGTCAGGGTACCAGCCTCCACTACTCTTCAGTCTTCTTTCAATTTGCCTCAGCCTTATAAGCCTCAATCCCGCCTGCTCACCTCAGGCCTCACCTGCTGATCATTGTTTGCTTGCCTCTGACTTGTCTCCTGTGTCATAAGCGCTCGGTGTCAACGTGCGTTGTGGTGGTGGTGAGCCAGTGAAAGGCCCGGCGTCTCAGTCACCTCCATGCCTATCATTCCTCAGTGTTATCCTCTGGCACTCTGGGCAGACCTTCCCTGAACTTCGCAGTGCTCGTGGTTTTCTGTTCAGCTCTACATTGGGCCTCCTCCACGAACATCAGCATTTGGAACTTTCGCACAAACGTCTCTCTTCAGCAGTCTATAAGATATTTGTGGATAATTTTCCCTAGAGACAGCCCAAAGTTGCCATAGACCAATGCCTAGGACATCTTATCATAGCAAGGAGCTCATAATATAACCTGGGTTGTCAGTCCAAAAGCTCTCCTACTATCTCTTGTAAAACAAGGAAATTAATTGAAATGGGACCAAACTCTCTCAGAAGCTGATACCGAGATAAGAATAGTGTAGGAACAGCGTGCAAAAACTTCAATACAAAAGCATCAGATAGTTAAGAGGCAGCGTACTGTAACGAGGGCCAATTCAAATAATATGCCATAGAAATAAAATATCAGGAGGTGAATGCAGTGAAGAAAGCATGAAGGAGATACTAGTTAGCATGAAGTCGATACCCAGATACACAACAGAATCAAATATGGGCTTATTAATCTAAGAATCCATACATGACAATGGCGTTTTAAAAGCACCCTCCTCAAGTAACTAATATAGCAGAAAATATGGATGAAAAGAACATGGAACAGTATATCATGTCTGAGCCTATTTAAAGTGCTTGACTAATCCAAGTAAGGGCATCGACTAGGATGAATCCTTACTTAAAATTAGTGAGCCACTCGCATTCCAGAACAATGATACAAGAATATAAAGGTAATGAAATGAGATCTTATATTAACACATAAGAGAGAATTACATACTGTGGAATACCAAAGACCAGAATCCTCATTACAGTTATAACTCCTCCTCACTGAAACCCTACGGGCTCTGGGCCTTTACACAGAAATTTTACAAGATGTATACAAGAACTTCTCACTGCACAAGTTTCTGATAAAAGTCTGGAACCCTTACAATGTCTTTCTTTCTGGTTTTTATAGAGGAGATAGAAAGCTCTCCATAGTGAGGTAGGTGACATACATTTAATAGTCTGATTTGAAACAAAGTGGCAGAAAACATTCGCGCCCATACTGTGAATGACTGAATATAATTATTTGTACTTTGCAATCTACCTCTAGAAATAAATGAACTGGAAGAAAATCTCTTCAGGAACAGGGCATGAGGATAATTCTTCGTGAACATTCTATATGTCCCTGAAGGGAACTCGACTGAAATACCACCTTGATAATATTGCTTTCTGAGCACTGTACCTTCCAACATTTGAGTTTAAATCCAAAACCTTTAATGCAGGGCGTTGTATTTCTCGGCTTTTCACTAATATTTTATGCTGCGAAATTAATGTCTTCAGCGACCAGAACCTACCTTTTGTATTGCTCTGAGGGATTCGATGGATTTTCTTTCTAATCCCATTAATGAGGTCATATCATAACAACTACCTTCAGCTCGCATCTTAAATTTCTCCCTCAGAGACTGTCGATTGAGGCGCTCTTGGTCTTTGTGAGAAAAGAAGTGCATCATGGCAATTTTCCATTGCGGCAAACCTGTAAAACCACAAACCTGTTACAAGACTGGACATAGGGGTGGTAAATGTGGTGGCAGCCATGGCAACGGTGACACAGACTGAACAAAAGGGTGAGATGATGCAGGGTGGCGAAGGAGGATGCAGGGGAACACGATGAATGATCGTGGAGAAAACCCGTAACTTAAACACTGAAATATGACACCTAAATGGAGAACATGAATGGTGGAGGGTAATGACAATGCTGCGTGGGCGTATGAAAGGTCAAGTGGAAGAGGTGACGTGGAGACAGGCTTGGTTGTTCAAAGGGGTGTGTCAATAATTCCGGGCCATGCGATTGAAAATGAAATCAATGGTTGAAAAGGCATTGTACAATGACGGAATGGTGGACCCGAGCGCTATGTAGCTTGTGTTAAATCTCGTGCGACTTTGGAGGACGGCCATCGTTGGATGAAGGCTGACAGATCCAATGGTGCTGGTGAATTCCGCTACTCGTCTTTGATCTGATCTTTAACGCGCGAAATGGGCGGTTTCAGTCATCGTACACTTGGACACTTGTCCAGCGATGTGTGGAATCGCTTGCTCTATGGAGCATATCGGTTGCCCAATGGAGGTGGTGCGGAATGAAACTTCCGGTTTGATGGGTAAGGCACAGCGGGGACCACCGGATGGAGATAGGTAGCGGATCGCCGATCTGTGGCATGATCGGACGGCGCACAATGCACCCGATGGCTACGTACGCTAGGCACTTCAGAGGATAGCATGCGGTCCTGGGCCTTGGGTCGCGTGGGGGGATAAAGTGAAGGGGCTGAAACTAAAGGGGCCAAGCCTGATATAATTTTAACTTCAGATTTTAACCTTTGAAATGGGCATTTTTTGAGCAGAAAGGGTAACGATAGGTAGAATATGAAGATCTTAGGCCACGAAATGAGTTTTGAACGGATTTGGACGGGATCAGTGGCCAAAAACTTGAATGAGGAGTTGGCATGAACAACATATCAAATTTCTTCCAGGCCACCACTACTCTCAGAGTCTTCCTT